>OY720460.1:34611260-35023760 GCA_963082715.1 Harpalus rubripes
AACCGAAACGAGAGCCGAGAACTCGGAATCAATGTCCAAGAGCGATCGATGTGACTTGGATTTTGATTTTAGAGACGAAGGGAAAGGGGGTATTAATTGTGGGAATGTGAGCAAGGGAGAAAAATGAATTATTTAATGATTTTTGTTAACTGGACCGTCTCAAAGTACACCTGCTCATTTAAAATCACAAATGGTTTCCCTTATGTACTTCCTACTGAATGTTACAAAACACGACAAAACTAAACATTTTATCTTGTTTTTGGTATTAGTGTTGTTTCCTTTGAAGGCATTAGATTTTTTGTGAGATGAAATGGAGAGACAAATCATAAAAACCAAATCAACCAATGGTAATCAGCTCTTGAAGAATTTTCAAACTATTTGGAAATCATTTTTTTGTTTTTTAAACTTAGTCGTTGAGACTTTTACTAGGCGTGGACAGACTTATTTTTTTCTTATGCTAGTAGTCTATTAAAAAAATCTGATATGGACACCACACGACTTCCTTGTACACAAGACCAATATGAAGTATAGACCCAAGTATAAAATTGCACGTATTTGACGTGATTTGACATTAGCATCTATTTTTTATTTTTTTGTTATTTTTTGTCCTAATCCATAGCAAGCTTCATTACAAAAACCAAAAATTATATGTTGTAAATATACATATCTCGCTTATACGAAGGGCTAATTTAATAATACTTGATGTGCTAGACACAGAATTTAATTCTCTAAAAAATTTATTTGAAGCATTTATTTCTAAAATCAAAATGAAACCATTTTATTGAAGAAAAACTGTTAACACCTTCAGGTAATATGTCACTTCCGGTTAGCCTGTTTTAACCAAAATCCACTATGCTATTCCAATTGACATAAAAGTCTTATATACCTAATTTGTAAAGTGTTAGATTATATTTTAAGATAGTTTTTCATTAAAATCTATTATAGGCTTCAAATAAAGTACCATTTCTAGAAATTATGTAATGACCAAAAAGGGAGGTGCACAACTAGATGTTATAGCAGTCCTAAATACAAAATTTCAACTTTCTACGGCTTACCGTTTTTGAGTTATGCGAGATACATACGCACGTACGTACAGACGTCATGACGAAATTAGTCAAAATGGATTCAGGGATGGTCAAAATGGATATTTCCGTTGAAATCTCAAAACCGAAATTTTTCGCGATTACAATACTTCCTTTACTTCGTACAAGAAAGTAAAAATCTGATGTGGCCAGCACATAACCTCTCGCCAGATATTTGACCTGGTTGTACGCATAAAACGAAAAATATTTCCAAATACAAATACATATATATATATATATATATATATATATATATATATATATATATATATATATATATATATATATATATATTCATGTCTCACTACAAAATAATTCTCACATATATTTGAAAAATCTATGGGATATTTTAATATAAATTATGTACAATACATACATTTTCTTTATATTCAATATCCTCAATTTTTTTTCTACTTTCCTCTTCTTTTTCTTTTATTCGTCATTTTTTCGCAAATTCCTTTTATATTCTTTTTTAGGTATATTCTTTTGCGTTGTTGACTTTTTATTTATTTTCATAATCTTCATAATGATGTACAAATATTTTTGACAGTGGCATTCAAATATTTTTGACAGTGACATTTATGTGTGAATTACAAACATTTGAATTTCTTGCCTTGAGGTAGTTTGATCTGAGAATTTTTACATCAAATTATTTTATATGCATTTCTTTATCTCTAAATCTATAGAAGATATAATAATGAATTTATATTTATCGAATAAAGAATTTAACGTTCTTTAATATAAGTATTTACATAAATTTTCGATAAATAATATTTAGATGATTACTACTTCCGGTTGTCCAATTGTTACCAAAACTGACTCGACTCTTCCCATTATTGTTAGATTGAGGAATCCGTAGTTAAAAATGTCTTAAGTCTTATAGTATTTGAGAAATCGTGGATCCAACACACACACACACACACACACACACACACACACACACACACACACACACACACACACACACACACACACACACACACACACACACACACACACACACACACACACACACACACACACACACACACACACACACACACACACACACACACACACACACACACACACACACACACACACACACACACACACACACACACACACACACACACACACACACACACACACACACACACACACACACACACACACACACACACACACACACACACACACACACACACACACACACACACACACACACACACACACACACACACACACACACACACACACACACACACACACACACACACACACACACACACACACACACACACACACACACACACACACACACACACACACACACACACACACACACACACACACACACACACACACACACACACACACACACACACACACACACACACACACACACACACACACACACACACACACACACACACACACACACACACACACACACACACACACACACACACACACACACACACACACACACACACACACACACACACACACACACACACACACACACACACACACACACACACACACACACACACACACACACACACACACACACACACACACACACACACACACACACACACACACACACACACACACACACACACACACACACACACACACACACACACACACACACACACACACACACACACACACACACACACACACACACACACACACACACACACACACACACACACACACACACACACACACACACACACACACACACACACACACACACACACACACACACACACACACACACACACACACACACACACACACACACACACACACACACACACACACACACACACACACACACACACACACACACACACACACACACACACACACACACACACACACACACACACACACACACACACACACACACACACACACACACACACACACACACACACACACACACACACACACACACACACACACACACACACACACACACACACACACACACACACACACACACACACACACACACACACACACACACACACACACACACACACACACACACACACACACACACACACACACACACACACACACACACACACACACACACACACACACACACACACACACACACACACACACACACACACACACACACACACACACACACACACACACACACACACACACACACACACACACACACACACACACACACACACACACACACACACACACACACACACACACACACACACACACACACACACACACACACACACACACACACACACACACACACACACACACACACACACACACACACACACACACACACACACACACACACACACACACACACACACACACACACACACACACACACACACACACACACACACACACACACACACACACACACACACACACACACACACACACACACACACACACACACACACACACACACACACACACACACACACACACACACACACACACACACACACACACACACACACACACACACACACACACACACACACACACACACACACACACACACACACACACACACACACACACACACACACACACACACACACACACACGCATACGGACATCATCGTAAAAATGTTATAATCGGATTCTAATTCTAGGGACCTTAAAACGTGCTTATTCACTAAAATCTGGATATGCGATTTTTAACATAAATACAATATCTCTCTTAGCGAGAGGTAAAAATGAACTGCTCCAAAATTAATTGTGATACAAACTAATAACAAAGCTTTGGTGGTCTACTCTAATTTATTTAGCAATTGAAGGATGGATCGCGATTGACTTTTTACCTAGGATTATCTTATTCTATTTTTGGTGTCGCGCTTTTGTTGGGTTTGTTTATAAAGCCATGCACCTGCTGCACCTATCTTCCCATCACTATTTTCTTACGTGAAACGAAGTATAATTTGAATAGATATACCTACATATTTACTTATGCTGGAAACTGTATTGAATTCCTTCCTGAATTGTTCTATTTACTTTGTTTTCTTTTTAAAACGTTACGATTATTAATTTGAAATGATTAGTTTTTTGACAGTGACATTTATCCGTCAGTTACTTACATTTGAGAACTGAAGTGTGTACAAAGGAGTTAAGGAGTAAGCGTAGGATCCGGGATTTAAATTAAAGATAATTTTATAAATTTATCCATACAATGTATAGAAAAAGTGTAGAAAATTTAATATTTAATTTTTATAACATAAATCTCGAAAAAATAACATTTAATAGTATTTTATGTACCAAAGGCATTACGATGATGATAATGCCAGGAGGGCGACAAGTATCTAGCCCGAGGGCCTCTGGCCCGAGGGATTGATGCGTCGCCCGATGGGCATTATCATCTAATAACGCTCATGGTGCATACAAGATTTTATGTCTTACTAGAATATGTGAAATAAGTTTTCAGCTATAATATCCCGAGGACATTGATAATTACGAAATAATTTTATGACAGTTACCGAAAGCGCGTTGCTTGGTAATCGCCCGACGCCGAAGGTGGAGGGATGTTACCTAAAGCAAAGTGCTTGAGGTAGTTATGATAAAATTATAAGTATTTATCAATAATTGAGGGGTATTCGGTGAGATTTTTTTTTCTATTTTAATTAAATTTACGAAGAATTTGTGTTTAGCAAAATTTAATTATAAAATCACCAAATAGATGGCAGTAGTAGCTATGAATATGTTCAGCGTCAACTGTGTAACGATAATAAGATTGACATTGACACGAGAAGACAAGACATGTCCAGGTTTATTATACAAACTTTTAGTAGTAATAATTTTATTAATTGAACCGTTAATTTCACTGCCATACCGTGAAAATGACATTTTCAAATTAAAACAATCTTTAATTATCTGTCAAAAAGTGTTTGTTAATTGGCAACTTAGTGCCATAAGTGATAATTGCCTTAGGGTAATTATCAGTGTAAGTTTTTATTTTGATTGGTTACTTTCGCACACGTGATCAGAAATACAGGGTTTCAATTGGATAATTTTTTAACCAAAAAATTTTCATTTATAATAATTTGATTACAATAATTGCTTAAGCTTTGGCGTTGCTAAGCATGCTGTTTAATTGTTTTTTTATTATCAACATTTATTTATTTTTAAAACGTCAACGTTCTATATTGTTCTATATCGTTGGAGATAATGGAATGGTAAATTTGATGATTCGGAAGATATTTTATCGGGGTAAAGAAAATATTTTGAATGCTTCAGCATACTTTGAGGAAGAGAAACGCATAAATGTTCCCCTAATTATTCAATTCTCGTCTGTAGATGCAAGTATTATATTTTGAGGTTCGTTTTCGCATGACAGATCTCAGTTCTTTATTTCTTATGTATTTATTTCTGAATATTATTACATTTTAGACAGTTTGTACTGCTTTAGTTGTGTCACATGTGACGGTAAATAATATCAAAATTAATTTCAAACGTGGATAAATATCGTCCCCAAAAATAATAGTGATCCGTTATCCGTCAAAAATTAATGCGAAACATTGTAGTCTGCAATTCGACGTACTTACTATTTACATGTGTGGTGAAAGTAAATTGCTTTTTAAGGCCCTTTTCATAATCAATTTTAAGTATTATAATTAATTTAAAAATGACTTCTGTGGTGTGCTTTCAAAGCTGTTTTCTTATTATATTAATTGTAATCAATTAATGTATTAATTGTTGTAAACAATCATTATTACTGTAATGAATTTTAATTAAAAAGAAAATAATTTTCATTATACACCGTTCATATTTTTTCTAATTTAAAGTCCATAAACGATGATTGGATTATAATGAGGGCATAATGAATTATTATGCCCTCATATAATGCCCCGGTTGTTATAGATATGTTTACATACACCGTATCCTAGCAATAAACATTTCGTAATACTCCAGTGGGGCATAAAGGTATTTTTCGAAGAAAAACTATTTTGAGCTTTTCCGGGTATCTGATTTACACCAAAATCTAATGGCTTCTTTCCATATTAGATTAAGGTAGAAATACAGGGTTTCAAAATTTCAGAATGATATAGTATTTGAGTTAGATCGGAGGATCCACGCATACATACACACATACATAAACTCATACATACACACACGCATTATCGTGAAAATGTTAAAATTGGATTCTAGGGACTCATTTACCAAAATCTCGATATGTGATTTTTAACACGATCACTATACCTCCGTTACCAAGGGTAGCAGGAGGTAAAAATATGTAATGATCCATTAATAAGGAAAAGATGCAAGTTTTTTCCATGGTTACTAGAGACAAGAGGCAATCACTAGATTAAAGAAGTGTGATGAATTCGGTCCATTGTAACTTAAAATTAATTCGCGTAAAAATTAGCATTATAATTTGCATAATCGAATATAGATTGTGGTGATTACTTTGAACACTTCACCTATGCTACCTGTAAGTACCTTCATGAGCAGATGTCGACAAGAAGCGTTGTAGTAACAAACAAATTAAATAAAATATTAAATGAAGTTTAGAGTACTTCCGAGCCCTATGGTGGTGATAATTTCGTCGGCAACGTAAAATATCTGAAGAATCAAAATAAAAATCAACTACTTTCACACCATCCTCAACTAGCTATTCTCCTATTCATCACCCGGAAAACATCCCTACTTTCCAATATTTGCTTCTCGCATGACATTATCCATCAAATTATCTCCTAAACGCTCGTATTCCGTTCTTTTCTGCGTGAATTGACCTGGCTGTCAGTCTGCGGCTGCCGTTGCACAATCCCGTGGACCCGTGCGACGTGTAAAGAATCGGCGCTGTCATAACGGCTTGACGGATGGGCGCGTGTGAGGTCCCATCGCTCAGCAATGACGGCTGGGTGTCAACCGGAGAATAGCCAATTGTGTACATGTGCTGGTTTGTGGTTATTAGATCAACCAACAACGGGAGGAGGATGGGGGTAGATCATATGGGATGGGATAGGTTAAATGTTTCACAACATTCTATTAAGATAGACAACGAAGATCATTTGAAATTATTTGGTACTTGTATTAGTTAAGATAAATACATTACCATATGACAAGGCAATTTGTACTGTATTATTTTGTTTATAGGAATTTTTTTCTCAAATAGTATTTTATGTACCAAGGGCGTTACTATGATGATAATGCCAGGAGGGTGACGAGGATCTAGCCCGAGGGATAGATGTCGTCCGATGGGCATTATCAACTAGTAACGCTCGTGGTGCATACAAGATTTCATGTCTCACTAGATTATGTGAAATAAGTTTTCATTTATAATAATTTTGATTACAATAATGCTTAAGCTTTGACGTTGCTAAGGATGTTGTTTATTTGTTTTGTTTATTATCAACATTTATTTATTTTTAAAACACCAACCAAGGAGACACCAACACCAACGTTTTAAATCGTTGGAGATGGTGGAATGGGAGAATTTGATGTTTCGGAAGAGATTTTGTCGAAACGGTGTGAAGAATTTATTTTGAATGTTTCTGTATACTTTGAGGAAGACAAACGTATAAATAATCTCCTAATTATTCCATTCTCGTCTGCAGAAGATGTATTATATTTTGAGGTTCGTTATCACATGACAGATCTCAGTTCTTTATTTCTTATACACTTATTTGTGAATATTATTACATTTTAGAGAGCTTGTACGGCTTTGGATGTGTCACATGTGACGGTAAATAATATCAAAAATGAATTAAAACGTGGATAAATATCGTCTCCAAAAAAATTAGTGATCCGTCATCTGTCAAAAATGAATGCGAAACACTACAGTCTGCAATTCGACGGACTTATTTCATGTGTGGTGAAAGTAAATGGCTTTTTAAGTTTTTTTTTGATAATCAATTTTAAGTATTATAATTAAATTAAAATTGATTTCTGTGTTGTGCTTTCAAAGCTGTTTTCTTATATTAATTTTTGTAATCAATTAATGTATTAATTGTTGTAATCAATCATTATTATTGTAATGAATTATAATTAAAAAGAAAATAAATTCATTATATACCATACCGTTCATATTATTTTTAATTTAAAGTTCATAAACGATGATCGGATTATAATGAGGGCATAATGAAATATTATGCCTTTCCATTATGCCCCGGTTGTTATAGATATGTTTATATACACCGTATCCTAGCAATAAACAGTTCATAATACTTTAGTGAGACATAAATGTATTATACAATACAAAAAGCATAGTTTGAAAGTAGTTTGGCTTTGCAGGGCCGCGCCGTGCGGGTGGGCAGGTTGTGCCCCGCACAAAGGCGGCTGACTTTGAGGGGCGCCGTTTCAAGATAGTAAAGTAAATAATAGTAAATTTTTATAAAATGCTATTCGTAAAGACAAAATTAATATAAAACTAGAATTAACGTGATAGAAGTGTACAATATATTTTTTAATTTGTTTGTATTGGAGCTCTAGTTATAAGTAAAATAATTATCGTATCAATCGGTTCTATATTATTCTAGCATTGTTATATTGAAATAATAACTATGAAAATGATGATTACAACAATGAATATATTGATTATAACTCAAGAATATTGATTACAAGAATGAATCCCACAATGAATCCAATATTTAAATCCCTATTATCATTTTGCAAAGAATCAAATGCATACAATTCTGAAATCTGTTGTTAAATTGTTGATTACAACAAACGATTTTGATTATAACCTATTGATTACAAGAATAAATCTAGGAAAATTTCATCAATATAATAAATCTAGCATTTTTGAAGAACAAAAAGTATATTTTAAACTTTAATTTGCAAATTTTACATCATTTGGGTAAAGGGGCGCTAAAATGTAACATAGCACAAAGGTGTCTAATATCTACGGAGCGGTCCTGTGGCTTTGGCATGTCATAATGTACTGTCTCTGTCTCTCACAATAGGGGATTACAGCTCAATCGAATTAAAAGAAATTAGTAAAAAATAATGAAAGCAGATGCTTAATAATGAATATTAATAATGAAATAAAATGATATAATTGAAATACTTCGGAAATAAGGGGGTTTTTGTTTTAGCAGCTCGTCACTCATATGAAATTCATATATATTATTTTGATTGGCGACTCAAAGACTACCTATAAATATATAACGAATACCGAGTTAGGGGGTGCAGTCTCCTACCAATGGAAGTAAATAAATTCAAATAGCGGACACGTGGCTACCACTCCAATACTGCAATTCTCAAACAGTTTTTATTTAAATATAAATTTCTTGCATTAAACTTAATAATTTTGATACATTTGCAATAGGCTACTTGCGTGGTACTGAAAATCTGATATCTATCACTAAATACCTAAAGTAAAGTTGAAAACGTACGTAAAAATATAAATTTTATAATAATAAAATATTATGTTTTTTAATAAATTAAGAAAGAAGATTTTCTTTGACGTCATTATTTTGAACTGGAGAAAGGGATGCATATTTAAGAATGTAACCTGTAGATGGCGAGCGAGTGCGAGTTTTAATTTGACTTTGACATTAGTTCATTTTTCTGTCACTGTCTCTCTTCTTTATTATTTACAATTTGCGTGGTTTCTGTTACTTTTATTACGTATTTAGATTTGTTAAGCAGGATTTTGAAGTATTTTAACTTAGCTTATACTCATATAAGATTAAAATGACAAACGAAAATATTTACCTCCAAAATATTATTCAAACGTCAAACAGATGATCTCTCATGTTTAAATTACCCGCACATGCCGTTGCTATTGGAATTGGACGTACCGATGTTATTGCTTTACGGCCATTCATTGGTTCGGCGTAATTCTACGTTATACACGGCGGTAATTTAAATATTAAAATTTCATTAATTTTTTTCTGGCCAATTAACAAAAAATTTGCCAAAAGAAGAAATATGTGTAGCAAGTTTTTATCGTCTCTTCAAAAATATTAATTAAAAAAATGGTACGCAAGTAGCCAATTATAAAGCATGTAGACTTGTACAGTGTTACAATATTAATTTGTTTTTTTTTTTATATAAATATAATTTAAAAATAGCATACATTTCAAGAACATTTTAGATCCACGAAGAAAACAGTTTTATAAAAAAACTTATATTCGTAACGTCACATCTATATTTTCAAACTTCGGGGGACCATAACTCGCTTATTAATAGAAATTTTACCATGCACCGGATTTTCACCAATAGTCTTAGATTTACTTATACTTTCTGATGAAATTATAAAAAAGGTGGAATCCCCTATTAGATCGTAGGATGGAAAATACAGAATAGATAGTGTTTTTGATTATGAAAAGTCTCCAGGTATTTCTTGGTGAAAGATACAATATAATAGTTATTTATGTAACAAGTGTGTAAAGTAGTACTTTTTTGGTCGAGTGCGATGTTTGACGCAGCCGTATGCGGAAATTGTAGCACGAGACAAAAAATACTATTTTACCCACGTGTTGCATATAACATTTTTCCTACAACCGAAATGGTATTGACCTATCTCATAATACTGAGGGTACAGGCATCTAGCAGCTTCTAACCTAACCTAATTTTTAATATTAATATTAAATGTACAATTTGTACATTATAAAAGACTAATCATCGTCTGTCTGAGATTCTTCCAAGTGTTTAAGTTACAGTGTTATGAGGAAGAGTACTAACAGTATTTGAAGCTGCTGGATGTCTGTACACTCAGTATTATGAGATAGGTCAATACCATGTCAGTTGTAGAAAAAATGTTGTATGCAACACGTATGTAAAATAGTATTTTTGTCTCGTGCTACTATTTCCGCATTCGGCTGCGTCAAACATCGCACTCGACCAAAAAAGTAGTACTTTACACACTTGTTACATAAATAACTATTATATTGTATCTTTCACCAAGAAATACCTACGAGCAAAATTACATAAGCATACCAATTTTCATAATGTTTGAACAACTATTACAATCTCCAGAATAAAAAGTCTAATAACTGAAAAAATTGCAAGGGGTACCCCTTCATTTCCTAAGCTGTATTTATCCGCGAAAAAACTTGAATGTAGATGGCAGCATCAGCGCACACAGAATGTTCGTATACGTAGGAAAACAAAGTTCCCGTCATATAACATACGTGGTGCAGTAAAGACGTTTTGCTTTGTTTATATTTATAATAATAGTTTTTACGGGGTTTACCTCTGCTATCTCGAAAACTATAAGAGTTACGACTTCGATTAAAAAAGACTTTTTGTTTACCTTTCAGAGGTCTACTTAGATGTGCTTTTATTTTATTTTTTTAATCAAATAATTCTACTAAGTTAAATTTTGTGGCAACTTGGCCAATATTTTATTTCCAAATAACTTCATTACTATTAGAAATTGAGAAAAATGTTTCATATAAAATTTTATTGTTTTTCATAGTCTCTTTACTGACATAGACAAAATTTTGTTCAATCACTATCTTTGTCAATTTTCTTCGATTGTAATAGTAAATGGCCTCTTTCTCGAAAACAGTTGAAGATTGGATCCATGTTGATTAAGCCTTTTTTACTCATTTTGGTCAGTACTATATGCCCCTTCATTTTTTTTCGAAGTATGATTACACCCTGTATATTATAATAGCTGATGATGCTATAAGTTATGCGTATAACTCTCCTCTGTCCAGTTCGTCCATTCCAATGAAATATTTCTGCTTTCGGTCCATGGAGATCATAATCCCAGATAAAATCTAAACGCTGAATGGGTTACGATGCTGTGTGTCTGCTCCACACCGATTTTTCTTTCTTCTCCTCTTCTTTTTAACATACGCATTGATTTAGGTTTTGAGTATCTGGTTGGAGATGTCAAAATTATGTTTTATTTTCTTTGGCGAGCTAGGTGTTATTTTATTGATGCTTGTGAAATTGGTGGAATTTTATAGCCATTAGATGTTAGATATAAAATGTGACAGGTGAATGAATGTTGTCTTCATCAAATTTTAATTTATTACCTGGACAAGATTTTGTAAATAATGTTTAGAAGGTAATAGTTTTAACAGTTGTAATAGCTTCCGTTACACTGTATCAGAGGATTTATTTGAAAATAGAAAAATTAAGATTGTGTGGTGCATACAATATTTTAAGTCTCACTAGAATATCTGTAATAAATTCATTTATAATAATTTTGATTACAATAACGCTTAAGCTTTAGCGTTGCTAAGGATGTTGTTTAATTGTTTTGTTTATTATCAACATTTATTTATTTTTAAAACATCAACGACATCAACGTTCTACATCGTTGGAAATGATGGAATGGGTGAACTTCATGTTTCGGAAGATATTTTATCGAAACAGTGGAAAGAAATTATTTTGAATGCTTCTACATACTTTGAGGAAGAGAAACGCATAAATGTTCCCCTAATTATTCCATTCTCGTCTGTAGAAGATGTAAATATTATATATTCAGGTTCGTTTTGACATGACAGATCTCAGTTCTTTATTTCTTAGGTACTTATTTCTGAACATTATTATAATTTAGAGAGTTTGTACTGCTTTGGATGTGTCAAATGTGACGATAAATAATATTAAAGATGAATTCAAACGTGGATAAATATCGTCCCCAAAAAAAATAGTGATCCGTCATCCTTCAAAAATCAATGCGAAACATTGCAGTCTGCAATTCGACGTACCTACTTACTATTTACATATGTGTGGTGAAAGTAAATTGCTTTTTAAGGCCCTCTTCATAATCAATTTTAAGTATTGTAATTAAATTTCAAATGATTTCTGTGTTGTGCTTTCAAAGCTGTTTCCTTATTATATGAATTGTTGTAATCAATTAATGTATTAATTGTTGTAATCAATCTTTATTATTATTTTCGTGAATTGTAATTAAGAAGAAAATAATTTTCATTATATACCATTCAATTATTTTTAATTTAAAGTCCATAAACGATGATCGGAATATAATGAGGGCATAATGAAATATGCCCTCACATAATGCCCTGGTTGTTATAGATATGTTTATGTGCATCGTATCTTCAGGGAAATGTAAACTTACTGAGTTGATTTTTTTTAAATGTTGATTGACAAACTTGTTTCTGAAAATGAACTGTGTGGTTTACATTTTTCTATAAATAATTTTGACAATATACTTTTGTAATTCAACATTTAAAAAAAAAATCAACATTTCCCTGAAGGAGGCATATTTGGTGTCGAAACGTCGGCTATGTAATAAAACAATTTTCAAACGTTTTCATCAGACTGTTTTCTCCAAGTTTTTCTAGTATTTATTTTAATTATTACTAATTTATTGATGTTTACACTTCACCCAAATAAAAAAAATCTTTACAATAAATTTCGAAAATAATCTTTTCATTTTTAGTAATTGTTAAAGGATTATAAATGAATTAACTGTAAATTATGTTTTAGTTTTCATAAATTATTAATACATTCTTTTTAATTCACACTTGTAAGTACAGAAATACGAGTAATATTAATTTTAAGTATCGTTAGTCCCTGAGATCGGGTTTGCGTATTGAAGGGATAAGATATCGATATACTCAGCTATTTGAAAATTTTGAAAATATTAACTTCGAAATCTATAAAAAGTCTAAAAAGTTTTTTTTATAGGTATTAGCTGATTTAAGTACTTTTGCATTGTGAGACACTTTAATATTTCTAAAGATGTAAGACTCCATTCGCATAATTTAGTTTAAACAAATCAAAACTGAAATACATTTCCAAAATAATCCCCACCGTCTTTCCCGTTTCAACCATCTTTCATCTCTTGCTTCTCCCAAACCGCTGATTACTATTCCATTAGTTGAACAAAACACAATGGCATCCTTATTGACATCGCGTTACAATGTCCTCTGTGGTATCTTGATGCGGGTGACGGCGACGCCTTGGTGAGCACCGCGACGGGCGGTCAGGAATGTGTGCGCCTGTGGTCACATCGCCCCACGTCCGCGCCTGTCCACCCATCAATGAACCGGTTGCCAGACAAGAAGCAGCAACAGAATCAAGGAATTCCAGAGGAAGCCTAGAAGCTACTTCTGGGAGGATCAAGATGATAAAATAATGATGACGATATTCATTTCGAATGTAATATTGATGATTTTTCATGGATGATGGAGTCTGTGAATTAAGCATCAAGCACCAAGTGATTGGATGTGGTTCTGATGAGTCTAGCCTAAAACTCTATAACTATTTTGAATTATTTACGTAGAAGTTACTGGTGGGACTTGTTGGACAATAAAACAGATATAATTCGTCTCAAGATATATGCACATTCCATTACTTGTGAAGTAGTGGTCTGACCCTTCACAGCTGCATATTTTGTCAGGGATTTGACCAGGTTAGGATTAGGTAAATTTTAAAAGGATGGTTATTTTCAAAGAATTATATTTTCCAAATATGATTATAATTTACCACTGATTAATATTAACTGTTTAACGCTCTTTTCAAAGAAAATTCACCCGATTGAACTCATTTGGGGTCAAATTAAATCGGAAATTAGGAAGAAGAATAGTTCCCCTGTTGACTGCACTTCAGTTATAAACCTAATTAAAAATGAAATTAATGCAATTTCACCTCAAAATTGGGCTGACAGTGTAAAACATATAATCGATATAGAAAATAAATATTTAAGTTCTCACAATATTATAAATAATTTTGTTATTAATGTAAATGATAGTGATAGTGAGAACAGCAACAGGGACGAAGACATAATTGTAAACTAAAATTTTGTATATACATATGTATGTACAAGTACTTATTGACGAAATGTAATTGTAGATTAAAATTTTATATACTCGTATATGTATGTATAAAAAAACTTATTGACAAAACATAATTGTAGATTAAATTTTGTATATATGTATGTCAAAACAAATAAAAAATGAACTAATTTTGTTTGTATTAAAACTGCATTCTTTTAGAAATTGTATGAAAGCTATTATTATTTTTAATAGGTACTGTAATGACAATAAATTGTTATAAATACGTATTTTTATTATCGATTAAAAATTTATATATAAATGCATTTTTTTAAATAATTGTTAGCTTTATTCGTCGAAATAATGTTACTAAATAAATTTTTATAACTAAACAATAAAAATGTCGCAAAATTAACTTAATGAAAATTAATATTTGATTACTTCAAAAAATAAAAAATAAATAAATACGTCCCAGTACTCTTTGCCTCTCTTATGTATTTAAACTGCCTCCTGCTGGGAAGGGCGCAGGTACAAATGTGTATATATCTTGAGACAACCTATAATCATATTAATTTTGAATATGGAACGATTCTTGGAGTCAAAGAAAGTAACTATTTCTAATTATTTACATTTGGTAAAAAAAATACTAGTCGTGCTCATTTCACAACAGCGCTGATTCTATATATTTTGATCGGATTTAACAACAACGATTAAAAATCAGATATCATGGCCAATTAAGTTTATTAGTTATGAAATGCTAATATAAATAAGAAATATTTATATTTGAAACCTTGGTCCCAAAATATAGCTGTCAGTTAATGCAAGAGTACCAAAAGCATACATTTAAAAAAATTTGGCACTCAACAATTCTGAATTTTATTTTCTAAATATCTATGTACATGCACAGTGTGGGATTAAAGTATGGAATATAAAAAAAAACAGCTAATTCAACTGTTTTATTTTTAAAAACGCTGAAACACGTCGATTTTAGTTTTTAAATATACACATTAATATGGGCGATTCACCTTCCCACTTTTACGTCATCAAAAAATAATTGAATGGCAATATAAATTTTTAGTAGTGGAATCCGATAGTGACTATTCTTCGTTTATAATCATTTTTCGTTTATCATGTTTTATAAGTTGTAATTACCATATCAACATAATGTTTAAAGATTAAAAAAATTATCAATGAGGTCCTGCACTTTTTTTACTATTACTTCTTTTAATTTTTAAGCAATTCGTAGTATTGAAACGTTTTAATTGTTTTTAGTTTATCTGCATTTGACTTTTAAAGTCAACGTGACGTCACGACGACACCTACAGCTACTAGATAATACATAGCTGACTCGTCCGCCATATTGGTGTCAAAATGAACGCAGTTAATTATAAAATAAAATTACATTTTTTAGTTTATGTAATAACTATTTTTCAAAATTAAATATAACTTCCATATTTGCCATATTAAATTTATTTAAAATAATAAAACAAGGAAAAATACGGAACAACCCGTCATTGTGGATAATTTCTATGATTAATAATACTGTAACACTGATATTCAATAATTGAAGTGGCTCCAAAATGATGGACGAGTCAGCTGTAATTTATCTAGTAGCTATAGCGAGAACTATTGCTATATTTTTCTCTCACAGAAGCTCTTTAGTAGGCAGCGAGAAAAAGGTAACACTAATGTAACGTCACAGTAAACCTTGCAGCTACTAGATAATACATAGCTGACTCGTCCGCCATATTGGTGCCAGAATGAACACAGGAAATTATGAAATAAAAGTGATTTTTTTTATAAGTTTATGTAGTAACTATTTTTCATAATTAATTATAACTTCCATATTTACCGTATTATATTAATTTAAAATAATAAAACAAGAAAAAATGCGGTTCGTTAAGATTTTTGAGGTTAGAGAAAAATATATGTATTGCATATGTACCTGTACATATTATAACCATTTCTCAAATGATTTGCACAATTTGGAACAGAACAACCCGTCATTGTGGATAATTTATATGATTAATAATACTGTATAACTGATATTGAATGAATTAAGTGGCTCCAAAATGGCGGACGAGTCAGCTGTAATTTATCTAGTAGCTATAGTAAACCTCAAATATCTCGAAAAGTTATTATTAAAAAATTGTTTTTTCATCTTAATCCTTATTTATTGAGTAATACTTTAAGCAGAAAGTGTAGATTTTATTATTTTTTTGTTATGGTGCAGGACCCCATAGTTTTATGGCACGGAGAATATTTTAAACTGTGTTCCTATGTTATACGTCTGTCACAAATTCTTGTGTTAACCCTATGTTTCTTTGCAGATACAATAAACAATAACCCATACATCGTCACTATGAAATCTAATAACTAATAACTAAAAGTCAGATTGACAATTGTTCTTCTAACAAAGGGTGCTGAGATGAGACATATTATACCTGTATAAAAAACATGTTTTTATTCGCAAAACTATATTTTAACCTTTGTTTTGCACGATTTTAGAAATTTTTTCACTGCCAACATTCTATTTATTATCTTCTAAACGAGTACCCTATTCGTGCGTGATGCACCGATTTATGGATTTTAAGTAATGAAACATTGTGGTTTCAATGCGGTCAGCAGTTTAGTCTCAATGCGTCTTCTAATTTTCGAATAATATAACCACGAAGCTTGTTAACATGAATGGTTTCTAATACCGGAAACACATAGGTAATGGAAACCGCAAATAAGTAATAACGCTAATGGAACGAAATCGTTTCAAAATTTTGACTGGTGGTTATTGCGTTATTTGATCGCTGTTTGAAATTAATTATGATGTAAAAAAGCTGAAGCTACAGTATTGGTTTTTCTTTTTTAGTGATACAAGACCCTAAATTTATATCTCGCTTCCAAACCCTGCACAGCGGGATAAAAACATAAAAATTTCATTCATAAAACAATCTTACACCAAAATTTTTTCCTACCGTGACAAACTTCTCTCGTTTCATCTTCATTCATAATGTTTTTCATTTACGTAAATCCTTTGTATATTTCTTCTTACATCCACAATGATTTGGTTTTATTTAATTTGTCAAGTTTCTTAACCATTTGCGTATGAAATTTACACCTGAGACCGTCGAAAAGATTTAATTTACTATTTTAACTTTTGTTATTCGGGATTCGTATGAAAATAAAGCAAGGATGAGCACAGTTGATACATAGATGGATAACCAACTGAAAACGTAAATACACTGTAAAAGTTTTGGGGTAGAAACAGGGAAGATGAATCTCCAATTGAGTTGCTGAATCTTCTTTAAGTTGATTTAGGGTACGAAGGTTGAATCACAATTGATTTTTTTTTTGTAAATTTATGAAAAATACGATATATTTGAAGTGAACATTACATGTTTCAATACAGCAGCACTAGGTCGCAAGGTGCAGTATTAAATTATATAAAACAAAAATAAAATTACAATAAAATAAATAAATCCGATATTTATTGCCGTAATTAGCACCTTAAGAGTTTGTGTTTACTTTCAAATATGATATTTTTCATTGCAGGTAGGTATAATTTTTATGCTGATTGAAAAATGGAAATAATTTTAGTCAATATAAAAAATCAGTTATTTTAAAACATTTCATAGGATATAAATAAAATTTCAAATTTTTAAATATTCGGTTTTTATACAGGGTAGATTTAACCTACGTAACGTACACATTATAATGTAATGGTTTAAAGGTTTATGAATTTATTTATTATAATAAAATCTATGCAGTAAATATGTTTTTATTTCATTATTTGTGTAGATGTAACATGAATACGAGTATTCTGTATATTTTATAATGTTTACAATTTTTTGAAATTTAAGCCAAGCTTCCAGCCTAATCTGTGAATTTCTAATCGCATTTGAATTTTTATATTTATATAAATTAATGTCTATGAACACAAGATTTAAAATCACAAAAAATGATTAAGTTAATCCTTATTTTTGGATTAGCGAATTTTACTCTAATCTTGACAGTTTATTTCTTAAAATATAGTCTAATCTAATCCAACTAACTACCTTTTTTTTACACCCCTCAACAGGATTAAATCCCAATTATAGAGTGGGTTCACATTCACACACATCATGACATGAGGCGTTGCTCTAACCATTGAGCCACCGGTGCTACAATATAAAATGAAGATTAAATTTTAAATACCGGGATAGAATATAACTCACTAATCCAAAAATGAGGATTAGCTTAAACATTTTGGTGAATCGTTTATTTTTATTAATCTAAATACATACTAAACTAAACTTAATATGTAGATATTTAGTTATGCTGGAAACTGTATTGAATTCCTTTTCTATTGTTCTATTTACTTATAATTTTATAAATTTATCCATAAAATATATAGAAAAAGTATTATTGCAAATCTATAGAAAATTTAATAATATTTAATTTTTATAATAACATTAATCTCGAAAAAATAACATTTAAAGGTATTTTTCTAAAAAATTATTTTGAGCTGCTAGTAAAGTGCCATTTCCGGTTATCCGACTTTTACCAAAATCTAATGGGCTCTTTCCATTACAGAAAAATTTCGAAATGCAAGTTTTCAAAATTTTCTGAATGATAGTATTTGAGTGGAGGATCCACACATACACACAGACATCATCGTGAAAATGTTACAATAGGATTCTAGGGACCTTAAAACGTGGTCATTTACAAAATCTCGATATGCAATTTTTAGCACGATCTTTATACCTCCTGTATCAAGGGTAGCGGGAGGTAAAAATTAATGTCACTTGTTTTTATGAATTTACAAAAAGTATTAATAACATTGCTCTTAATTTTAGAAGCACTTTTAGAAAAATATTTTGAAAAAATACCGTATAACTGAAGTGGAGAGTCTTGTCCAGACTTCAAGACTTTCTCGACAAGACTCGATACTGGTCTCGTCTCGTCTTGATTTTTTAGTTGAGACTAAAATGATGGTCTCGTCTCGACAAGACTAAGACGAGACGAGACAAGACCAAGACTGGTTTTGGTCTTGCGGCAACACTAAGTAAAAATTTATCCAAGATGTTATGCTTGCTCAATTGAGCACCTCGCAATGTGTACATTCACATTTTGGCGTTTACTCGTATATGTGACGATCTGAGAAGAAAATTTGAAATGTATAAAAATTTTGTTTAATTAAAATAAAATTAAGATGTAATATGAGATTTTGACATTTATTGCAGATTGCAGTTAAACGTTGTTACAAAACTTACAGCACTCTTTTATTACAAGACAAATTTAAAACATATGGATTTTTTATTAGTAAGTATAATTAAAATTGTTGTTTTGCTCGTATGTGATGTAGAACAAAGGATCAACTTATAAAACATTTTTCATCAGAGTAAAGTTAGAGTTTATATATTATTGATAAAGTTGTAAAGCAGCTAGCAACCATTAGTAAATAGTGTAGTAATCTTATCAAAGTCGCCATATCTGCAGAGCCAATTACAATGACGAAAGTAAGAACTTCAGTGGTGGTATCCATTCCCCACAACAAACTAAAGTCTCCGTGGTACGACACGACAATAAAAACACAGGCTGGGCTCGGATCGGATCTCGATCGAGAGGTTGATTTATCGTCCGGATACAAATCTTACCTACAAATCGAATCACGCGCTCTGTCGCTGTCGACTTGAGTTGGGATCGCGGCCCGCCATATTTGTTTATTACGTCCGGAGCCCGGATTGAATTACGCGCACGGCCCGACAGACGCCGGATCTAATCAGCTACATGCCGGAGTGTGAAGCGAAGCCACGAAGGTGGCCATTCAAATATTATACATGTTGTGATGTTTTGGGCTGGTTTCGGCAGTTGTTAATAAACATTCACTACATGAAATATGGACTGGCACTAGCGTAGGGGCGATACAAATACTCTGATACACTTTAGTCAGGCATCACTTCTAGTTTTTCTGCAGAGAACAGAGTATAATAATTTATTTTATCTAAAATTGGAATATAGGAGAAATTGCTAGTACAGGAAACTTATAAATTTATAGTAAATAGCGACGCAAAATCAAAATCTACTATATCTTGTACCATTTAACCCTCTCTGATAGACTGAAATTCGAGACAAGAGGCAAGTTTACCCAATTTAATTTCGGCTACTTACAACTGGCGCTGATGTGAGCGCCATCTACTGCATGGACCAGAGTATAATAACTTATTTTCGCTGAACATGGCAGATATATGAGATATTGCCAATTGCCAGGTCACCCGAGATTTACTAAATCTTTCTTATAATTAACTGCGTTGGAGGTAGCCTAATTTATTAATACAAAATACAACTCTACACAACTCTTGCCCCAAATTCGCCGTTTTGGCGTGACATTCCTGCAGTTATTTTATTAAAAATAATATAATGTAATTATATATATCTTACATTTGCATTTTCTGACAGTCTAAAAATGGCATTTAAATGGCAGCAGGAATAAATCACGTTCTAATCACCGGTTTTAGAACTAGGTAGAGTTTGCCTAGTGATGCACGACGAGACGAGAGTACTCTCGCATCTCGTCTCGTCTCGTTGCATAATGCGAGACGAAAACGAGATTGCAGTTTAAAATTTGAGGCGAGATCGATACAATAACTGCAAGAAACGAGAAATCTCGCGAGAGTCTCGCAATAAAAAGTATTTGTAACTTTATAGCTTTGATTCATAATGTAACACGAGGGGTCTCCTAAGATGAGCTGAATCTGAACTAATTCTGCTTACTCCCAACGATGGCACACTTTACACTTCGTGATAAAGGAAGTACACACATACACTTACACTTTCCACTCGTTTGATGAGGGATGAACACTACATTATGAACATAGAATTTACGGACATGGACATTACTAACATATATTTACTGATTAAACTAACTAATGTTTTATTTATAATTAAAATAATACAACTAAGCCTAACATGTTACATTCCGTAACCAAACGGGCGGGCGTTCTGCACGCGCCCCAAAACTAAAACACACTACATGTCCAAACCAAAACACACTACATGTCCAAACCAAAACACGTCTGCACGACGAACTAATCTAGACTCTTACATGTTTGCCCCACGACTAACTAAAGTCGACTATTTAAAAAAAAAACGCTATCTGCAGGAGAGGATTATCTTAGGGGTACAGGGTGCATAGGCTAGGGCATTCAAAGTCAAGCACGTATACGCAATAATTTCTAAACCTAATGATAAACAAATAAAAGAATTACTAAACTGAATTTTGACATTTAGAACTTAAATAGACAGAGTTAAAATATGATTGCTGAAACTAAAATTTAGAAAAGTTTATAAAAAGTTATTCATCTGTTATTACTGTTACCCTCGCTTTGTCACAATAAATTCAATGAAAAATGCACCGTACAAGGAATGGAGTTAATGCTAATTCGTGCATAGAACACGTGAATGTGAAAATTATATGAATTCGCTATATATTTTGAATCTATCTAGAGTTGATTGGTATTGGTCCCATGCAGAGCGAGGAAATGCAAAATAAAGACAAAATCAGTTTTACATCCAATAGAACTAGTTTTCTCCAATATTTCAGCCCCTAATTTCCCCCTCTTAAATCCACGGTTAATAAAATTCTTGCCGCCTCTGAACAGTAAAGGATGTTATATTAAACGTCGATAGGAGCCAACATGGAGAGAAGCGGAGTGGTTGGTTGCCGGCGGGTTACCAGTGTAGCGGTGTTTTATGACTACATCTTACTTAAATAGTGGCATATATTTAATGATAAAGTGTAGGTACTTTTAGTTATAAATATTTTTTTAATGTTTAATTCGTTTTACTGACTGCACAATGTAATAACAGATGTTCGTATTGAAATAGTTATCACAATTTGGTGATAAATTGTATATTTTAGTGGTAAATTAAATTATATACTAACTTACCACATTTTCTGGTGCCAGTAAATGAATAAATATTATGTTCGAAAGACGGTGCGATTGGTGCGAACTTTTCTCTTGTAGTTAAACTGTTATGTAAATAGGTAGTGCGCAAGCGCTTATATTTATAGCGAGACTCTCGTACGAGAACGAGACGAGACCAAAAAAAAAAAAAAAAAATGTGCGAAAACGAGAGCGAGATCGAGATTACGTATCCGAAAACAAGACGAGATCGATATTTTATATTTCTCGACTCGTCTCGCCTCGCGTGCTTCACTATTTTGGCCAGATTTTAAAACAATTTGAGTTGTTTTCCGGCCTGGTGTTAATAATGTGTAGGCTACGGTTGGACAAAGAATTCCACACTTGTAGTACGGGACAAAAATCAATATTTATTTTTCTCTTGAAAGAAATATTAAAAGGTAGGTAGGTACTCATTGTGAAGAAAATTATAATCCATAAAATGCTTTAATTATAAAAAAGGGTTCAGTATACGGGCAATAATAATTGGATAAATAACAAATGACAAGGTTCTTAGAAGGAGGAATTACAAATTAATCAAGTCATGATGATAATTAAAAATTTAAGTCCCTGTTGTTTATTAAAACCGGATTAATTGCACACAATTCTTAGAATATCGGTGTCTATTTCTGAAATTGATATTCATTCAAATCTATTTAAGCAATTTCCATTACACTTTTAAAAATTCTGATGTGGCAGCACATTACCTTCCGTCAGTTGTATGTATTTTGTACATATTCCACACAGAAAGTTTCTTGGAAAAGATTCCATATTTCCGGTACATTACCTTCAGTGAGTTTTATGTATTTTGTATAAATTCCATACAGAAAGTTTCTATATTTCCAGTAAAATTATAACACAAATATATTATGTCAATTGCACTTGACACTGACATCTGTCAATGAGAATTTTCTTAATATAGTAGATGTTTCCTTGACTATAGCACAGCTGGCTGTTTTAAGAAATTTAATTTATTTATAATTTTTACCTTCCGTCATACCTTTAAGTAAGGAGGGCATTGTTTTTGGCCAAAATTTGTTTTTAATAAATAAGCACGTTTTAGAGTCCCTAGAATGCGATTTTACTAGTTTTGCGATGACACTACACAAAAATTATAATTCTTTCGTATTCCTCTTCGTTACATTCATGTGAAGAGCTGATTAGATTTTGGTTATAATTGCTCGACCGGAAGTACCCTGATTTGAAGATTTTAATAGTTTTTCTTGAAAAAACGCTGTTAAATATAATTTTTTAAAATTTATAAATATTAAATATTATTTATAAATATTAAAGAATATTTTATTCTCTATACGATTTGGTTACATTTTATACTTCATATTCAATGAATATAGAGTTAAAAATTATAATGAAATCAAATTTCATACAGCAGCCAGCTATGCAATAACACTGGAAACAGCTAATATAAATAAAAAAATCTGATGTGGCCAGTACATTACCTTCCGTCAGTTCTATGTATTTTATATAAATATTCTACAGGAAATTCCTTGCAAAAGATTCTATTTCTTGTACATTACCTTAAGGCAGTTGTATGTATTTTTAACAATTGTGCTTGACAATGACACCATTCAATCAGAATTTTCTTAATATAGCAGCTGTTTCCGGAGTTATAACATAGCTGGCTAATATATGATATTTAATTTCTTTATAATTTTTTAACTCTATATCCTTTTAATATGAAGTATAAAATGCATTGAAATCATATAGACAATAAAATATTCTTTAATATTTATAATAACATTAAATGTGAAAAAATGATATTTAACATCGTATGTTTGTGTTATAATTTTGCTGCATATATAGAATCAATTCTAAGAAACTTTCTGTGTGGAACTTGTATAAAATACATAGAACTGGCGGAAGGTAATGTGCTGGCCACATCAGATTTTTTAACTCTATATCCATTGAATATAAAGTATAAAATGTAATCAAATCGTATAGAGAATAAAATATTCTTTATGAAAAAATGATATTTAACAGCGTTTTTTCAAGAAAAACTGTTAAAATCTTCAAATTAGGGTACTTTCGGTCGACCAATTATATAACCAAAATCCAATTAGCTCAGGAAAGGTGGTATTGGAGTTATGCGATCCGAAAGAATTGTCACACACACACTCCCATACATACATACATACATACATACATACATACATACATACATACATACATACATACATACGTACATTCATACATACATACATATATACATCCATATATCCATCCATACATGCATACAGATATCATCGTAAAAATAGTAAAATCGTGTTCTAGGTTCTAGGGACCCTAAACGTGCTTATTAATTAAAAACTTATCATCGAATTTTTTGACGAAAGACAATACCTTCCGTACCTAAAGGTGACTGAAGGTAAAAAATCATGATTCCTTTCTTATATACCGAGGGATCGTTTTCGATTTGTTCGTGAAAACTAACAGTTGAGAGCTGCAAAGTACGAGAAGAAACAGCGAATTCCGTGCAATGTCTTTTGACAAATGCCAGTCGGTGTCGCGTTGGTGCGAATCTGTCGCTGGCGCAGCCGACGAGCCGTAAAATTGGATCGCGAGAACTGAGAACGGCAAACGGCAACGTCGCGACGCCCTGATGTTGTGTTGTGTCTGTTCTGTTGTCATGTGCAGCGCATCTGCAGCCACACAGCCAAATAACAATCGAATGGAGAAGAGAGGACTGAGAGGAGGATTATGTTGAAATGAAATGTAATTACACGACGCTTCTCTTTGTAATAATGGGTTTAGGTTCATTTTTAGCTAATAACTATCAAGGTGAATACAGTAACATATGTAACAAAAGTTTTGAGAAAAATTTTAGGCTCCGAATTTTGTTACTAAATAAGGTCTAATCAAGATGTCACTGGACACAATAAATAAATAGTAGTTCAGTAGTTGTTTTATAATAAGTATACCATGTCAAATATGCCAGAAAATAGTTTTGAAAGATGTTATTCAAACTTGAAATACGCAAATCCTATAGGTTAGTTGGACAGATATCCCAAATGAGGAATTTTGGAGATCAAAATATTGAACAGACGACGAAGGTGTAGTATATATATTAATTTACCAAAAAGTGGGCGACCTGAACTTTTGCCCCCAGCAGGACCGCTCCGTGCGGGTGGGTAGATTGTGCCCCGCACAAAGGCGCCTGACTTTGAGGGGCACCGTTTCAAGACACTAAAGTAAATAATAGTCAATTTTCATAAAATTCTCTCATTCGTAAAGACAAAATTACTATTAAATTTACAAATTAACGTGATAGAAGTGAACAATATATTTTTTCTTCAAGCGTATTATAATATGCATATTATGCTACTGTACACACGCTGTAGAAGATATTCATTGTCTTACTAGTACAAAAATGTTGTTATTGTTGTACTAGTAAAAAAATGTTAGTATCTTAGTTCACCGCTGGCGGCGGCAGTAGTCACAGCAACACAGATCATATTGAAAATTGTTATTTGACAGTTGAATCGTTTGTGTTTTGTAGTGTACACAGCCAGCTTTGACTAAAATTGCAAATTTTACAAATAAAAAAATTTCAAAAAAATGTCAAAAAATTATTTGAAACGCCTGAAGAAAAAATAGTATATGTCATTCGGAGTAGAACGCCCTTTTTGTGTTTTACCCACCTTGCCAGGCCTCGGCTAGCGCCTCGGCCGCAATAGCTGGGTTCAACACAAAAAGACCGCGTTCTACTCCTAATAACATAATATACTATTTAAATTTGTTTGCATTAGAGCTCTAGTATTAAGTACCAATCGGTTCGTTATTATTCTATCATTGTTATAGTGAAATAATAAATATGAAAATGTTGATTACAACAATAAATATATTGATTATAACTCAAGAATATTGATTACAAGAATGAATCCAATATTTAAATACCTACTATTATTTTGCGACGAATCAATTGCACATACAATTCTGAAATCTGTTGTAAAATTGTTGATTACAACAAACGATTTTGATTATAACCTATTGATTACAAGAATGAATTTAGGAAAAATTCATCAATATATTAAATATGGCAAATTTTACATCATGAGGGGAAGGGGCGCTAAAATATAACATAGCACAAAGGCGCCTTATACCCACGGAACGGCCGTGGCCACCAGAGCGAGTTAGCAGACTCTAGACTCATTCAAAATGTTAAGTTAGAACGCCATCGAGCAAATTAATTCGACGAATTAGAATTTTAAAGAACATTGGTCAGCTTGTCGCTTGACCGAATCTCCAGATGCTGCAGAGCATTAAGTTTTATAGAAATCAGAGAAAGAGAAAGAGTATAATCTCCCAAATGTTTCACAAGCGCAACTGATTGAAGACTTTTGGTCACTTCTTAGCAGAAAAATATACAATAATGACTGGGAATACCAAAACGAACAACAGTTACAGGCAAGAATATTTCTGACGATTCTGGAAGTCGTAGATAATTTTAAGTCTATTTTATAATTAAATTAAAAATGATTTATTTTTAAGAAGATTCAAAGCTGTTATCTTATATGTTAATTGTTGTAATCGATTAATGTATTAACTGTTGTAATCAATTAATTTATTAATTATTGCAATCAATTGTATTTCATTTTATTTTATAAGTTTATAATAGTAAAATTCTTGATCGAGAGTCCATGATTTTGACTATAGATATCGGCTCCATATACTAGATCAATCGGCTTCTCTACCTTGCTCATATAAATGATCTAAATGATGTCATCACATTGGAATGCTATTTTACGAAAAAATTGACTGTACCTAGTAATCGACTGTATGTGGTTCTGATAATTCAAATTTGAATCCGATTTTATATATTTTTTAAATACCTAGTGTTATTTATGTTGAAAAAGTTTGTTTTTATATGGATTAAATTCTCTCAATTTTTAAATAAAAATGTGGTGGCCTCTGGATCGTTTTTATCTGGTGATATGTACATTTTAAAATAGGAGGCGTTGGTGTGATGATGACAAGTGACAAATATGTAGCCAAGGGCATTTGATAAGTTGACATTCTCTTTTGGCCATTCTCTTTTCGGCCACAAACAAACTTCGCTTTATTTTTATTTACCTACGGCTTTAGTTAGCTCAGGTACTTAGGTGGTTAGGTAGAAACAATTCAATAGAATTGTCGAAGTATTTTATGGAAGTATTTAATTAATTTTCTCAGTTATAGTATTTCAAATAAATAAATTTCTTTTAAGATGAAGTTGTCTTAGAAACAATCTTTTAATTACCATTTCCACTTTGATATTTAACAGGCAGGTACACACCTACCAGAAAAAAATTACGCCATGGTTTTAAAATTGTATAGGATGTATAATCTGTGCAGATTTGCTGAACTTCAATATACAGGCTGTTCGAAAAACAAGAGAAAATATTTGATGAATGTAGCGGTCAATCATATCAAGACAAAAAAAAAAAATATAGGGTACCCACGTCCGGAAACAACCAGTTTGAAATGTCCCTCTTCAACATATGTATATACAAGATTCTATTCTAGATGACTTCTCATAAATTGAGGAACGCGTTCAAATATTCCTGGTTGTAGCAATTGTAACTCACCACAGTTCGTTGCCGCAAAGCACCTATACGTCATTAACCGGCGTTGAATAAACTAGGCACTAGGTACTTTAAATTACTCCATAAACAAAAATTTAGCAGATTCAAGTATGGCGAACGTGGAGGCCACACAGTTAGACTATAGTCCATAAGGAAACGTGATTAAACAAATTAATAACATGCTTCAGACACAAGGCACCGGCACATAGAATTTTAACATGTAAAATCATACTTATATAATTTCCTAATTCCCTAAGTAAAAAAGCTTCAAATAAATGTTGTAGATAATAAATTTTTACATTAGATTCAACAAAATTAATTTTGCATGTTTTATAACGGCAGAAATTAGATTTGAAAATGTCAAAAATCATCCCAAAATTAGGGTCAAATATGGTATTGAAACTAAAAATTAACAAATGTTAGCGATTTATCTGTCAATAGCTAGGTTAATTTATTTTTTATTATTATTTGTAATTTCTGTTAAAGTAAAAAAATATTTATTTAAATTAATAAATAATTGTTCACTTGAACAGATTATAAATAATACCTAATAAACAAATATTAACCTAATTTGACAAGTAAAACGTCAAACATTTGTTAATTTTTCCGTCTCAATTCCATGACTATCGCCATTTTTGGGGTGATTTCTGCCGTTAGAAAGCATGAAAATTATTTTTTCTAGTCTTTATATAAAGTAGCCATTTGCGCTCTCTTTTGTAAACGCAAAATGTCACTTTGCCGCTCATGCGCGACAAAGTAGAAAAAAATGGAAATGTTTAGTCAGGAACTAATGACACTGTAGTTGACCACAAGTCAATCTAACATATAACTGCTCTGTCGGTATATTACATAATCAAATAAAATGCGTCACTGCTATGAAAATAAAATAGCGCATTCATTTACAAAAACGAAAGTATAAAATGCTTAGATTATATTGAAACAATAGCTCAAGAAGAATGGAAAATAACGATAAATTAAAATTAAATCAAAATAAATTGTGTGAACATTTGTGCTGCCACCTGCAAAAGTTTGGCGTGAACGCTCCCAATGGACATTCACTTTTTCACTGCACTAGTTTAATGTACTTGAAACAAATAAATTTTTGTTATGGTGGAGGACCCTATTGTGGTAACTGTAGAAAAAATCTTGTGTTTCGAGCGCAAATGGACATTGTCGATTTCGAGAGAAACAACCTCTCAATCGACAATGTCCCATTTTGCGCTCTTAATACACAAACAGCTATTTACTTATTGATTCATATACAGAATTTTAAGCTCTACAATTTTTATGTCCCCAAACAAACTTGGTGTAGTTATAGAGAGTACACCAGGCAGGTTATTTTTGTATAATACTCTCACATCTAGTGATGTAAAATGACATTTTAAATTAAAATGACATGACAGTCATTTAATGGTTATTTTCAATCGTATATTTTCAGTCACTGGGTCATTTTTGGTAATTTTATTTATTTATTAATTTATTGAATAAATATAATACAAATTTGTAATAAAATATATATTTGATTGAAAATAATGGAAACAAAGTAAACTCGAACAATGTATTCTAACAAAGATGAACAATTGCTTGTACAGGCTGGTGTCCGGCACAACCGAGCATAGGAATTTAACATGAAAAATCATACTTTCGTAATTTCCTGCATCTCTAATTATTTTGGGTAAAAAAGCATAAAATTTGTAGAGCATAAAATTCATCTGAATCAATAAACAAAATTAAATTTGCATGCTTTGTAACAGCAGAAATTAAGTATGAAAATGTCGAAAATCGCCCCAAAAATAGCGATATCCATGGAATTTAACAAAAATAATGTTTGACGATGTATGTCATGTTAAGATTAATTTATTTGTAATTTATCTTCAAGTGAATAATTGTGTATTTAAATTAATTGATAATGATTTACTTGAAAAGAAATTATAAATAATACCTATAGTCCGTTCGCCGAATCGAGAGAATGTGGAACTAACTCTTGATCAGAGATAAGTCATTATATTGGTCAAAAGAGGTATTTAATGGCAACGCTCTTTCGTATTTTCACTACTAAACAATATAGATAAAAAATGATCAAGCTTAGAAGTGCATTCTTCGAATAAATAAGAAAAAATCTGATGTGGACACCAAACGACTTCCTTGTACGCAAGACTAATATGAAGTATAGACTCAATTATAAAATTGCACGTATTTGACGTAATTTGACATTAACATCTATTTATTATTTTTTGTTATTTTTTGTCCAAATCCAGAGCAAGCTTCATTACAAAAACCAAAAAGTATATAAGTTTTAAATTTACATATTTCGCTTATACAAAGGGCTAATTTAATAATGCTTGAGGTGCTAGACGCAGAATTTAATTCTCTAAAACTCTTATTTGAAGTATTTATTTCTAAAATCAAAATGAAACCATTTTATTCAAGAAAAACTGTTAACAACTTCAGGTAATATATCACTTCCGGTTAGCCTGTTGTAACCAAATTCTGCTATGTTATTCCAATTGATATAAAAGTCTTATATACTAAATTTTAAAAGTTTTGGATTATATTTTAATATAGTTTTTCATTAAAATCTATTATAGGCGTCAAATAAAGTACCGTTTCTGGAAATTATATAATGACCAAAAAGGGAGGTGCACAACTAGATGTTATCGAAGTCCTAAATACAAAATTTCAACTTTCTACGGCTTACCGTTTTTGAGTTATGCGAGATACGTACGTACAGACGTCACGACGAAATTAGTTAGAATGGATTCAGGGATGGCCAAAATGGATATTTCCGTTGAAATCTGGAAACCGAAATTTTTCGCGAATACAATACTTCCTTTACTTTGTACAAGGAAGTAAAAACGAAGTAGTTCATGCATGTTGCTGACCGTCATTTTAAAAATGACAAACGCGTAATTTTTAAAGTGACGGAATATTGACTGTTATGGTCATGATCTAAAATGACCTGACGGTCATTTTGTAAATAACTGTGACCGACCACTGTCATATTATCAACTCACATTACTACTCATATCTAGACAAACATGTTTCATAATCCAAAAAAATGATGTTCGACTGTGTTGGGGATGGAATTAATAAAGTTTCGGACTAGCAGTAAATATTACAATTTATTCACGCCGACGTGTATAGTCGAAACGTCGGCGTGAATAAATTGTAATATTGACTGCTAGTCCGAAACTTTATTAATTCCATGTTTCATAATACTCGAAGACAATATTCCTTTAAAAAATAAGACCATGCTGTTAATCAGTTTCCTCATCTCTCTATTTCTTCGTTTTGGGAGAGGTTCCACTGGCGTCACCCTCAGTCATCGCTGCCCCTCATTGGGGATAATTGCGCCCCGGTCGCGGTTGCCCTAGCGGAGATAAACAATGGGAGAGAATTTGTATAATGCGTTGTCTCCAGGGCTGGTGGCTTATCTGAGCCATGGAACGAGCGGGGCAAACTTTCTCGCCATCCGTCGTCGTCGTCGCGGCGCAACGCTAATGGACGCCGCCAAACCCATTCAGTTGCCACACACAAGTTAAACAACCGACGAGGTGATTTAGAGGTCTGCTAATAATGCTCTTAACGATATATTGATTGGGATTAGGAATATATTTCGAATGAACTACTCGTAAATTGCAACCATGGTGATTTTTAACGAAATGACAAAGTTAATATGTGGTGAGGGTTAATGGATTTATACAATAGATATTTTTATGACCTAATGAACGAGCAATCAATGTTAACAATTCATAATTTTTGGAATGAGTGATCAACAAGAAAATTTCAATATTAACATTACAGAGAGTACCTTTCTGTGAGACTATTATTAATTACTAATGAGCCCATGCAAAAATTTTCATACTTAACTTATTCGATATAATAATGAAAAATTTTAGACCCGTATTTTTTATTTTCCCTCAAATCGATCATTAATAATGAAAAAATTGCAATAGGCTACTTTGGTGCAGAGCTGGGCAATTTACTTTTAAAATGTAACTAGTTACAGTTACAGTTACCTCAAAAAAAGTAACTAAATTACTTAAGTTCCAATTACTTTGGTGAAAGAACTAAGTTATTCACTAGTTACTCATTAAAAGTAACTTAGTTACCTTGAGTTACTTTCTAACTACTTTTAATGGAATGAAGTGTAGACTTGTTGACTTAGATATTCTGTAGTATACATATCAGGGAGTTTTTGCACTAACTACGTTAACCTAAATTTTAACGTTATTGCTTGGAAACACCCAATCAGATTATTATGCTTAATGTAAACGGACCTACATTATAATATAATGTAAAAATTAAAAGTGACATTTTACTTTGTGAGAAGGGAGTTTCCAAAAATGAGACGAATTCTATCACCAACATATTTAAAAATATATGAGATGTGCACAGCCTTTGTAAATAATTATTTATTTCTAAAAATTATAAATATAAACAAAGCAAAACGTCTTTACTACACCACGTATGTCATATAACGGGAACTTTGTTTTCCTACGTACACGAACATTTTGTGTGCGCTGATGCTACCATCTACATTCAAGTTTTTCGCGGATAAATACAGCTTAGAAAATGGATTGAATGAGAGCAGTACTTAATACTTTAAAAGTACTTTAATAGTACTAAGTACTGCTCTCAAAGTACTACTTTTGATGTTCTTACTAAAATCACCATATCAAGGATTATTAAAAAAGTTAATATTCACCCTTTAAACCCGAAAAGACATTTATTTGCTGAATTCCACCATTTGTATCATGAACTAAGAAATTATCCAGACTAAGCTTGTATTTATGCTATCAGCGCTTCAGATATGTCCTTGGTATACTCAATCCTGGTGATATGAACTCTAGAAACGCTCACAAAACGCTATAAAATTCAATCCGGATTGAATTGAACGCTGACGCTCCACAGATGCTATAGGAACGCTAAAAAGGCATCAGTCTCAACAAAATATTTCTTAGAAATTTTAATCGCCCACGTTACTTTTTATGACTAAGTTACATTCCACTTTTTAAGTTACCTTGACTATCTTAAGTTACATTCTAATTTCTGAGTTACTTTAAGTAACTAATGTTACTCAAGTAACTAGTAACTAAAAACCGTAAAGTTACCAACTACTTTTCCGCAGCAAGTTAAGTTACAGTTACAGTTACCATATTTTAAAAAGTAACTAAGTTACGTTACAAGTTACCATAAAAGTAACTAGTTAGTAAGTAAGTTACTAAAGTAACTAGTTACTGCCCGGCTCTGCTTGGGTGGTACTGAAAATCTGATATCTATCACTAAATACCTAAAGTAAAGTTGAAAACGTATGTAAAAATATAAATTTTATTTTAAAAAATTATGTTTTTTAATAAATTATGAAAGAAGATTTTTTAACGTCGTGATGTAACCTGTAAATGGCGAACGAGTGCGAGTTTTAATTTCATTTTGATATTAGTTCATTTTTCTGTCACTGTCTCTCTTCTTTATTATTTACAATTTGCGTGGTATCTGTTACTTTTATTACGTATTTCGATTTGTTAAGCAGGATTTTGAATGATTTTAACTTAGCTTATACTCGTACAAGATTAAAATGACAAACGAAAATATTAACTTCCAAATTATTATTCAAACGTCAAAGAGATGATCCGTCATGTATAAATTACCCGCACATGCCGTTGCAATTGGACGTACTGATTTTATTGCTTTACGGCCATTCATTGATTCGGCGTAATTCTACGTCATACATGGCGGTAATTTAAATATAAAATGTCACTAATTTTTTTCTGGCAAATTAATGAAAATTTTGCCAAAAGAAAAAATATGGGTAGCAAGTTTTTATTGTCTCCTCAAAAGTAATAAATAAAAAAATGGCACGCAAGTAGTCCCACTAGAAATGTTATCGTTGCAAACGTAGCTGATTTTCCCCCTCTCGTCTCTTGCGCATGCACTGACGTAAGCAGTTCACATCAACGGCCATTTTGATTTTCACACTAGGTTCGTAACGTCAAAGTGACATTTAAAGATAACATGAAATTTACAAAAGTAAACATGTCAGTGCAACGTGTCAACGTTGTTTTGTGAATAGAGCTACGTAAAAGATCGATTGATCGATCTTGAACAATCTTTATTTGTAAAAATAGGATTGATCTTTTATTTTGAAAAAATCGATATATCGGAAATATCGATTAATTGAAAAATCGATTTTTTTCAAATAAATTAATGAACTGAAAAACCAATTTATTTTTCAAAAAGATCGATCAATTAAAAAAACAATTATCCGAATTCCGGAAAATTCATCTTTCTAAATCATGTCGGTTTTTTTAAACTGGCCAAGACAAGGGGAGTGCAATTTTTTTCCATTTATAATTAGTACGCACTAGCTGAATTTTACGTGTTTCATTTATACATTTATAACAACTATTTTATTTATTTCGTTATTTGCTCGACTAGTTATAGATAAATAACTAAAAAGACTAATAACTACATAAAAATTGTCCACCACCGTACTAAAGCAGGGTGAAAATTAACAAAGATATTTATTCATTCATTAACCGGTTAACCACGGTTAATAATCACGCTCGACCGGCTACTATTTTCTATAGGTTTTTAACAGAACTACTAAATAATTACAAATACAGAGTGTTCATTTAATTTTGTCCACTATTGCTATTTAGAGAACTATAAGAGCTATATTTTCATTTTACAAGACTATTAAAATGAGCGAAACAATTTTTTTAAACCAGTAGTTCTCAAAATAGAGGATTCAATTTCTTATTTTAAACGGTCCCGTCTATATATTTTTATAAATTTAGAATCTACGTAAAATTACCAATTCAACGATATGCTTGAACTGAATTTTTATTGAAGAAATAAATTATAAAAACCTAAGAGAAAATTATGAATAATTAACCTGCTAAGCCACGATATCAGGCAGGCTATGAAAACATTTGAGATAATATTGAAGTCAATTGTTTAAATATTAAGTTATTTCTGTAAAATGATTGTTACAAAAAAAAAATAATCAGCTTGTTATCACAGCGTACCTGATATGGTTAATTATTTTAATTTTCTCTTACGTTTTTGCAATTTATTTCTTTAATAAAAATTCACTTCAAGCATATCGTTAATTGGTAAGTAAACGTAGATTCCAAATATATAAAAATATATAGGTGTCCCATTTAAAATGAGAAATTTGCATCCTGTATTTTGAGAAACACTGGTTTTAAATAAATTTTGTTTCGCTCATTTTAATAATCTTGTAAAATAGACATTGTTTGCTAATTTAACTAACCCCGTAGCTCTTATAGAGATAGCAATAGTGGACAAAATAAAATAAATATCCTATATATGCGGTAAATAAATCATTTAAATATTACACACACAAAAAAGTGGAATGGTTCAATGTTCAACTATGTATTAGTCAGTGTATCATCAGGTCCACCCAATTTTATTAATAAAAATACAATTTATTTTTTATGTTCTACAGTGCACTCTCCACGCCAGCAATGAGTGCCCGTGAGGTGACGCCTGGTAAGCGCCCGTACGGTGCTAATATTTCATCATTACCGATATCTGTGAACAAAGCAGACTGGCACACCCAGCAATGGGTAATAAGCCATGATGATATATTTATTTTATTTTTTCTACAGTGTTCAATTTGTGGAAATATCATTTTCACTGTGTAAAAATTATACATTAAAAATTTTAAACTGGCGTGATTTTTTACTGTGAATATAAATGAGTATTTAGCCGTTATGATGTATTATTACTTTATATTATTCATGCATTTGTTTTATGTTACGATTCAATGGAAAAACACGCGCGTTAAAATATTGGTCGTCATCCAAAATTTCGTGAAACATCAAAAACATCCTCTTTCTGTTCGGAGAGAGAAACGGACATAAAACCATTAATAAATTATCGACTGAACTGATCATAAAGCCCGCAGATAAATAATCTGAGCTAAACATTTATACTCGTCATTGAAAACCAATCCAGAAAATAAAACTGTACCAACATAAAACATATTTTTCGCCGGTTGCGAGTGATAAATATTTTTTTGTTATTTTCAAAACGAAAATTGCCTGAATAATTTATTCGGTGTTGTTAATTTTTATCTCGTGCCACTGTAAAAACGACAGTAACATAATACCGGGTAATAATTCACAGAGGCGGGACAGTCTGTGTGTGCGTGAGCCTCTGGCCTCTGTGTGTGGGTAGCGTCTCCAAGGAGTAGCACCTGAGCAAATGATCCCACCCTCTGCGTCCTTGTTTTACGCCTTCTTTTGTCTCTACACTGTCGTCTTGTTAGTCTCCCAGCAATAAAAAGTGATTTTAGAGTTATATCCTTGTTTATCGTTCGTTATTCATTTTTTATTTATTTACTTGCATGCATGAAAAACTAGATCTTGACGTGCAATTTTATACGATGGTTGTCACGAAGAATCATACATTATGAATGGAACAATTTTCAAACTTGTAGCAGGCGGAAATGATCATTTTGAAATATTAGAGAGAAAAATATATATAACTGTATGTATTTAACAATTAATAAATATATACGACATACGAGAAATTGACATCATATTTTTATGTGAAGTAAACGGCACATGTATACCGTGTGTCTACTTTTTTGGGATCATAGGAAATTCTACCCTATTAATTTTAGAACAAAAGTGTAATTACAAAAAATGTTCAGAATTAAAAACTGCATCTAACAACAAGCACAAAATGTTAAACAGTTGTAATGTTTGAGTTTGGCAGATGACATATGTCATAAAGTTTTAATAAATATTGAATTCATTAATTTATTTATTATTATTAGTAATCAAGGATACTTTTACCATCGCAGAAAAAACTCATTGGCACAATATTAACAATTAGATATCAATTATAAATAAATAAATATATCATCACGGCATATTACCCATTGCTGGGTGTGCCAATCTGCTTTGTACGCAGATATCGGTAATCATATTTGTACCGTGTTCCCCAGATTCGCGACCAGACACTCAGGCACGCGGCCATATATATATACAGGGTGTTTCCTTTAAAACAACCAGCACTATTTTGGGCAAACTAACAACTTTAGAGAAAAATGTTTTATACCAAAAATGATCAAGAATAAGGGGAGAATGTATCAATAGTAACAAACCGAATATTTAACCACTGGTTCTCAAACGGTAGAACAAAATTATATTTTTTAAAATAGCAGCCTATATAATTTTTTAGCCCTTCAAATAGAATATTATTTTCTGATTTCAACGATATAAATATAGCATAGGGTTGTATAACAATTATTTCGAGAAAAATGGTATTAAAAACTACAAATAATATAATAAAAAATGGGTTTACTACTAGCGTAACTAGGCAACAGATGTATCAATACCTGTGTATTGCATAGCCTATTGAAATATTATAACATTATTTTTAATACCATTTTTCTCGACATAATTGTTATACAACCCTATACCATATTTACATCGTTGAAATCAGAAAAAAATCTGTATCTAATGGGCTAAAAAATTATATAGGATACCATTTAAAAAAATATAATTTTGTTCTGCCGTTTGAGAACCACTGGTCGAATTTTCGGTTTGTTATTATTTATAAATTAGCCCCTTATTCTTGATCATTTCTTGTATACAACATTTTTTTCTAAAGTCATTAGTTCGCCCAAAAAAGCGCTGGTTGTTTTGAAGGAAACACTGTATATGGTTAAAAAAATAACGATTTTCAACAGCCTAAAACTAGAAAATGGTAAGGGATAAGAAAAAAATAAATAGCAATTATTTACACCAAAATTGAATAGATGTTTTCCATATTAAAATAAGGCAGAAATATAAGGTATCAAAATTTGCTAAATGATAGTATTTGAGTTAGAGTGGAGGATCCACACATATATACACACACATACACACAGACATCACCTTAAAATGTTAAAATTGGATTCTATAGGGACCTTAAAACGTGCTCATTTGCCAAATTCTCGATATGCGATTTTTAACACAATTTCTATACCTCCCTTACCAAGGGAAGCGGGGAGTAAAAAATCACATGCGGTGCTCGGCTAAACGGAAAAAATCTTGTGGGCGCCACTGATTAGTATCTAAGGTAAATTGTGTATTATGCTACTTACATTATAAGTACTGGCATAATTAATACCTGGAAAAGAAAAAAATATATATTAGAAAACATTAAAATAAAAATACAAAGAAATAAATTCCATGACACCAGGAAATAACATATTCTTTTGCTGACAACTTTCTCATTGTTCGACATCTTAACGACGTCGAAGATAATTAAACAACAATTAATAAACAAGGGTCTTTGTTGTAGACTATAATTATAAATGAGAAGTTCTTCATTTTTCAGGAAAGTGTTTACCCAAATTACGTATTAATTTACATCCATGAATCATTTCTTTCTCAAAGTATCCGGGCGCCATGATGACGCACGGTGAGTAGTTTTATTATGACAAGCCGGCTTTTTACTTTAATAATTGTCAAAAAAGTTATTAACAGGAATTTAAATAAATGATTTTTTGCACAATTTACTTAATTGGACTAAAATGGAGCAAAAAGTCATAACTGTTAAATTGAATTTAAAACGAGCAAAGGAAAGGTGCACATAACTCAGAAAATTGTTTTCCGTTATTTATTATTTACAGAAATTACATTTTTCATCGTCCCTTTTTTTTTGAAGGCGAATAATGAAAAAGTACCTATTGCTGATAGACATAACTTATTATCGGGTTATGAAAGAAAAATTGGAAGTTTTAAATCACGCAGTTTTAAACAAAACAACTTGAAGGTGGTGGCCACCGTTCTCTATGCACTGATGCAACAGGTTTCTAAAGTGCCTCCCTACACGATCCAACGTTCGGGCTATTTCCTACCGAATAAGATTCTTCAGCCGAAACAGGGTTGTAGGGCGGTGTTTGTAAACATCTGCCTTAAGATATACATACATACACCCATACACACAGACATCATAGTGAAAATGTTAAAATTGGATTTTAGGCACGATCCCTATACTTCTCTTACAAGGGTAGCGGGAGGTAAAAACGCTATTTCAAGTTACCTTGTCTTTTGAATGACGATTGTTAATATTTTCAAACAATTTTTAATTGTCAACTATAATAGTATGTTTGAACAAATATATTTATATTTGTTTACTTCTTTTTAACGCCTTAGTCTGTACGTATAAACACTTTATCAATAAAACAACACGTATTAAAATATGTTTTTCACCAATTTGCCCTGATGAAGCTGTAAGTGGCAACGAAACGTTGCCCTTAGACCACATTGACTAACTAATAAAATTTTTGACTGCAATCCTGTTTATTATTTCATCTCATTAAAGTTAATGTCTCTTCCGGTTAAACCGGAAGCGCTGCATCATGCAAAATACCATGACTTGTGAGCCTCTAAGCCTAGTTTGCAAATATATCAAGAAAATTAAAAAATAATTATAAATAAAAAAGTTATTTTGAGTAGTGTCACCCTGTATATGTAGATACCTTCTGGTTGGAAGTATCGTTCAATAGCTTAATTAGTTGCAGTTCTCGCTACGTTCGGGTGACATCTTTAGTCTCGTTCTTTGAAGAACTAGTTTCAACGCTTAGGTATATAAATAATTGTTTTCTGACGCTTTGAGCGTATTTGTCAGAACAATAAAATTTTAAGAATAATACAACCTTTTAATGTTCTGTTTCATTTATTTATGTATTTTCCCTGAAGAAGGCAGTAGTGTATGCTGCCGAAAAGTCGGGTATTTAATAAAAATACAGAACATTGACTAGAAAGATTATATTATTTTTGTTGTTTTAGGAGTTCTGATATATTTTTTAATAATTTAATAATACTTTCATTGTATCTGTGGAATTGTACAGTTTTATAGATCTCCTTTTTTGCTTTTGAATTCTATTGAATATTGAATTTACTTGTTCTCATAGTTACAAATCATTCATAACTTAATAGTATCAACCTTTAAGATTAGTAAACATTTATTCCCTGCTTCCATAATTATTTTAGGTCAAAAAGCTTCAAATAAAAGTTGTAGAGTTTATAATTTTGAATATGAATCAATAAGTAATAGTATATTCTATAACTAGTATGGAATAGATAATTTGTGCGCGAGAGAAAAGTTTGCAGGCCGAGCCGTAGGCGAGTTCTACGTTTTCGCCAGTGGCGAAAATACTATTCCATACGAGTTTTAGACTATGCTTTCCCTAATACTATTTAAAAAATATATTTTGTTCATCACTAGATATTTTTGCTAAAAATAATAAAATATTATGGGCAATAATTTTTTTATTTAACTTTCCATGTAAAAGCCTCAAAACGCGTAAAACAAGGCGCATAATTAGATTGTGTAATAATTTCTTTTATAATTTGGCAGTTAAGGCAGTTGAGGTGCCAAAATCCATGAAACCAAGCGCCAAGCAAAGCTGGCTTGATTTTAAAAACAGTTGCGTTTTCTCATGTATTTTACATGGGTGAATTGAAAAACTAGTGCGCTTTGATATTCTGTAACAGTGTTAAAAGGATGTGCTCATTCTGTAACAGTTTTCAGTTACAGTTACAGAATATGTGAATTCCATAGTAGTGTTAGAGAATAATATATTCTATTCCATACGAGTTTTAGACTATACTTTCTCTAACACTATTTAAAAAATATATTTTGCTCATCTCTTGACATTTTTGCAAAAAATAATAAAATATTATTGGTATGTTGTAAAAGCAATAATTTTTATTTAACTTTACCATGTAAAAGCTTCAAAACGCGTAAAACAAGGCGTATAATAATATTTTGTAATCATTTCTTTTTTAATTTGACAGTTAAGACAGTTGAGGTGACAAAATAAAAGAAACAAAGCGCCAAGCAAAGCCGTCTAGATTTTGAAAACAATTGCGTATCCCATGTATTTTAAATGGGTGAATTGAAAAACTAGTGGTCTGCGGCTGCCTATTACGGAATATTATTCCGTAAAAAATAACAGTATGACAGAATGTCCTCATTCTGTAACAGTTTTCAGTTATAGAATGTATGAATTCCATAGTAGTGTTGGAGAAAAATAGTTTTGTAACACGAGTATATGATTGTTTTATCTTATGAATACAAAAATAGGCTTTTCGTTTTTATTAATACAGAGTGATCCAGAATGATAGAAAGTCACGTGACTTGAAAAAGTCAAACGTCAAATTATGTTATCTATTATATCGACATTTGGAAAAGTCAGCGGCATTACGAATTTTCTAACATATATGTCTTTTTTATCTTTTAAAATTATAAAATTAAATTGTAATTTATTCAAATCGTTATGTTAGAATAGTACCTATACGGTAGAGAAGATGACAAGTTAATTTTGGAAGCATATTTTCGTAAATAAATTGATTCTACTCTAAATACCCTGAATACATTTATTTTCATTCCCTTTCAAAAATTCACTGTATGTCAATGCAATCTGTAAATGTATTTCACTATTACAACGATGCGGCAAACAAAAAATCAGAACGAGGCGGAACCTTCTATCATTCTGGATCACTCTGTATTTTAAAGATTGAAAAAATGGGAAGTATGGGACATTTTTAAAGTTTATAAGAATGCTACTTCACTCTATTATAAAGTTAAATAGTAAAAAAATTATGACGTTTTCCATGCGTTGCACAGCCTTTCAAACTCTATAAACTATTTAAAATTTGAGACTATCAACCATAGGCATAGTTCATTGTTTCTGATAATACAAATAACAAAACAAGAATAGAGTAATTGAAATCAACAGATTTTACAGTGCCTAGTTGTATATTTATTCTGTAAGTTATATATTCGTATAAACATATTTTAACATTGTTATTCTGTAATTAAAGTTTATTTCTATTTAGATTATATTATCAGGAACTTTTATATAGCTAATGCATATAAAAGAAATTAATGATCTTTGTGATCATTTCCTGTTATTTTATTGGTACATAACTGAAAATAAAAAGTTTGTTATATATAAAATACTTGCAGTACAATAAATTATATTTTTATTATTAATAAATAAAATTACCGATCCCGGTAGTGTACCTAGTGGGCAACGTAGCCGAATCTTCACGGATTAGAAGAAGAATGGTAGAACAGTTCAATGACATTCAAAAATTTAAAACAGATTAAAAATTAAAATACTATAGCTAATTTTCAAATTATAATATAATCTATTGTAAATATTGAAAATACTGTATGGTTTGTCTAGCGAATGAAAGTTGATGTTTAAATCATATCATTTTCTAACTGTTTCGGCTACACTTTCTCTAATACGTTTTTATTATAAACACGCGTTGTTGCAGCGTAAAGCGTTTCATAACTAAACAATGTAATTAGGATAACAATATATTATTTTCTTCGCACCTAGAACATATCGAAAAAAACTAAGACATTTACAATTTTTAAAAAGAGGACAAATAGAAGACATTTCCACAAAGTATTTTATTAATAAAAAAAAATTGATGTGGCCAGCACAAAACCTCCCGCCATTAAATTTTGAAAAATTTACATACACATACTTACATATTTACTTATGCTGGAAACTGTATTAGGTTTCATTCCGTACATCTATTAATTGTTCTATTAACTATTTTCTTTTTAAAACGTTACTATTATTAATTTGAAATGATTAGTTCTTTGACAGTGACATTTATCTGTCAGTTACATATATTTGAGATCTGAGAACTGTGTAACCAAGGAGTTGTGTTTGTTTAAAGCATAGGTTTCAGGATTTAAATTGTACATAAGTTTATAAATTTATACATAAAATATATAGAAAAATTATTAATTCAAACACCTCTAGAAAATTTAATAATCCTTAATTTTTATAATAACATAAATCTCGGTAAAATAACATTTATAGGTATTTTTCGAAGAAAAACTAGTTTGAGCTTCAAGTTCAATACCATTTCCGGTTATCTGATTTACACTAAAATCTAATGTCTTCTCTCCATATTAGAATAAGTTAGAAATACAAGATTTCAAAACTTTCTGAATGATAGTATTCGAGTTAGAGCGTAAACAGGACACACACACACACACACACACACACACACACACACAGAAACGCGCACACGCACCACACACACACACACACACACACACACACACACACACACACATCGTGAAAATGTTAAAATTGGATTCTAAGGACCTTAAAACGTGGTCATTTACCAAAATCTCGATATGCGATTTATATCACGATCCCTACGCCTCCCTTCAAAAACTGGCCCTCAATAATACATTAATTCTATAAATTAAAGAAAGAAATATAAAACTAATGTTTACAGTAAAATAAATATTTATTTCAATGAATAACCATTATATCTCAGATTATTTGATAAAATTCTTTAAAAAAAAATTCGTAAATTATGCAATTTCTTTCAAAAACTAGGACACTTTGTAAAAACACGGGAGGACGTCCGAGGACGTCTTCAAAAAGGGACATGTCCTCGTAAACTAGGACGTCTGGTCACCCTAAAGGTGCATTCACAAATGAAAACTAGGTTTAGATTTATGGTTTATACTTCAGATTTAAAGATTTTGGCCGCATATTATGTAATGACTTCATTCACACTTCATAATTGAGGGTCTCTAAATCCAAATCATAAAGCTAAACATTGCAAGGTCCAAACTTTAGGTTTATGATTTAGTTTGACGTCACAAACTTCACCAATGAGAACGAGTCTGAAATGATATAAATACATACACCCATCTTTATTTAGTATCCATTTGGTGGATTCGTTTTTAAACAAATGCAAGAAGAACATGGATACTGTCATAACTTAATTGCTGAAATATAACCAATAATGCCAAGCGAATGAGAGTTTCACGGCGCACAGGTATCTTGTTGAGTACTGCTCTACCGATATTTTAATCTTGTTTTTGAAGCATTTACATAAATGTCTCATATCAAAACTAATTTTCAAGTAATTTAAACTTACATGTAAACCTAAACGAAAACCATAAACCTAATTTTCATTTGTGAATGCACCTTTATAGTACCTAATTGCAATGCTTTTACTGTTTTACTACGTAAATGTCAACAGTCAGACGACAAATAACTATGGTTGATCGAGAATGTTATTGAAAAAAAATTATTAAATAAAGAATTCTTGTTTTTATTATTAATAAATAAAATACTCTTAGCAAGTAAATACTTATTGAATAGGTCTTGCCAAATGTGCCTTTTTAATATGACATAAATCCGTCCCCATTGTAAGCAGCTACTGGAGATGATAATCATGAAAGAAAACAACATGAAATAAAGTATCAGTAGGGGTCATAACCACAATCACAAGTCAAGGTTTATTAACTGACCGGTGAGTATTTCACAACAATAAATCGTGTGTCCAGTTAACCCATGCAGATGCAGCTTAACAGCCCATATACACCATCCTTACCAACTTCAGAGTGGCTGTCTCATCCCCTTAGGTGATTAAGCTGACAGATACTGATACAAACAGGACTGGCGTAGGATATTTTCAAAATGGAATTACATACCATCATTTTGCATTTGACAATGGATTTAGATTGTAATATAACTTAGAATAGAGATATTGGTAATTAAGTAGCATAATATTTTAAAAAATCTGATGTGGTCAGCACATATTACCTTCCGTCAGTTGTATGTAATTTGTATAAATTTCATACAGGAAGTTCCTTGCAAAAGATTCTATTTCTTGTACATTACCTTCCGGTAATTGTAAGTACTTTATACAAATTCCATACAGAAAGTTTCTAGAAAAAGATCTTATATTTCCAGTAAACATACTATATCAATAGGGGTTTCACCATTTTTTTTTTATAATTTCATCAGAAAGTATACCTAAGTAAAACTAAGACTATTGGTGAAAATCCGGTGAAAAATTCCTATTAATAAGCGAGTTATGGTTCCCCGTAGTTTGAAAATATAGATGTGACGTCACGAATAAAACATTTTATATAAAAATGTTTTCTTCGTGGATCTAAAATGTTCTTGAAATGTATGCTATTTTAAATTATATTTATAAAAAAACAAATTAATACAAGTACAAGTCTACATGCTTTATAATTGCAAGTGTATCAAAATGATTAAGTTTAATGCAAGAAATTTATATTATATTCATATAAAAACTGTTTGAGAATTGCAGTACTGGACTGGTAGCTACGTCCGCTATTTGAAGTTGTCCACTTCCATTGGTAGTAGACTGCACTCCCTAACTCGGTATTCGTTATATATTTATAGGTGGTCTTTGAGTCGCCAATCAAAATAATATATATGGATTTCATATGAGTGACGAACTGCTAAAACAAAAACCCCATTATTTCCGAAGTATTTCAATTATATCATTCTATTTCTTTATTAATATTCATTATTAAGCATCTACTTTCATTATTTTTTATTAAGTTCTCTTAATTCGATTGAGCTGTAATCCCCTATTGCACTTAACACTGACATCTTTCAATCAGAATTTTCCATAGCTGCCTACTTTATGAAATTTAATTTCTTTTTGATTTTTTAACTCTATATCTATTTAATATGTAGTATAAAATACAGTCAAATCATATATAGATAATAAAATTCTTTAATATTTATAATAACATTAAATATGAAAAAAATGATATTTAACATAGTTTTTTCACAAAAACTGTTAAAATGTTCAAATGAGGATACTTTTTTCATATGGATGTAACGAAGAAGAATATGAAAGAATTTTAATTTTGAATTGTATTATTAGAGTTATAGCAGGCGAAAATTTTGTCACACACACACACACACACACACACACACACACATATATATATATATATATATATATATATATATATATATATACATACATACATACATACATACATACATACACCCACACAAACACACACACATACAGACATCATCGTAAAAATAGTAAAATCGTATTCTAAGGACCCTAAAACGTGCTTATTCATCAAAAACTCACCACCGAATTTTTTGACCAAAGACAATACCTTCCTTACCTAAAGGTGACGGATGGTAAAAATCAAAAAATCATGGAATACCCTAATATCATGGCTACCATTTTAAAATTCATTGGCACGATAAAAAAACAACTAAATTTGTTATTTTTGTAAGTTTAAAATCTATATTTTAAGCTAGCCGAAAGAAATTGTGAAATATTAAATGAACTTACGTTACAGCAACAGTATAATCAACAACGAGTATCGTTTTAAAATGGCATGTCGTAACTTAATCGAAACAATATGAAAGACAAGCATGTTACATCCATCCTAAAGGTGACGGAAGGTAAAAACCATTACACTGGTAACCTGCCGGCAACCAACTTTTTTGAATTTTTTATGTTACGAAGAATTTAAAAATAGAAATTTCGTATCTTTTGATTTCTTGAAATTACGCTTAATAACGCCTAAAATAATTATTAAAGTTTAGGCGCGAAAGTTCTGACGTTAGCGTCACTCCGTTGTAAGTAGAGAGAATCGACATACGTTACCATTAATATATAGCAATAAACAATAAATGTTGCATTAATAAAAATACGTATCCATTACAAACTATGATCAAAAATCTTTAGAGTTAATGGTAATAAAGTTAGCCAGATAGTTATTATATCATTTTAAAAATATATATTTGTTTGATTTACTTACATGAACACTATGAATAGGTATAGAAGTAGTGTTAAATGTTAATTTATGTAAAACTGCGTTAGTACATATTATACATAAATAAAAATCAGGTAAGTTAAATTAATAATATTTGCTCGTTTTCATAATCAAGTTAATTATTCGCTTTAATTAATGTGACTTTAAGACTTTCTTTAATATAATATTAAAGTTTTCATACTCAGCTAGTGCCATTATTATAATTAAAATAGTATTTAAACTATTTATAATTTTAATTTAAACTATTTTTAATTAAATACAACAAAGACAGTATTGATTACAATAATCAAAGATAATAAAAAGTAATCAAAAAAATTATAATATAAATTTATTTAATAAGTAAATTTTCATTTGATCTAAATAAAAAATTACTCGGATATATTAAATGTGTTTGTTAGAGTATGTGTAAAGCCAATTGCGAATTTATGAGCAAAATTTGCATGGTCCACTTTATAGTGACATTTTCACAGCTGGACTACTGTAATGACGCTGACGTCACAACATGGAGACCGTTTTACGCTAAAAACTGCAATTACATTATTATAGGTATAAAAATATAATAACATATTTGTACCGTGCGGGCGCTTACCAGGCGTCACCTCACAGGCACTCATTGCTGGCGTGGAGAGTGCACCACAGGGATCCATTTTTTGCCATTTAAATTTGGAAATATTTGGCGTCGGTCGGGATCGAACCCGGTTCCCCAGATTCATATGTTATCATCATTACCGATATCTGCGTATAAAGCAGATTGCCCCCCCCCCCAGCAATGGGTAATATGCCGTGATGATATATTTATTTTATTTTAGTTTATAGGTATAAAAATACAAAATATATAGCAATTTTTTTTCGTTTTCATTTATTTATATTCAAAATTCATATGCGACATGTAATTTTTACCTTCCGTCACCTTTAGGTAAGGAAGGTATTGTCTTTGGTCAAAAAATTCTATGATGAGTTTTTAATCAATAAGCACGTTTTAGGGTCCCTAGAATACGAATTTACTATTTTTACGATGATGTCTGTATGTGTGTGTGTGTGGATGTGTGGATGTGTGTGTGTAACAAAATTTTCATCTGCGATAACTCTAATACTACAGTTACAAAAATTATAATTTTTTCGTATACTTCTTCGTTACATCCATATGAAGAGCTGATTAGATTTTGGTTACAATTGGTTAACCGGAAGTACCATCATTTGAAGATTTTAACAGTTTTTCTTGAAAAAACTATGTTAAATATAATTTTTTCACATTTGATGTTATTATAAATATTAAAGAATATTTTATTCTCTATACGATTTGACAGCATTTTATACTTAATATTAAATGGATATAGAGTTAAAAAATTATAAAGAAATTAAATTTCATAAAGTAGCCATAGCTGTGGAAACAGCTACTATATTAAGAAAATTCTGATTGAAAGATGTCAGTGTCAAGTGAAATTGACATAGTGTGTCTGTCTTATAATTTTTACTGGAAATATAGGATCTTTTGCTTTGTGTATGGAATTTGTATAAATACATACAACTGCTTTAAGGTAATGTACAAGAAATTATAATAATAATAAATCTTTTATTTCTGCAGATACATTACACTGTATATAGAAAACGTCACAAAATAATAATTTTCTGTATGAAATTTGCATAAAATACATGCAACTGCCGGAAGGTAATGTACAAGAAATAGAATATTTAATTTAGCAAGGAACTTTCCGTATGAAATTTTTACAAAATACATAGATCTGACGCACGGATCACCTCAACTACAGATAGGACAGCTAATGTATTTTTCGAAATACAAAATAGTGACATCAACAAATTGCTTCCATGAACTAACGCACCCTGTGATGGCTTGGTCGGCTTGGTAGTTTGTGACATAGGAGACATATCATGTATAGATAAATTGAAATTTTGAATTTTTAAAATAAAAGACAATAAGAAAATTGAATATAAGTACATACATATATTTTAAATAATCACAATACAATAACTATAAATTCATTTGTAAATAAATTTAAAATTACATATCAGATAGACATACATTTCTATTGTAATTTTTGTTTATATGTAAGGATATTAGAAATGGTACGACATTTCATCATTAAATATAAAAGTATACGTCTACTTGCTTCTTTGCACTGCACTTTATATCAAACAGCACAACGAATGTTCATCATCTTATTGAATTTCAATTCCGTATTACGTCAAAAATTAAACACAGTTAATACTCTTTAAAACTGGAGAAATCACGAATCAAATCACTACCGACACTATAACTAAATCTATAAACTATTACAAATTGGATTACCAAATAATTAAAGATGTTAAAGCGTTCGTTCGATGACATGTGTGATGACTTATGTGACTTTACAATTCAAAATGATTCAAAATATTGCAAAATGTTTTGAACTCAAAGGTGACTTAATCCATTTTCTTAAAATTTAAGCACTGTCGCGCCTCTACAGTTTGCTTCCTAGAACTATGATAGTGTTTCGGCACATTCATTTAGCTGTCCGGTGCCTGATCTGACGGAAGGTAATGTGCTGGCCACATCAGATTTTTTTAAAGTCGAAGACTTGGACGGATCCTTTTCAAATATTATTTCATCCCTTACAAATTTCATTAATTCCCTCCTCCTCCTTAGTTCCATCCTGCGCTAATCCCAGTCTCATCCACTATCCTATCATCCAGAAAGACAACACCTCGACACAGATTTAGCACCATCCAGAGTGCCGTGGAGCGTGAAGAGGCTTGTGTGTGTGGGGCAGATGGACAATACGGGACACAGGCTCCCCAGGAGTTCGGTTGACCAGTGTCCGCACACCTCGCGCCTTCGGGATTCACAAGCGAAGTGAGTCATCACGGGAGACCGACAGGACCAGCTGCAACCGGCTGGATCATGGCAAGATGTGATTTATACGATTGTCTAAATAGTGGATGGTGAGAGAATGATGTAAAGTACGAATAAATGAAGAGTTGTTACTGTTAAGTGATATAATAATATGGTGTCAATATGAGAAAATAATAATTGCCTTGTATGTGCATAAGTAGACAAGGAGCGGAATGGACACACCGGAATATAGGCACACTAGGCAACAAGCATAAACATACTCGTAACATAAAATAATTGATGTAGTCTAACACATACCTTCCGTCAGTTCCAGTGCCGTAACTAGGTGGCACACGCCACGGGCGCAAAATTCTTAGGGGCGCAAAATTTTTATCATTTATATGGTTTTAGATCAAATATTTCTAAAATGTACTTTCTAAATTTAATAAATAATTATCTACAGAGAGGCCAGTCGGCAAGGTGTTTATTGTGGAAATAATTGGTGACAAGCTGGCGTGAATTTATTCTCTTTATTGGGACCTCCAAAAAGACATAATTTTGCATCCTAGCGAGCCCAGATTTTGCCATCTTGGGTAAAAGGTGCAAAAATGAGTTTTTGGCCATTTTCTTGAAAACAGTGACCAGTATCAAAATTTTTCATGAATACAAAATTAAAGCTCGTAATTCCCTGTACCTTACATAAAAGGATTCTCACATTTTTTGCCTAGGATGAACTCTCAAAGAGTTATGTTAAAATATAGTTAACCAGAATAACAATTTATAACAGAAATTAAAATCACTCAAAAAATAAACACTATTAGGTATTTAAAACTTAGTATATATCTTGCTCCATTTAAGCCATTCAGTATGGTAGAGAATTGGACATAGATTTCAATTCTCTGTTTGGCTGAAATTGGAGACATGTTTACCCAATGTAATTTCGGTTACTTAAAACTAACACTGATGCGAGCGCCATCTGCTAAATGGCCTAAATGGAACAAAGTATAGACGATTTTTGTCAATGAGCGGTTTGCGAGTTACTAACTACTTAAACTTGTATGAAATTCCTCTAAAATTTTAAACATCTACAAATCATTTCATCTGAAATTTCGACACATTAAATACGTAATATTGAATATCTTAAATCGGGTCAAAATTTTAAATGAAAATGTGATAACTAAGCCGATTTGCAGATGTTTTAAATTTTAGAAAATGTTTATGTAAGTTTAAGTTATTAGTAACTCGCGAACCGCTCATCAGAACTTTATTTTGTTTTTCTTTTCTTGGTATAGGGGCGCATTTTTTTTTTTGCCACAGGCGCTCAAAGCCCTAGTTACGGCTCTGGTCACTTCTTTGTATTTTGACCGTTACAAAAGATTATATAGGATGATAATGAATACGTGTTACAAATCCTTGGGGTATATGTAGGGGATGTAAAATAGACTAACATTTACTAATAAACTCATATCCGGAAACATACCGTTTTCGAGCTACAGGCTCTTCAAAGAGTAATTATCTACCTCAATTTTTTCTTCATCAATAATACTAGTTAGTAAATGATAGTAAAAGGCCTAACGTATCAATTTTATTATCGTTTTCGTTACTTGTATTACAGAAATGAATAAAATTATTTAAAAAATTCATTGCTAGAAGTTAAATAAACAAAATTGATAACGGAATTGAAGTGACAGCCAACTTAAATTTAGGTAGATAGTTACACTTCCATGATGTGTTTCAAGATATTTACAAATCTACTGCCTTCGTAATGACGCGGTACATCGCAAAACAGCATAGTATGTACTATCCTATGCGTCAGGGGAGGATTAGCAAAATTTTGGAAAACGATGTAGAGGTACTTTCTCAAAATCCCGCTGATTAATATTGGGATTTTCAAGAATCAAGAGATGGCGCTGATCGCATTAAACACTGGTACACTTTTTGTTGACGTGTGTCAACTTAGCATTTCTGTCAATTGTATTTCTTTAGTTTTCGTATTATTTTCTCATTTATTAGTATTTTTTATTTATAATTCAAGTACGCATAATAGAGTTTTTGTAGTCATATAGTTGTAGTTTCATGTAAATGTCAAATGTGTACCACTGTTTGCAGTTCTAATATTTGCCGCTAGTTAGCGTATTCTTATTTGAAAATCCCAATACCTGATTTTTTTTATAAATTGTGAAAATTTTGTGTAATGTCATATTCTTTGTTCTGTATTTCATAAAATTCAAGTGAAATACTAATTTCCACACAAATATTTCGTGTGCTGGATTTCAAATATTTTGTTACAACCCTGTCATGTTACCCATCAATCCCACGTAAGAAGCCACCCGCTGCGTAAGTCGAGGAAGGTACGTTTGCAAATATCTTGAAACAAACTATAAGAGCATGTAGCTCGAAAACGGTACTTTTACAGATGTGTTTATTAGTAAACGTTAGTCAATTTTGCATTTCTTTCGTAATCGTTAACACCTTGTATATTTCTATTAAAATTACTTCACGAATATACATACAGTAAACTACACTCCTAACAAAAAAGGTTTTTTGTGACTTGTAACAAACGATATATGGATTTATTTGTTATTTTTATGTTGAAATATGAACAACTGATCTATAAAGTAAGATTAGAAAATAAAAAAGTATAGCAAACACTTCAAGGAAAATGAAAAAAAAAACTAAATTTGTGCAAAATTATCTGTTTTCAAAAATTCAATCATGGCAATAAATTTTCAGTTATCTTTGGTTAATGACTCTTGGTGTGTAGTTTATTGCATTCTTAGTACTTATAGTACTGAATGGGAATAAATTTGTTATAATTCAATCGGAAAATTTAGCCTGAGCAGAAACTTCAGGTGAAGATGATCATATTAAACAATACATCGCTGTAGTCTTGATTGTTCCCAGAAGTACTGCCCAAAATGGAACTCGGCTTTATTATCAAGCAGGGGAATACATCTGTTAATGAATATTAGGAATACTATGCATTACAAACCCGTTTAAACATCGATTTATAGTAATATTTTACAGAAATGGGGCTTACTACCAACTGTTGTCTGTTGCCAAGTGGCAGATACTCGTGGAATTGAAATTTCTGCACGAACCGTTCGCCGAAGGTTATGCGAATATTGTCTAAGCCAAGCCCTAGGATACCGGTTGCTTGCCCAGCTTTGCTCGTAGCGGGTATAGTGGATAAGTTTTGCGCGAGAACATAGGGGCTACGATATGGACAATTGGAACTCCTTATTGTTCACATATATGAAACCCAATTTTGTCCGTGCTCATTTGATAAAGAAGAATGGGCGTGTAGAAAGTCAGGAGAACCGATTTTAGGATATTGCATATCATGAAAAACACAATTTGACAGTAGGAGTAAAATGGTATGTAATTAGTAATGTAATTTTCTAGTCCTGTATTTAAATGAGTATTTGCAAAAATTCTTATACCTGAATATTTCGTACAATTCTAGTCTTCTCTAAGTTTTGAAAAGAAACCACATCTATTAAATAATTTAAAGGTCAACTTTCATTCGCTAGTCATACTATACTTTTGTATGGAATAAAATAGAAAAACACTGCTGGCTTAATTTTTTAAGCCAAACGTTCTTCTTTACAATGATATGCGGATGAAGACTGTTTGATAATAAAGCGGCAATATTACGTGTTGCATTATTTTTCAAAATATTTACAACCACTCCACGGAGTGAAATAACTATATACGCACTACGCAGTCATCTCTATTCATTTTACTGGAAATAACATAACCAGAATAAAGAGATCTACTGCAAATGTTATTCAATTTTGAAGTAGGTATAGTATTCCCACAATCCCTCCCCCTACAATGCTGGTGAGTTTGGTCCGTCAGACAATTGACTTGAGCGCTCGCGCCTGCTGCCAATTCTCGGCCCGGTCCATTCTGATAAATAGCCGGTGATTATTCTCCCGTATGGCTTCCTATCTGGATCTGCGGTCTGCATGTGCTCTACCTGGATGATTCAGTTCCTGTCACTTTGGTTTTACCGACCGGGTATTTGTCAACTTTACGGCAGCAGCTTTTGTATTCCGCGATTGTTTTACAATCCAACATCGGTTTGTAGTGGCATGAGTGAGAGATTGTTTATTAAACAAAAAAACAGATCTATAGTGGATTCTGTATATAAATTGATAGTTATCAGATTTATATAAGTATTATAGGGAATATTTATGAATCAAGTAAAATGATTGTGGAAAATTGGGAAATGATCGGACACGCAGTCTAATGCAAATAATTTATTTCCTGGCCTACGTTTCGACTGTTACTACAACAGTCTTCCTCAGGGCTCTAAAATTTATACATGCAAATACAAACATGAAATTTACACTATTAACAAGGTACACTTATTTACATAAAAATTTACAACAAAATATATGAAATACTTTTTTTTACTTAGAGAAATGGTCAATGATTATAAACGGTAACGTGGGGACCCCCCATATGACCCAATGGAGATAACAAATTGAAATTGAAATGATTGTAGTCAAAATTATACTGGGCGTCTACTTGAAATGTATTATTTTTATTTTTCATTAGTGCAATAGTTCTAAATTATTAAAGTCTATACCTAATTAAATTCTGCGTTTAGCGCGTCTAGTATTATTAAATTAGCCCTTTGTATAAGCGAGATATATAAATTTAGAAATTATATACTTTTTGGTTTTTGTAATAAAGCTTGCTATGGATTAGGACAAAAAATAACAAAAAAAAATCTGATGTGGCCAACACATGACCTCCCGTTAATTCCATGTTTGAAATAGCAATGAACTTTAAGTATCACTTCCGGTTGCTCGTTCCTAAACAAAATCTAATTTGTTGTTCCAATAAATAGAAAAGTCTGTAATACCAAATTTTGGATTATATTTTATTGTTTTTCTCGAAAATCTGTTAAGAGCTTCAAATTAAGTACCACTTCCAGTTTATCATATTAGATATAGTCAAAATCTAATGTTTCAAATTATACACGTGTTTTAAATACCAAATTTGAGAAGTTTTGGATCATGTTTTAATACATTATTTCAAGAAAATCTGTTTCTAGCTTCCTGTAAAGTAGTACTTAAGGTTTATCAAATTTAGAAAACATCTAATATGTCGTTCTCATTAATATAAAAATCTAATATGTTGTTCCCCTTCATATAAAAGTCGTAAATACTAAATTTGACAAGTTTTGGAGTATATCATAACATATTCTTCACGAGAATCTGTTCAGAGCTTCAAGTAAAGTACCACTTCTGGCTGATTAATTTTAACCAAAATCTAATTTGTTTCCATGATATAAAAGTCTTAAATACTAAAATTGAAAAGTTTTGGATTGTATTTTAATATAGTTTTTCATTAAAAACTGTTATGGGCTTCAAGTAAAGTATCACTTCCATTTATTCAATTTTACCCAAAATCTAATCAACTCGTTATATGAATGCACTAAGCTTAAATACGGAAAATTGACATATTTGGAAGTTTGTTATAAGAGTTATCGTAGATGAAAAATTGTCTCACACACACACACACACACACACACACACACACACACACACACACACACACACACACTCTCACACACAGAAAATAGTAAAAACGTGTTGTGGGGACCCTAATTCGTGCTTATTTACTGAATATCGAATTTTTGGCATGATTACATTACCTCCCTTACCTACGGTATGACGGGAGGTAATAAAAAAATAAATGCTATTGTCAAATTATGTCAAATACGTGCAATTTTATAATCGGGTCTATAGGCTATCCAAGCAGCTGTCCCATGTCGCTGGCCGCGCCATCTGACGGATTTCCCGTTAAGTAACGTCGGGTAGAATTACTTCCGTGTAGAATGGAGTTTTATATATAAATGAACCATTTTGTCAGTTTAAAATATATTTGAAGCACCACTTGAAATAGAAAATATGCATATTATCATGAGTTGAGGTTTTGAAAGCGGCGACATATCTTTCTTATATGTTTACGCGGTAAATTCGCGCCAGTGTGAGGACTGTCAAACTGTCACTATTTGTATCTGTGCACTTTCAGTCGACGACAATTTGGAAAATATTTTGCGTTGATTTGGGAGAGCATTTAGTTAATATGTAATTTGTGTATTCCATTTACTTACATCTGTTTCTTGAACTTTGACGTATGCTCTGTCAAGGTCAGTATAAAGATTATCTTCGTGCGCTTTGTATATAGTTGTCTACTAATAATTTATCGTAAATCTCATAAACATTATACAATTAAACATTTTACATTCAATAGCATGTATATTTCATTAATATTTTATTTTATTTTTCATCATTGTTGCTAATGGCACACAGATATGGATTTTGATTTTTGATTTTGAATTGAAGTATTTTGTCCCTAAGTTATAGTTATTGAACTAAATTTTTTATTTGACAAAACCACAAAATATGTAAACCTTCAAACCATGTTACTTGCTTGAGAAATTTGTAATCAGATGTTTAATGAAATTCAACTGTACTTTACTTATGTCATTCGACGAACCGATGCTATCCATTTTTATCGCCTTTCCTGTTCCCAAGGATAATAAGGGACGAAGTAAAAATTATCCACGTTATATTTAGATTTGCACTCTGTGACACAACAAATTTAACGGCATTTTACCACGGTTTTCGTGCTTATATTTACGCGTGTTTACGAACTGTCAACTGTCATTTCAACATCCCAACTCAGCCCTAGTGTTAAAAAATCCGCGAGTGGCGCGATGATTCGTACTTGGTCTTGCATACAAGGAAGTCGTGTGGTGTCCACATCATATTTTATTCATAGTTTAGAAATAATTCACCTGCGCAATCTCAACAATGGGGCCGTCCAACTTTTTTTGAATTTTTTATATGTTATGAAGAATTTAAAAATAGAAATTCCGTATTTTTTGTTTTCTTGAAATTGTGCTTAATAACGCCTAAAATAATTATTAAAGTTTTGGCGCGAAAGTTGTGACGTTAATGTCACTCCGTCATAAGTAGAGAGAACCGACATACGTTACCATTAATAATGGTAGTATAGGTAAGTAATATTAATAATTTTTACTCGTTTTCATAATCAGATTAATTATTCGCTTTAATTAATGTGACTTTAAGACTTTCTTTAATATAATATTGGTTATTATACTCACCAAGTGTTATTATTAAAATTAAAATAGTATTTAAACTATTGTCTATTTATAATTAAATACAACAATGACAGTATTGATTACAATAATCAAAGCATAGTTCATAATAAAAAGTAATCCAACATTTACATTTCTATTTACTAAATGATTACAACAATGACAAGTATTGAGATTACAATAATTAAAACATAAATTATAATTTTATTTATTTAATAAGTAAATTTTCTTTTGATCGTAATAAAAAATTACTCCCATATATTAAATATGTGTATATTAGAGTATGTGTAAAGCCAATCGCGAATTTATGAGCAAAATATGCATGGTCCACTGTACAGTGACATTTTCACAAGGTAACTGGACCACTGGACAACAGTAATGACGCTGACGTCACAACATGGCGACCGTTTTACGCTAAAAACTTGAATTACATTATTATAGGTATAAAAATACAAAATATATAGCAATTTTTATTTCGTTTTCATTTATTTATATTCAAAATTCATATGCGTTATGTAATTTCTAAAAAGTCGAAGACTTGGACGGGCCCATTGCGCCATCTCTCCCGGCTTTACACTAATTTAAATTTTTGTTTACGATTAATAGGCATATAACTACAGCAAATAAAAAAAATAACACTGCATTCCCTCAAATTATTTATCGCTTAATAACTTTTATATCAAACTGCAATTACACATATTGCAACTTTGTGCCTCATATATCAGCTTAACAGCAAGTTAAAGGTCACTTTAAATAATAGAAAAAGACACGATAAGAATAGAAAAGTTGCTAAATTACGTGGGTTGTAATTTAAGTAATTATTGCAATTTTTTAAATGATAATCATCGAGAGTATTGCCCATTATTTTCATTATAGTTCCTAGAAGTTTATCAGTTGAGAACTTTACTTAAATTTTCCTTTTTTTCGCTGATAAAATAATTATGAAATAGCGCACACATTTTCTTTAAGTTCGATTAGTTTATACAGGTGATTCATCGGTCAGTCCGCTCTTTATAACTCTTTTATTTAAAGTCAGATAGAAAAACTCATCGAATATAATTTGTATAATATAGTATTATCTATCTACGTACCATATCCATTTGTATACAGGATGCTCCATTTAAGCGCAAAAATATGTAACTTTATATTTCTTAATAGAACATCCTATATTTATTTATTTATTTTGGTAGTAAATTAGATTCCCTTTAAAAAAGTATTAAGTAATAAGGGGTCTAAAATTATAAATTAAGAAGTTATTTACCTTTATTCGTTGAATGATATGTTTCTATCATGTTATTATTAACAAAGTAAGCTATGGATAATTTGATCAATTGTTTTGAATTTAAACAAACAAGTTGTCCAAATGCTCTTAGTTTATTATTGTTGATGTTGATGTGAAAATGAATAATACAAATTTTAGTAAAGATGAGATGGTTAATATAATATTTATACCTAATAGAAAAATCTATTGAAGTTGAAGGACAAGTTTTCGAGCATTTATTATAATTTCGCATTATTTAGTCCGTCACAAAATTTTAAAAGCTTCTTTGGAATTAGTGTAATGTTTAAAATAAGTATTAATACAAAAGGATCAAAATTTTGTATTATAGTTTTTTCCACTCTGAAATACTATTTTTATGAACGTAAATAACTTCTTAATTTATAATTTTAGACCCCTTATTACTTAATACTTTTTTAAAGGGAATCTAATTTACTATCAAAATAAATAAATAAATAAATAAATATAGAGTGTTCCATTAAGAAATATAAAATTACATATTGTTGCGCTTAAACGGAGCACTCTGTATACAAATGCATATGGTACGTAGATAGACAATAATATATCATATAAATTATATTTGAATAAAATAAAATAAAAGAGTTATAAAGAGAGGACAGGCCGATGAATCACCCTGTATATTTTTATTTCTGTGTGCCACTAATGATAATTTCTCAATGCAATTTAGGTAATATTGGACTATGACGGACTATTTTAAATGATTAAATGAAAAGGTTTCATAAAGAATTATTTTAGACCAATTTAATTATGCAGTTGGATATTTAGCATATTCACAAATAGATAACAAATATCTAAACTTTATTAAAATAATAATAAAACGGGTTATTTTTATTACTACATTATACTATTCATTTTAATACAGAATTTTCGATAAAAGAATATTAACCACATTCCGCACAAAAGAGTAGTAAAGTAACTTTAATAATTCGCCACGAGAATGCGCTGTATGTCTATATTCTTCCTAATGAGATACGCAAACACATTGTAAGTTTCTGTAGAAAAGTGTAACATTTGGAGTTGATACACTTTTCTTCGTGAAGTGTAGTAGAGTTAGTTATAAAATAAGTTAGTAAAGAGTGTATCAATTCTATTTAACCTTGTTGTCTTCTGATATATTGTTTCGAAGATTTGAAATATTTTTATACTAGTGCATTATTTAATTAATTAATCAATAATCACACTTTTTACCTCCCACTACCCTTGGTAAGGGAGGTAAAGGGATCGTGCTAAAAATCGCATATTGAGATTTTGGTAAATGACGACGTTGTAAGGTCCCTAGAATCCAATTTTAACATTTTCACGATGATGTATGTGTGTATGTGGATCCTCCACTCTTAAATACTATCATTCAGAAAATTTTGAAACCTTGTATTTCGAACTTTTTCTGTAATGGAAAGAGCCCATTAGATTTTGGTGAAAATGGGATAACCGGAAATGGCACTTTACTAGAAGCTCAAAACAGTTTTTCTTTGAAAAATACCTTTAAATGTTATTTTTTCGAGACTAATGTTATTATAAAAATTAAAGATTATTAAATTTGCTATAGATTTGCATTAATCCTTTTTCTACATATTTTATGGATAAATTTATAAAATTATCTATAATTTAAATCTTAGAGCCTACGCTTTAAACAAATAAACCGCAGTTATTCAAATGTATGAAACTGACAGATAAATATCACTATGAAAGAACTAATCATTTCAAAATAATATTAGTAACGTTTTAAAAAGAAAAAAGTAAATAGAACAATAGAAAAGGAATTCAACACAGTTTCCAGTATAAGTAAATATGTAGGTATGTATTTACATTAATAAAAATTAAAAATTCTCAAAATTATTTAAGCTAATCCTCATTTTTGGATAAGTGAATTCTATTTTATCCCGGTATTTAAAATTTAATCTTAATTTTATTATAACTCCGGTGGCTCAATGGTTAGAACAACGCCTCATGTCATGAGTGCCCTCGGGGCTCTGGGTTCGAATCCCACTAAGGCATGGATGTGTGTGAATGTGAACCCACTCTGTAATTGGGATTTAATACTGTTGAGGAGTTTAAAGAAAAGGTAGTTACTTGGATTAGATTAGACTATATTTTAAGAAATAAATTGTCAAAATTGGAGTAAAATTCGCTAATCCAAAATTAAGGATTAACTTAATCTTTTTTTTAACTTAAGCTGTAAATGGCGGGTGGTATTGTGTTGGCCACATCAGATTTTTTTTGGATTGTAACTGTTTTCTTCGGAAATACTGTTCTACATTTCAAATATTTCGGACTAAAGGCCAACGCGCACTTCAGCGACCGAAGCGAAGCGAAGAGAAGTTTTTTCATTCAATGTATTCTTATGTGTATACGCGCAATTTGGAGCAGCGAAGAGCAGAGCAACGAGGCGACTATTCACATAAGAATACATTGAATGAAAAAACTTCTCTTCGCTTCGCTTCGCGTCGCTCAAGTGCGTGGCGGCCTTAATAGTGTCGTAACTAAATAATTATAAGTTAATTTATGCATAGTTTACGTAAATTTTGCTGTTTCATATATAAATATTTTAAAATATTCAGTTGTCACCCTGCTTAGTTATAAAAATTACTTTGGAACTCGTATGTATATACCACTTGTGTTAATCGTTATCAAAAATTAGTTCGTTTCTTGCAAAATTTACTTTTTTTGATTTACTACCCTTTTTATGGGATGTGCGATATTCTTTATCACTAAGCCTAAAAAATCCAAATATAATTGGTAGTAAACAGTATAATAAATTACCCTCCAATTTAAAAGGCATAAAGTTCAATAAACTTTTAAAACTCATCTAAAATGTTACCTTACAAATAAATGTTATTACAATGTTGACGAATACATGCAACTTTATTGTATTTTATTGTAATCTGACTCTGACGTGTAATATTTCTTGTAAAGATCAATAGGCAAGATAAACTATTATTATTTATTTATATAAATAAATGCAGGCGATACTTTATCATATGTTAAGCTGTATGAACTTTGTTTCTGTTTGAGATCAGGTATCTTTAAAATATTACTCAAATTTTAATAATTAATTGTAAATTATCTAAAGGAAATTTCGCGATATTTTTAAATTTGAAGCTATTGAAAGAATAATATTTTTACTTCCTTGGACGAAGTAAAGCAAGTATTGTAATCGCGAAAAATTTCGGTTTTGAGATTTCAACGGAAATATCTATTTTGACCATCCCTGAATCCATTCTGACTAATTTCGTCGTGACGTCTGTACGTACGTACGTATCTCGCATAACACAAAAACGGTAAACCGTAGAAAGTTGAAATTTTGTATTTAGGACTTCTATAACATCTAGTTGTACACCTCCCTTTTTGGTCATTACATAATTTCCAGAAATGGTACTTTATTTGAAGCCTATAATAGATTTTAATGAAAAACTAATTTAAAATATAATCCAAAACTTTTCAAATTTGGTATATAAGACTTTTATATCAATTGGAATAACATAATAGATTTTGGTTAAAACAGGCTAACCGGAAGTGATATATTACCTGAAGTTGTTAACAGTTTTTCTTGAATAAAATGGTTTCATTTTGATTTTAGAAATAAATGCTTCAAATAAGAGTTTTAGAGAATTAAATTCTGCGTCTAGCACATCAAGTATTATTAAATTAGCCCTTTGTATAAGCGAGATATGTAAATTTAACTTATATACATTTTGGTTTTTGCAATGAAGCTTGCTATGGATTAGGACAAAAAATAACAAAACAATGTCAAATTACGCCAAACACGTGCAATTTTATAATTGGGTCTATACTTCATCTTCATATTGGTCTTGCGTACAAGGAAGTCGTGTGGTGTCCACATCAGATTTTTAAATATTTAATAAGGCATATAAAAATTCTTGCAACAATTCTATTCCATGGCTATATCTCTACAAATGAACAGTACATATTTTTAAAATTTCAAATTCGATTCTACAGGGTTTTGTTTAAAATGAATACAAGTAACTACAACAAAATAAAAAAAAAAATTAACATTGTATGGACATATACTTTTAGCAACTTTGTGTGTCATATATCACCTTCATATTGATTATAGGTCATTTTAAATAATAAAGGTACGATAAGAATAGAAAATGTTTTTAAATTAGGTGTGGTGGTAATTTAAGTAATTATTGCAATTTTTCACAAATAATCATCCTAATTATTGCCAATTATTTTCATTATAGTTCCTATCAATCGAGAATTTGACTTAAATTTTATTTTTTTCGCTGATAAAATACGCACACTTATTTTTTTAAAGTTCGATTTTATTTATTTATTATTTTTTGCTTTGTGTATCACTAATGATAATTTCACAATGCAATTTATATAATATTGCCCTGCGAAGGGCTATATATTTGTTCATGAAGTGTGCACTTATGGATTCGACATATACAAACTGAAAATTATTGAAAAACTCTAATTTACAAATAATTATCATTTATTAAGGACGCCATTAATCTGAGTTTTATTAAATATATTACATTTTTGAAGTTTTCTTTAATGAGCCGGTTTCATATATTTTTAAAAGTATTTTAAATGACAGTTTATGCAATATTTTTCATAGTAATATAAAAAATAATAAGAATTTTTTATTTTCGTAAATAATTAAATAAAAAAGATTGGCGCCAGAAATAGTAATGAAAAACAACACCCCACTTCTGTGACGAAGGAGCACATACAGTACGTCATTCATAGCCAATAGGAAAACAGTTTACATTATTTTTAGTTTGTCACATGTTAAACTGTATGTGCTCTGCCGTCATATTCTTTTTCAGATCACGTGATTATTTCAAAATATTACACAAATTTCAATAATTAATTGTAAAATATCTAATGAATATTTCGTCAGATTTTCAAATTTGAACAATTTCTTTTAAAATTTAGTGCTTAGAAGTCATATAAAATTTCTTATAACAGCCCTATTATTTAATTATAGTTTATATTAAAATTTATTATCAAAAGGACTAAATTAATGCTGATTGCATTTAATATTGTATTTAAAAAATCTGATGTTGCCAGCACATTACCTTCCGTCAATTAGCGTCAGTTCTATGTATTTTGTATAAATGTCATACAGAAAGTTCCTTGCAAAAGATTCCATTTCTTGTACATTATCTTAAGGCAGTTGTATGTATTTTATACAAATCACATACAGAAAGTTTATAGCAAAAGATCCTACATTTCCAGTAAAATTATAACAGAAACATATTGTCAACTGCACTTGTCATGCATTGACACTTTTCGGTCAGATTTTTCTTAACATAGCAACTGTTTCCAGAGTTTATAGCATAGCTGACTAATATACAGGGTGGTGGCGGTTAGGGGTGAACATAGGGATTTAACATGGGATTTTAGTTTTTTGAAATTTCCTGCTCTCCTGTTCATTTTACGGCAAGAACTGTAGAGTACAAAATTGAATTAAAAATTGCATACAAAAATGTATTTACATTTATTATTATGTTTTTGGTTTCTTCACAATTTTAAAAAGAAATTTAAAAATTTCTGTTAATTTGTAGCAATGGCCATGACTTATAACTCAAATGTTTAAACATAAAATTTAATTTAATTTCTGTCAAATTTTCGAAATTGTCTCTAATAATAAATAATTTAATAATGAATGTTTATTCGAATAAGGAACGAGTTTCGTTATAAAAATTTATTATGATGGAAATAATTTTAGAAAAATACGTGATTTGTTTTCGAAAGTACGAAAATACACCAATTCCTATTATAGCAACAGTTTCTAAACTTGTTAAATAATTTGAGAACACAGCTAGTGTAACTTTGAACGAAGGTAATGAAGTAAATATTAATAACAATAATAATACTGATAATAATAATAGAAGACGTCATAACGAAGTGAATGCAGAAATGGTATTGGCTATGATAAATCAAAATTCTACGTAGTTGATACATTTGGAATTGGTTTATTATTAAATGGTATACCTAATAAAAAATGCGTATTAAAAATAAAGGTTGTTTGTTTTTATTTAATTTTTAAGTTAAATTAACGCATGGTTGACGTTTATAAATAATTTTTGACAACCAGAAAAAAATAAATTCCATGGCTATTGCTACAAAATTACAGAAATTTTTAAATTTCTTTTTAAAATCAAAAAATCAAAAACATAATAATAAATGTAAATACATTTTTGTATGCAATATTTAATTCTGAACAATTTTGTACTCTACAGTTTTTGCCGTAAAATGAACAGGAGAGCAGGAAATTGCAAAAAACTAAAATACCATGTTAAATTCCTATGTTCACCCCTAACCGCCACCACCCGGTATATGATATTTAATTTCTTTATAATTTTTTTAACTCTATTTCCATTTAATATGAAGTACAAAATGCATTCAAATCGTATAGAGAATAAAATATTCTTTAATATTTATAATAACATTAAATGTGAAAAAATGATATTTAACATCGTTTTTTTCAAGAAAAACTGTTAAAATCTTCAAATGAGGGTACTTCCGGTTGATCAATTATAACCAAAATCTAATCAGCTCTTCACATGGATGTAACGAAGAGGAATACGAAATAATTATAATTTTTGGAATTATGGTATTAGAGTTATCGCATTAGAAATTTTTGTCACACACAGACACACACACACACACACACACACACACACACACACACACACACATACATACACACATACATACATACATACATACATACATACACACACACGCACATACAGACATCATCGTAAAAATAGTAAACTCGTATTCTAGGGACCCTAAAACGTGCTTATTCATCAAAAACTCACCACTGAATTTTTTGACCAGACAATACCTTCCTTACCTATAGGTGACGGAAGGTAAAAAATCATTGATACTTTTTGATCAATAATTTTAGAGCATAAAACACGTGCTAATCCCTTTAAATTCTATACTATTAGACTTTTTTATGCTGATTACACAATCGATCTCATTTAGGTGAAAAATTGACGTTGGAGAATTCTTACACCAAGCCACAAATATTGCGTAGACCCTTGAAAAGTCTTGTTGATAAATATTTATAATAATATCCCTTAAATCATTTTCAACATATGAATTTCGAAAAATCTTCATCGATTCGATTGCGCCCTTTAATTATCGATCAATTTATACATTTATTCATCATTGAGGTGAAAAATGTAAATCAATGATTTACGATCTGATGCTAATAACTACCCATAAAATCTGTTCTTTTGCATTTCTCGGGGCAGTCATACATAAACACATCTTCACTTCGCGGTCGCATCCCTACCTGGGGTGGGTAGCTAAAGCTATAGCAGAACCAGTAACGGATCTACGGCGACCAGACGGTTGATTGATCGTGCTAATTTATTTCAAGCCCCTAATGACTGAGCTGGCGACCGGGGCAAGTGATAATTTTTAATAACCGGACCGCTTTTTGCCCACAAAAGAAACGAAATCAATCAGCATAATGGACTGGTTCCGGTGCTCTCTCTCGTAATGCGGATCGCATATCATGTAGGTACCACTTTGCTATTTCATTTTTTGTATTAATATATACACCTTTAAGGCATGAATGTCATTTCTACTTATTTAGTTTGAATCATGATCTAGATTGTAGAATATTTATGGTGAACGCTTCCAACTGCACATTCAATAGCGCCACTACTTTTTACAAGAGTGATGCGTACTTTGACTTGTGTGCTTATAATATGTACTAAACTCTTTTTTGTTATTAATTTCAAAATAAAAAAAATCTTTAACATGATTAATATAATTACACCACATTTTTACCTGTGATATTAACAAATTTATGAATTCCAATAATTATTTTGTATTCCTTGCTTAGATTTTGGTTATAATGGGGTACGGTACTAAAAAAAAGTTGCATATATTTTGTCATATTATAAAAATATGACTAATTTTAAATAATTTTGTACCAAAATCTTTTTAAAATATTAAACTTTTCATTCATAATTTTAATAAAAACAATTAGCACTATAACGATATGACGTCACAACTGTATTTTTGTATCAGTGTAGCAAGAGAAAAAAATATAATTTTATATCATTCATAACTTGTGAAAATAAAATCCATATATTTATATGTAGTTCTATTTTACATGAAAATGTATTAAACATTTATCATTTTTATTAAAATAAAACATATTTATTTAAAATTTATATAACAGATTTTTCCTTTGACAAGGTACAACTGTAGTTTTCTGAAAGCAATGTGGTGCTCACTCCACGACAGCTTTGAGAGTCCACAAGATCATCTGAAGCATCGTCAACGGGACTATCGTCATACCGAAACCAGCGAATAAAAGTAGACTTGTAAACTTTATTTTCCCAAGTCAAGCAATGGGTAATAAGCCGTAATATTTTTTTGAGAAGAAGGTTTCCGTTTTCTTCTCTATTACTCAATTTTTTCAAATAAATGCAAAAACCATGTCTGACTGAAATTATAACTTAAATTCCCCATGTTAAATCAATTTATCGAACAAATATAACCCCTATATGCCTCTGACGCCGTCTGACAAACATCCTCTGCGAGGGTACAAAATATTATAATTACTGAAATCTACATAAAGTAAATTGCTACCAAGTAATTGATAAAAACCGTAATGGAGACGATTCTCACAAGGTAAAATGAAAATGTTTTATATTTTATTTGCGAAACATAATATGTACATTATCGGCCTAATTGTCTAAGCAAAGTTGTTAACATTAACAACTATTTTTAGTTGTTAAACAAAGTCAGTTGCTAAGTTCAAAATCCCAATTCACTATTACATCAAGTTGCTAAAATTTAACAACTATGCTCTGTTCCATTTAAGCCATTCAGTAGATGGCACTGGCAACAGCGCAAATCTGAAGTAGCCGAAATTACATTGGGTGAACTTGTCTTTTATCTCTCATTTCAGCCAATCAGAGAGGTCAAAACTATTCCCTATGCTCCGCAATACTGAATGGCTTAAATGGAACAAGGTATAGTCGTTACGTCGAATTGTTAATCTAGCAACTGCATTTCTCCCGTTGTTAGTATTGAACAATCGTTGGTAAATGGTTTTTCTTGAAAATTTTGTTAGGAAATAAACTTTTATTGGAAATAGCGGGACGACAATATATACCTACACTGGCTTGCAAAAAAAATCGCGTACACCTATTTTTTGCTGTATATATTGAGTCGGTCTTGATTTTTAACTTGCCAATGTCACTAATGTCAATTAAGATGTCAAAATTAACAGAAATTCAAATAAATACTTGGTTGTTCTTTCATTTTTCTGGAATAAATTTTTAATTTAACAGTAGGTATATTAAACACAATGAAGAACTTTCTCTATAATAGATCAAATAGTGATGACAGTGACAACCGAGGTGACATTGTCAGTTTTTACATTATTTACATAGCTAAAACTTGACAAAAACTCGGTTACTTGATATTTAAGGTGTACGCGATTTTTTTGCAAGGCAGTGTACCTACTTGACCAATAATTATATACATTTTTTAGACAAGATTTATCCAAAAAAATTGCGAGATGTTAGTAATCCATTCTCAGTATCGGGAAAAAAATATTTCCAAAAATATTCAAACTAAGCAAGGTGTCGTTCATGATTTAATTCGTGAATTGGATGGTCTCATATGCTTCAATTATACTGAGTCAGTATTTGCTCGAAGGTCTCATGTCACAAGATGAAAGATATAAATTTATTCCAAACTAAAACCTCTAGACGCTGATGGTCATAACTGATGATGAGATTCTTAAAACTTCGAAATTGGCCGAATTTTCTTATCACTCATTATTAAAAACTCAAACGTCAAACTAATCAAAATCTGTCACTTTACGTTGTCAATACAATAGAAATATGTACAAATATTGAGAATCGACATGCTTGTTCATTCGCTTGTTAATAACTTCGCTGCTATATTTAACAACTATTGTTCACAATGCCCATTTTTAACAATGTCGTTAATGATGTATTTACTGAATACCAATTGAATGACAGTTGTTACAAGAGCTGCTAAACATCGTTGTTAACTCTCAGTTGTTACCTAACCACTATGTTAACAACTATCTTAGTAAATTAGGCCGATATCTAAGATCATTCACACAGATTGGCACACCCAGCAATGGGTAATATGCCGAGTATGAGAAATATTAATTTTTGCTTTAATATCAAATACAAACAATTTTATGTACCGTCACATTTTAAAACATTAATTAAAATACTGATCCATTTTGCGTTTGTAATTATGGCCATACTTACTTATCAACGAAAGCAATTATAAGAAAAAGTGAATATAATCAATCATTTATAATAAAAATGTATTGACACTGACGAACACATCCGTCAAAAATATCATTTACAAGAAGTAAAACACGTTTTACATTTTAATTGACATGAAAAATGTATTAAAAAATTAAATACTTTTTTATCGGTTATTTAATGTGTTACACTGACATATTGGCAAAAAAGTACGTACATAAATATTATGCGGGCGTAACTAACGTCTTGCATTACAACCTATTATCCATGATTTCAGTTTTGTGTTTACAGCTGGTAAAATTTCCTTTGTACATCCCGTCATACCGATTGTAAAAGATCAGTCCAAAAATTTGATTGGAAGTTTCCAATAAATAAGCACGAATTAGGGTCCCTACAACACGTTTTTACGATTTTTTCGATGATGTCTCTGTGTGTATGTATGTGTCTGTGTGTGACGATTTTTTCCTCCACGATAACTCTTACAAAAATCTAGGGTGGCCAACACAATACCTTCCGCCATTTACAGCCCGAGTCACAAAAAAGATTAAGTAGCGAATTTTACTCTAATTTTGACAGTTTATTTCTTAAAATATAGTCTAATCTAATCCAACTAACTACCTTTTTTTAAACCCTTCACTATGATTAAATCCCAATTACAGAGTGGATCCACATTCACACACATCCTTGCCTTAGTGGGATTCGAACCCAGAGCCCCGAGGGCACTCATGACATGAGGCGTTAATGTAACCATTGAGACACCGGAGCTATAATAAAATTAATATTAAATTTTAAATACCGGGATAGAATAGAATTCACTAATCCAAAAATGAGGATTAGCTTAAACATTTTTGTGAATCGTTAATTTTTATTAATCTAAATACATGCCTACATATTTACTTATGCTGGAAACTGTACTGAATTCCTTTTCTATTGTTCTATTTACTTTTTTCTTTTTAAAACGTTACTAATATTATTTTGAAATGATTAGTTCTTTGATTGTGACATTTATCTGTCAGTTACTTACATTTGAATAACTGCGTTTTGTTTGTTTAAAGCGTAGGATCTGGGATTTAAATTATAGATGATTTTATAAATTTATCCATAAAATATATAGAAAAAGTATTAATGCAAATCTATAGAAAATTTACTAATCTTTAATTTTTATAACATTAATCTCGAAAAAATAACATTTAAAGGTATTTTTCAATCAAAAACTATTTTGAACTTCTAGAAAAGTGCCATTTCCGGTTATCCGATTTTCACCAAAATCTAATGGGCTCTTTCCATTACAGAAAAAGTTCGAAATACAAGGTTAAAATTTACTGAATGATAGTATTTGAGATAGAGTGGAGGATCCACACACACATACACACATACACACAGACATCATCGTGAAAATGTTAAAATTGGATTCTAGGGACCTTAAAACGTGCTCATTTGCAAAAATCTCGATATGCGAATTTTAGCACGATCCCTAAACTTCCATTACCAAGGGTAGCTGGAGGTAAAAACTTCCGAAAATTTCTAATTTCCGTATTTAAGCTTTCTACATTCATATAAAGAGTTGATTAGATTTTGGGTAAAATTGGACGGAAATGATACTTTACTTGAAGCCCATATCAGTTTTTAATGAAAAATTATATTAAAATATAATCCAAAACTTTTCAATTTTAGTATTTAAGACTTTTATATAAAAGGGAACAACATGTTAGATTTTGACTAAAATTGATAAACCGGAAGTGATACTTTACTTGGAGCTCTGAACAGATTTTCGTGAAAGATATATTATGATATAATCCAAAACTTTTTAAATTTGGTATTTAAGACTTTTAAATTAATGAGAACGACATATTAGATTTTTTCTAAAATTGATAAACCGGAAATGATATTTTACTTGAAGTTCTGAACAGAATTTCATGAAAAATATCTTATGATATATACCAAAATTTTTCAAATTTGGTATTTAAAACTTTTATATTAATAAGAAGGACATATTAGATTTTCTATAAAATTGATAAACCGGAAGTGATACTTTACTTGAAGCTCTGAACAGATTTTCGTGAAAAATATATTAATATAATCCAAAACTTTTCAAATTTGTTATTTAAGACTTTTATATTAATGAGAACGACATATTAGATTTTTTTCTAAGATTGATAAACCGGAAGTAGTTCTTTACAAAAAGCTATAAGCAGATTTTCTTGAAAAAGTATATCAAAACTTATCAAATTGGATATTTAAAACTCGTGTAGAATTTGAAACAATGTATTAGATTTTGACTATTATGATAAACCGGAAGTGGTACTTAATTTGGAGCTCTTACAGCTCTTACAGATTTTTCTATTTATTGGAACAACAAATTAGATTTTGTTTACAAACGATCAATCGGAAGTGATACGTTTCTTAAAGCTCATTGCTATTTTAAACATGGAATTGACGGGAGGTTATGTGCTGGCCACATCAGATTTTTTTGTACTGCACAAATCGTTTTTATGTTGTCGCGAAAGAAACCATTATCATTTTCGATAATTTCCAACAAACTCCAATATCTAAAACTTTCCTAAGTAGTCTATAAATTAATTTAGCAAAGTTTCTCAGTCATTAAGTGAAGACACAACTTCAGTTATCAAGTTTCCAAATTGACAACCCGCAAACAAACTCTTTACAACCTTAAACACTTTTGGCAATGTGGTGTTCGGTTCCAGAGTGTCTGCTGCACAGATAACGAACACTTGCGATGATTTAAACGTTTCATCCAAACCAGGAGACTTGAGACGGTCCAAAGAGCCGAAAACAGACGAGATATGAAATCTTTCTAAAACCAGACACCCTGCTACTAAAATGAGAGTTTTTATGATGGCTCCTGTTTAAGTAAATGGTAGATAGTGTAAATTTATGACGGCAGAATTATAATATTGGTCGAATGTGTTATATTTTTGAATTTTAATGATGTGCACGTATATGTTAAATGTCAGTTTGTCACTTTTCATAAAACAGTGGAAATATTATATAAATTTGTGGATAATGTGTAATGTTGCATAAAATTATACCAGCATTGCCGGTTTTCGTTTTAAAGCTAATAAACATGATCAACATTGAAGTTGAACATTTCCATGATTAATTATTTCATGTTAATTAGCGAAATTGATATTATCTTTCTTGGCGCAGAAGTACAACCGTCATATACATACTTACATATAATTATTTTATATATTAAGCATTCATATGCATTTGCAGTACAGTTGCTACAAAATTTAATTACACAAATATATCTTCGGTCTCTACTCGTCAACTTACAGATATGTGCGAGGCGCCGTTTGAGACAAATATATTTTTAATTTTGTAAGTATATACCGGATGCAACAACAAAAGCGAGCCATAGGCGTTTAACTTGAGACAATAGTTTTTCCTTGTGAATAAGTAGCTTAGTAATTTTAGACATGAATGCTTCTAATAAAAGTTATGAAGAATTACATTCCGTAGTCAATTCAAAAATCACATTTTATTTTGCACGTTTCGTAATAGAGTAAAACGAATTTAAAATTTAATAAATTTACTTAAGCTGTTTTTTATCCAGGTAACTGGGTTACATATGGTTAAGCGCACGGTAAGCTCGGTAATTGGTGTGAAAAAAATATGCCCGGATACTGCAGACGTTTTTGTCAAATTAATTATTTGACATTTGTTAAATATATAAACTATTATTCACGAAAGATTACTATTCAAGGTCATTTGTGAACCGTCTGATATAATATTACTTGCAGATAACTTCATTGCATTTCGTATGCATAGGCGTGCAACATGAAATATTATGGACACATTTTAACTGAAAAAATAAGAGTAATTTATTTGAACATTATGTTTCTTTCTAAATAATGCCTTTCTGAAAGATTTATGTTTTTCACTTATGTTTTTGCAAAATACAAAAACAGATTTAATTTATAAACCAAGGAATAATAATTTGATTTAAACGTCAACGCCACTGTAAATATTAGCACACGGGGCAGTGTAATAGATAATTAGGTATCTGTAATTCTACGACATACGTCATTATTAATTATAGTGTGTTAGAAATTAATGCTACTATTTACGAATATCTGTCACACCACATAAATTAAATAGGCATAGGTCAAATAATCTTTCTCTTTCTAATACAAAATGTTGCTAAGCTACTGCTGTAAAGTGATGTGTATTCTTTCTTCGACCTTGAATAGCCATCTTTCGTGAATAATAGTGTATATATATATATATATATATATATATATATATATATATATATATATATATATATATATATATATATATATATATATATATATATATATCATTCGCCGTATAGTGTGATACAATTGATTTAAAGTATATTGCTGTAATACAAAATACGTTAACTACAAATGTGAATAAAAAATCTGATGTGGCCAACACCTGTGGCCAATAACAAACCTCCCGCTATTTAATTCTTATTAATTTAAATATACATACTTACATATTTAGTTATTGCGGTAACTGTATTAAGATCCATTCCATATAACTATGGAACATGGAACTATTTATTTACTATTTTCTTTTTAAAACGTTAATATTATTAATTTGAAATGATTAGTTCTTTGACAGTGATATTTATCTGTCAGTTACAAACATTTGAGTGCATTTGAGATATGAACTGTGTAACCAAGAAGTTCTGCTTGTTTAAAGCGTAGGCTCCGGGATTAAAATTATAGATAATTTTATACATTTATCTATAAAATATATAGAAAAAGTATTTATGCAAATCTGTAGAAAACTTAATAATAATATAAATCTTGAAAAAGTAACATTTGAAGGTATTTTTCGAAGAAAATCTATTTTGAGGTAGAAATACAAGGTTTCAAAATTTTCTGAATGATAGTATTTGAGTTAGAGTGGAGCATCCACACACACACACACACACACACACACACACGCACGCACGCACGCACGCACGTACGCATGCATGCACGCACGCACGCACGCTCGCACGCACGCACACACGCGCGCGCACACACACACACGCGCGCGCACACACACACACACACACACACACACACACACACACACACACACACACACACACACACACACACACACACACACGAACGCACGCACGCCCGCCCGACCGACCGCCCGCCCGCTCTTAAATAACTTACTATTTAAACAATTGACTTCAATATTACTCAATATTATCTCAAATGTTTTCACAGCCTGCCTGCAGGTTAATTATATATAATTTTCTCTTACGTTTTTGTAATTTATTTCTCCAATTAAAATTCACTTCTGGCATATCGTTGAATTCGTAATTTTACGTAGATTCCAAATATATAAAAATATATAGGGTGTTCTATTTAAAATAAGAAAGTTACATACCGTATTTTCGGAATCACTGGTTTAAAAAAATTTTGTTTTGCTTATTTTAATAGTCTTATGATATAGACATTGTTTGCTAATTTAACCGATCTTGTAGCGCTTATAGTTCTCGATATAGCAATAGTGTACAATATAAAATGAACAGCCTATATATTTATTGTGTATTTTTAATTATTTATCATATATTGTATATGGTTTGGAAACGAATAATAATAATAATTTGATATAAATATTATTTTATAATAATTTGTACCAAGTTTGTAAAACTGAATGTATATGTGTGTAGTGTGTACATGAATTTATGATTAAGAAACTTTAAGATTTTACTTATCATATAAGTACTCGTACTGCAATGTTGGTTTTGTAAGAATAAATACAGTATGACTGAGATAGATATATCGTCATTACCTCATCGAAAATCAATAAACAAATATAGATTGGCACACTCAGAAATGGGTAATAAGCCGTGATGATATATTTATTTTTGTTAAGTAATATATCGGATACATAAGATTTTTATACATTGCTAGACGTATACATGTACGATGTATATTGATGTGATGTAACCAATAAATATATAATACAAGCCAAGCTGAAACTACAATAAAATAATCACTTTATACAGATTTCAATGTTAAATATACATTGTATATATGTCACAAACAGTCATTTACTACTATATTTTAATATCAAATCAAATGACAAATCTTATTTGTTTTCCTTGTCTCTTATGCGTTTTTCCCTTCTCAAGTGGCGTTATTTGCGCGAGGGTCCAGGTGCCTTGTAAGAATAGTATACCTCGTGCGACATAATGTAATCCGAGTCCAAGAGGATGTATGAAGATTATCCTGGCAGACGCGTGCCCGAACCAATTACCTCGAGATTACATGCTACTGGGAAGTGTCAGGCCAGCACGTGGCCTGGATGGTTAGTGTTAGGTGCCGCTAATCTAAAATTCTACTCTTCTGATATGGACAATCGGGGAATGGGAATTTCAGCCTTTCAAATTAATTTTCAGGAGATAAAGTACTACAACAAATACTTAACTCATATCTGAGAGAACTGTTCGTAAGTAATGGGGTAAGTCGGCGAGAGACAGATTGCATTCTCAAATCGAAATTCAATTCTCATCAAAATTTGTTACGAGTATTCATTAAAATTTATATAAAAAGCATATTCGCATAACAAAGGATAAAAATTCGTGTTCGGTTGTTCTTCGAGTAAACACTATACGGCTCTTGACCCTGAACAGGTTAGGATCCTATAGTTTCTAGTTTCGAATCCCGGCACGGCAGAGTTGTTAGTACTTCCACTATATTTGTTGAGGAATTGATATAATAAAATAAAAACGCGATTTGATTTAGAGCAGTGGCGTAGCTAGCAGAGGGCGGAGGGGGCGGTCCGCCCCGGGTGGCACGTTCTTGGGGGCGGCACTTTTTATTACTTAAATAATAATTAGTTTTTAAAAACTATACTTAAAACTAAAAAATACCAGTTGTGTACTTGAAATATTTTATATAGAGAATAAAATGTATTTTTTTTACCTTCCGTCACCTTTAGGTAAGGAAGGTATTGTCTTTGGTCAAAAAATTCGATGATGAGTTTTTAATCAATAAGCACGTTTTAGAGTCCCTAGAATACGAATTTACTATTTTTACGATGATGTCTGTGTGTGTGTGTGTGTGTGTGTGTGTGTGTGTGTGTGTGTGTGTGTGTGTGTGTGTGTGTGTGTGTGTGTGTGTGTGTGTGTGTGTGTGTGTGTGTGTGTGTGTGTGTGTGTGTGTGTGTGTGTGTGTGTGTGTGTGTGTGTGTGTGTGTGTGTGTGTGTGTGTGTGTGTGTGTGTGTGTGTGTGTGTGTGTGTGTGTGTGTGTGTGTGTGTGTGTGTGTGTGTGTGTGTGTGTGTGTGTGTGTGTGTGTGTGTGTGTGTGTGTGTGTGTGTGTGTGTGTGTGTGTGTGTGTGTGTGTGTGTGTGTGTGTGTGTGTGTGTGTGTGTGTGTGTGTGTGTGTGTGTGTGTGTGTGTGTGTGTGTGTGTGTGTGTGTGTGTGTGTGTGTGTGTGTGTGTGTGTGTGTGTGTGTGTGTGTGTGTGTGTGTGTGTGTGTGTGTGTGTGTGTGTGTGTGTGTGTGTGTGTGTGTGTGTGTGTGTGTGTGTGTGTGTGTGTGTGTGTGTGTGTGTGTGTGTGTGTGTGTGTGTGTGTGTGTGTGTGTGTGTGTGTGTGTGTGTGTGTGTGTGTGTGTGTGTGTGTGTGTGTGTGTGTGTGTGTGTGTGTGTGTGTGTGTGTGTGTGTGTGTGTGTGTGTGTGTGTGTGTGTGTGTGTGTGTGTGTGTGTGTGTGTGTGTGTGTGTGTGTGTGTGTGTGTGTGTGTGTGTGTGTGTGTGTGTGTGTGTGTGTGTGTGTGTGTGTGTGTGTGTGTGTGTGTGTGTGTGTGTGTGTGTGTGTGTGTGTGTGTGTGTGTGTGTGTGTGTGTGTGTGTGTGTGTGTGTGTGTGTGTGTGTGTGTGTGTGTGTGTGTGTGTGTGTGTGTGTGTGTGTGTGTGTGTGTGTGTGTGTGTGTGTGTGTGTGTGTGTGTGTGTGTGTGTGTGTGTGTGTGTGTGTGTGTGTGTGTGTGTGTGTGTGTGTGTGTGTGTGTGTGTGTGTGTGTGTGTGTGTGTGTGTGTGTGTGTGTGTGTGTGTGTGTGTGTGTGTGTGTGTGTGTGTGTGTGTGTGTGTGTGTGTGTGTGTGTGTGTGTGTGTGTGTGTGTGTGTGTGTGTGTGTGTGTGTGTGTGTGTGTGTGTGTGTGTGTGTGTGTGTGTGTGTGTGTGTGTGTGTGTGTGTGTGTGTGTGTGTGTGTGTGTGTGTGTGTGTGTGTGTGTGTGTGTGTGTGTGTGTGTGTGTGTGTGTGTGTGTGTGTGTGTGTGTGTGTGTGTGTGTGTGTGTGTGTGTGTGTGTGTGTGTGTGTGTGTGTGTGTGTGTGTGTGTGTGTGTGTGTGTGTGTGTGTGTGTGTGTGTGTGTGTGTGTGTGTGTGTGTGTGTGTGTGTGTGTGTGTGTGTGTGTGTGTGTGTGTGTGTGTGTGTGTGTGTGTGTGTGTGTGTGTGTGTGTGTGTGTGTGTGTGTGTGTGTGTGTGTGTGTGTGTGTGTGTGTGTGTGTGTGTGTGTGTGTGTGTGTGTGTGTGTGTGTGTGTGTGTGTGTGTGTGTGTGTGTGTGTGTGTGTGTGTGTGTGTGTGTGTGTGTGTGTGTGTGTGTGTGTGTGTGTGTGTGTGTGTGTGTGTGTGTGTGTGTGTGTGTGTGTGTGTGTGTGTGTGTGTGTGTGTGTGTGTGTGTGTGTGTGTGTGTGTGTGTGTGTGTGTGTGTGTGTGTGTGTGTGTGTGTGTGTGTGTGTGTGTGTGTGTGTGTGTGTGTGTGTGTGTGTGTGTGTGTGTGTGTGTGTGTGTGTGTGTGTGTGTGTGTGTGTGTGTGTGTGTGTGTGTGTGTGTGTGTGTGTGTGTGTGTGTGTGTGTGTGTGTGTGTGTGTGTGTGTGTGTGTGTGTGTGTGTGTGTGTGTGTGTGTGTGTGTGTGTGTGTGTGTGTGTGTGTGTGTGTGTGTGTGTGTGTGTGTGTGTGTGTGTGTGTGTGTGTGTGTGTGTGTGTGTGTGTGTGTGTGTGTGTGTGTGTGTGTGTGTGTGTGTGTGTGTGTGTGTGTGTGTGTGTGTGTGTGTGTGTGTGTGTGTGTGTGTGTGTGTGTGTGTGTGTGTGTGTGTGTGTGTGTGTGTGTGTGTGTGTGTGTGTGTGTGTGTGTGTGTGTGTGTGTGTGTGTGTGTGTGTGTGTGTGTGTGTGTGTGTGTGTGTGTGTGTGTGCGCGTGCGTGCGTGCGTGCGTGCGTGCGTGTGTGTGTGTGTGTGTGTGTGTGTGTGTGTGTGTGTGTGTGTGTGTGTGTGTGTGTGTGTGTGGATGTGTGTGGATGTGTGGATGTGTGTGTGTAATAAAATTTTCGTCTGCGATAACTCTAATACTACAGTTACAAAAATTATAATTTTTCCGTATACTTCTTCATTTCATCCATATGAAGAGCTGATTAGATTTTGGTTACAATTGGTCAACCGGAAGTACCATTATTTGAAAATTTTAACAGTTTTTCTTGAAAAAACTATGTTAAATATAATTTTTTCACATTTGATGTTAATATAAATATTAAAGAATATTTTATTCTCTATACGACTTGACTGCATTTTATACTTAATATTAAATGGGTATAGAGTTAAAAAATTATAAAGAAATTAAATTTCATAAAGTAGCCATAGCTATGGAAACAGCTACTATATTAAGAAAATTTTGATTGAAAGATGTCAGTGTCAAGTGAAATTGAGATAGTATGTTTGTCTTATAATTTTACGGGTAATATAGGATCTTTTGCTTTCTGTATGGAATTTGTATAAAATACATACAACTGCTTTAAGGTAATGTACAAGGAATGATAATAATAAATCTTTTATTTCTGCAGATACATTACACTGTATATAGAAAACGTCACAAAATAATAATTTTCTGTATGAAATTTGCATAAAATACATGCAACTGTCGGAAGGTAATGTACAAGAAAAAGAATATTTAATTTAGCAAGGAACTTTCTGTATGAAATTTGTACAAAATACATAGAACTGACGGAAGGTAATGTACTGGCCACATCAGATTTTTTTATTTTGCTGTAGTTACAGAGTTCTCTATACCTACCTATTAACTTCTTACAAAAATGTTTAAAATAAAGGTTGCAGATGAAAAAATTCTACACCTAAATCACTATTCAAATTTTATTTTTCACGTTTTGTAACGTTGTGAAACCGAATTTGAAATTTTATAAACATAGCTCATTTGTGGAATTGAAACAAAATAACAAAGAAAGGCATATCGTTTGAACTGTTTGAAATTCGATTTTATAGGTTACAAAATGTGAAAATAATAACAATACTTATAAGTGTAGAATATAAAAATAAAATCTGTTCAGTGACCTACATACAGGTGCTGAATATGTAACATATATTTGAAAACAAAATTCCTGACAGTTCAAACAATATGCATTTGTTTGTAATTTTATTTCAATTCCATAGATATCCCTACAAATAATGAGCAATAGTAATAAAATTTCATATTCGATTTTAGTTTGACTTTTTCTAGTATTTTTGGGGTATTGAGAAAGGCGGCAAACCCATGGACCGCCCCAGGCGGCAAAAGTTCTAGCTACGCCATTGATTTAGAGAATTCTGTTCAATATTTTAATGTGTACTATGATATAAATAAATATTAGGATATAATAGTATTTTATGTATCAAGGGCGTTACGATGATGATAATTCCAGGAGGGCGACAAGGGATAGATGTCGTCCGATGGGCATTTTTATCTAGTAACGCTCATGGTGCGTACAATATTTTATGACTTCCTAGAGTATGTGAAATAAGTTTTCATTTATAACAATGTTGATTATCGAAATAAATTACAAAAGCTTTTATTGAAGTTAAAATGTCTAACGATGTAAATTTTCACTGAGAATACAGGTATTTTAATGACTGCAATATTTTTGACGTTTCGTTTGACAAACCAACTAGCAGTTGTTCGCGCCATTTTCTTACTATTTGCAGCGATAGAAAGAGATAGCCGTTAAATTGAAAAGGTCCATAATGCTGAAGCTTTGGCGTTGCTAAAGATGTTGTTTAATTGTTTTGTTTATTATCAACTTTATTTATTTTTAAAACATCAACAAAGTCAACGTTCTTTATCGTTGGAGATGATGATGATGATGATGGAATGGTTGAATTTGATGTTTTGGAAGATATTTTATCGAAACGATGGAAAGATATTATTTGGAATGCTTCTGCATACTTTGAGGAGGACAAACGCATAAAAGTTTCCCTAATTAATCCCTTCTCGTGTGTACAAGATGTAAGTATTATATTTTGAGGTTTGTTTGCACATGAGAGATCTCAGTTCTTTATTTCTTATGCACTTATTTCTGGATATCATTACATTTTAGATAGTTTGTACTGCTTTGGATGTCATATGTGACGGTAAATAATATTAAAAATGAATTCAAACGTGGATAAATATCGTCCCCAAAAAAATTTGTGATCCGTCATCCGACAAAAATCAATGCGAAACATTGAATTAATGAAAAGTATTTATTTATTTATTTATTTATTTATTTTTCATTCAAAATAAATTAATCGAACTGTCATGGAGATGCTAAAGACAAAAAATACCTACATATGCGGGTTTTGAATCCGGGACCTTTGGATTACGAATTAACATAGTTGCCCCTACACTATGCTTATTTATTTATACTATTATGAATACAATTATTTATTATATTATAAATAAATAAATAAATAAATACAAATATATCATCACGGCTTATTACCCATTACTGGGTGTGCCAATCTGCTTTTTATACAGATATCGGTAAAGATGATATATTTGCACCGTGCGGGCGCTTACCAGGCGTCACCTCACGGGCACTCATTGCTGGCGTGGAGAGTGTTTACAAAATCAATAGCATCCTTTGAGGGTTGTGAACTCGTATAAAAAGGAAGTAAAAACTTATGATAATGTAAGAAAAGACGTTTCAAGAAAAACGTAGCAGAGCTTTTCTGTTCCGGTATTTGTAAAACTGTATAATTTTTACGAAAGCAAATCCTCATAAGCACAGCATACATATTACAAAGTATCCACAGATCCTCGGCGATGTCGCGTACAAAATGACAAGCGTACTCGTAAGAAGAAAGTAACAAAGAGACAATTACTCCCTGTAAGTGATTATCCAAGTTTGCTTGGAATCCGGGTAGCCGCAGCAGAGCCATCTTTATTTGGCTGAAAAATTGCTTTATCCGAGCTATAAATATGTAGAGCACATCTGGGTGCTGGCAGAGCGACCGAGGAAAAGAATGATTCGGCAGCCATTTACGTTTATACATAAAACAAACTGGCAGCCGAGCGGCATGAATCTCCAAGCGCACAGGTAGGGCATAGCCACACGGTTGGTTTGATGTATGGAAAAGTCGCGATCGCGCGTTTTCATAGATTCGGAATATGGTAACAGGGTCGGTTGGACTGCGATGTGTCTCTGTCGTCCGGTGAAATATAACCCAGGGAAAGATTACAATCCTAACGCAACGCATGCAAACCCCAACCAACCAGCCTGCGCTGCCATCAAGCACACCAGAATTATGTCAACTTGGGAACACTTCACATAGTTTTACAAAAAATACTACAATTTTTACAAATTGGAAAAAATAAGAAAAATTAAATACGAAACAATAATGGAATAAAAAATATTCCACCAACTATACCGACTTCATGTATGAAAACGCACTATTTTCTTATTCGAAACACTAAACTTCGTTGATTTCAGAAAAGACGACACCCTTACAAATGTGAAAAGTGTTTTTTTTTGTCTTTATGTAAAATTCATTTGAAAATACATTCTAGGGGGGGGGGGGGGCAGGCCGTTTGAGTTCGAAACGCAAAGTAAGGAATAGGAATGTATTTTGAAAGTCACTGTTGTTCGCGCCATTTTCTTACTATTTGCAGCGATAGAAAGAGATAGCCGTTAAATAGACCTTTTCAATTTAAACAGATAGAAGATATGCGCAATGGGGATCTGCGCGTAGTAAGAACAACTGAGATCTATGGCGTTAGTTTCTATAAACTCTAGACGTAAAATGTGAGAATATCTCAGATAACTTTAAAAAACCTTATCAAAAAAAAGTTTTTATTGAAGTTAAAATGTCTAACGATGCAAATTTTCACTGAGAATACAGGTATTTTAACGACTACAATATTTTTGACGTTTCGTTTGACAGCCCAACTGGCAGTTATTCGCGCCATTTTCTTACTATACCTTGTTCCATTTAAGCCATTCACTATTGCGGAGCATAGGGAATAGTTTTGACCTCTCTGATTGGTTGAAATTAGAGACAAGAGACAGGTTTACCCAATGGAATTTCGGCTACTTCAGATTTGCGCTGTTGCCAGTGCCATCTACTGAATGGCTTAAATGGAACAGAGCATATTTGCAGCGATAGAAAGAGATAGACTTTAAATTGAAAAGGTCCATTGAAAAGGTCCATTACTGACAAATTACAAATGATTTAGATTTTAGGTTAGTAAAATTTTACGTCAGAAAATCAATAAGTTTTGACATAAATTGTTTTCAGTGTGTGCGTTCAGATTACGTAACGCTATACAGTACAAGTGGTTAACGCTGAGAACATAATTCTGATCCCCATATATTTATTTGCTCAACTTCAAAGACCGAGGAATCTGAAAATTAAATCGCTTATTAGGTAACGCTATAGAGTACAAGTGGTTTTTTATGTTATTTGAAGAATATTATTGTTTCAAATTAATTTTAAAGGTATGTTATGTGAATATATCTTTTAATTCTGTTTAGCATTTTGCTACAACTTAGCGTTAGCAATACATGCTATGTTCCATGGTGTGAACGCACCCAATAAATCGTTTATTAATAAAAATCATGCATTAATAGAGGTCACCAATAGTGCTGGGTCAATTCCCGAAATTTAATGATGAGGAAAAATTCTCGGGAATTCGCAGGAAAATTTCCAAGAATTTTTTTTTGAAAATTTCTCAAGTAGTTTAAAATATTTCGTAGCACCACAATATTTGTTGACGGAGTAAGAGTGGGTAACAGGCAGGCAAAAGTCACAAACATGCAAAGCAAAATAACAGGCGCCAAGGTGTAATATTATCTAAAATAAAATAATAAAAAAATCCGGGAAAAAAGTCAAGATATTTTTCCCTGCAAATCGTAGTTGCAGGAATTTCCGGGAATTTTCCCGGGAAAAACAAAAATTTTTGCGGCAATTTTTTAGTAGCACATCACTAATCATCAATGAACAAACACGAAAGTAAACTGCATGGTAAATCCCGACTCCGAATTATTATTATTATTTTACTTTTAAACTTGAAATATCAATTAACTTTCAGACTAACAGTTATAAACAATAAAACTGATTATTTACTTGGTAGCGGAAATTTATCGGAGTAACGGAGTTTTATCATATATAATATCATAAGTGGTAAATTTTTGCCGGAAAAATTTTCAGATTGTTACGAGAGCCGGTTGCCTAGCAATTTATTGAGTGACATTGACAAAAATATCACGAGTTGTCAAACGAGTGATTTTTGATCAATGTCACGAAATAAATTGGCAACAGGCTCGAGTAAAGCAATCGGAAAATTTTTCCAGGATAAAATTTAACCACGAATGGTATTCGGATGACTATTTCTAAAATAAAAATCAGGTAATCATTTATACAATTTTTTCTTGACAAAAATCTTGTAATTTATATTGTGTTTAGAGGTTTCAACGTTTTAAACGTTTTAAATAGATTCATGTCCGAATCGACTCGTTTTTAATAAAAACTGATAACACTGAAATTATACAGACTTTGACAGGTATGTAAACAATATATTTCTAAAACGTCAAAAAATTTTCGCGTATCAAAACTCACTTACTTGTAAAAATACGACATCTTATTGGCTTAAAGGGTGCGAAATTTTTTTTGTGTCAGTGTTTTGTCGAAGTGAAACTTGGTAACTAGGTAGAATCTTGAATTTGGATTGGTTTGTATATTTATGAGTGAAATAGGCAGTATAATACTGTTCCCTTTGGTTGAATTTTCAAGAGTTTTGCATCATGATTGGTTAAAAACTAGTCTTAGGGATTTATCAAAAAAATTAAATGAGTTTGAGAGCAATTAATAAAATCTAAAGTATATAAATACACTGATTAATATCAATTTATGTATTACAATGTTGTTTCATTTTCTTTTCTCTTATTCCTCGTCCCCATCCTTATCTCAGCCCCATCCCTTCGCAGGTTGTGTCCGCTAACGCGTTTAGTGCCGTGGGTGGCCGTGACGGATGGTTCGGCGCTTTCATTAGCGCTGCTGGTCCTACAGGATACGGATGCCGGAGGTATGCCAGGCAATTACTGCGAGGGTGTTACTACTGGTGTTGGAATGGTGTTGGAGTTAGCAGTTCGGAAATAGATGTGGGGGATGTTCCATCGGAATTTGTGGGGATGTTATAAGAGAAGGAATATAAGTTGCAAATGGACGAAATATGAAGAGGATAAGGACAGTAAATTTGAAACCAATTCACACGATATTTTCAGGATTATTAAAATAACGACAGATGTAGCTTAGTGGTAGCGTTGCCTCGTTACCGAATCGCATACCGAAGGTCCAGAATCGAATCCCGGTAGAGTATTGATGTTTATGAGTCTTCAAGGTACATTCATAAATGAAAATTAGGTTTAGATTTATGGTTTATATTTTCGATTTAAAGACTTTGGCCGCATATTATGTAATGACTCCATTCACACTTCAGAATTTATTGTCTCTAAATCCAAATCATAAAACTAAACATTGCAAGGTCCAAACTTTAGGTTTATGATTTAGCTTAACGTCAAAAACTTCACCAATGAGAACGAGTCTGAAACGATATATATATATATATATATATATATATATATATATATATATATATATATATATATATATATATATATATATATATATATATATATATCTTTATTTAGTATTCACTTGGTGGATTCGGCTATTCAAACAAATGCGTGAAGAACATGGAAACTGTCCAAACTTAATTGCTGAAATTTAACCAATAATACCAAACAAATGACAGTTTCACGGAGCATTGGTATCTGTTAAGTACTGCTCTACCGATATTTTAATCTTGTTTTTCAGGTATTTACATAGATGTCTGTACATATAAAAACTAAATTACAGTTAATTTAAACTTACATTTATGAATGACTTACTTAAACCTAAACAAAAACCATAAACCTAATTTTCATTTGTGAATGCACCTTTATCTTTGCAACTTTATCAATGAAAATTTAGAAATGCAAGAGTTATAGAAAAACTAGCTCATATTCAGCTACTTCTGCGTTTAAGCCGGATTCGGACACACTTGAAATGTAAACCTGAATCTTTTTCCTATGAGCGAAGGGTTCCTGGGCTCAACTCAACTGAGAGTTATTTTAACTTTTGGCATAGTTTATAACTAAATGTTGAATAGTCTTAATCAAACTCTAGGACAAAAGGGCTGTCAGAAATTCTCCTATGGTTGACATGTTGAGTAATCCAAATGTTTTTAAATACTCTACCAATACGGTTTCGCATAAAATTTTACTGTTGAAGATGAGAACAGTGTTCTCGAATTTTTAATTCGTAGGTAGGCATATAGTTTTATTTATAATTAATTTTTAAGTTAGTGGTAATTTATAATTTTATTGTCAATTAAATTAGCCTTACACTCAGTTGCACAAATAAGGCCTAAATTTTAAACGATTCTCTTTAACAAAAAGATGTATGTCGAAATTTTAACATAAGTTTAAATTCCTTGAAACTTAGTTTTGATATGTACAGACATGTTGTAAATGCTTCAAAAATAAGATTAAAATATCGGTAGAGCAGTACTCAACTAGACACCTGTGCGTCGTGGAACTGTCATTTGCTTGGCATTATTGGTTATATTTCAGCAATTAAGTTATGACAGTCTCTATGTTCTTTTCGCATTTGTTTTGAAAGCCGAATCCAAGTGGATACTAAATAAAGATGGGTGTATACATCTATATCATTTTAGACTCGTTCTCATTGGTGAAGTTTGTGACGTCAAACTAAATCATAAACCTAAAGTTTGGACCCTGCAATGTTTAGCTTTATGGTTTGGATGTAGAGACCCTAAATTCTGAAGTGTAAATGAAGTCATTACATAATATGGGGCCAAAGTCTTTAAATCTGAAGTATTAACAATAAATCTAAATCTAATTTTCATCTGTGAATGCACCTTAAGGTGCATTCACAAATGATATAGATATAAATGATATAGATATATACACCCATCTTTATTTAGTATCCGCTTGGTGAATTCGGCTTTTTAAACAAATGCGAGAAGAACATGGAGACTGTTATAACTTAATTGCTGAAATATAACCAATAATGCCAAGCGAATGACAGTTTCACGGCGCACAGGTGTCTTGTTGAGTACACTCTACCGATATTTTAATCTTGTTTTTGAAGTATTTACACAGATGTCTGTACATATCAAAACTAATTTTCAGGTAATTTAAACTTACATTTATGAATGAGTTACTTAAACCTAAACAAAAACCATAAACCTAATTTTCATTTGTGAATGCACCTTTAACAGTGGTATTATTAATAACGAAATGAAATTTTCAAGTTTTAACCACCCATTCTCAAAATTATGTAATGTCGTCACTGGTTGTTATTGGAATAAACCCCATAGATACCTTCTAATAAATTATTATAATAAGTATGAGTAAAACAGTATTGTTACTTTTATTGGAGGTATAAAACCAATCAATATAATCAAGGAAAAAAGCAATCAACATGATATTAATCAAGAAAAAACCACCATCTGTCCGGCTCACGTGCGCCGTTTAGCGTCCCAGAGGGCCGTACCGTAACCGTAACCTTACTCTTCCACTCATTTTAATTCTGGATAGTTAGGATGAGTGCGAGTGGCGCATTAGCCGTGTCTCGTGCAGATAATCGTCCTCGGCTCACCGCGATTCAATATCCGTTGTGTTTTAATAAATTAGCGAACCGCGCATGCTCTACGATAGCACCCCAGGGACGAGGGAGGCACCCTATGTTCTTTTAATGTGGTACAGCGTCTGTTTGTCTGTTGCGTTGCGTGTATGGATTGCTGAATTGTCTAGCTCTAATTATAATGCTAATCGTCTGTAATCATATTTGAATGTATAAATAGGAGTCATTATTTACAAAGATGATTACAAATGGACATAAATACACTAGTGCTCAAAAGTGTTTCTTTGAATCTGTTGCTCGAAGAAATATATTCCAAATTAGAAAATGTTTTCTAATATATAAATTTAGTGACATTTTATGTATTGAAATTTCGATACTAAAGCACACTTTAATTATGGGGGAAGATAAAAATTGTATATTATGTAACAAGCAAATTTTATAAAAGTTGCTTTAATCGCGAGATTTAATAATTTATGCAACGAGTCACATACGACTGTAAATTAAGGCTGTGTCCTATGTTGCATTTTTATTGCCCTAATATCTAAATCCTAAATTTATATGCACTAAATGACGTCATTATTCAGGAATTTATACCTTGTTCCATGTACGCCATTCAGTACTGCGGAGCATAGGGAATAGTTTAACGTCTCTGATTGGCTGAAATTAGAGATAAGAGACAAGTTTACCCAATGTAATTTCGGCTACTTCATATTTGCGCTGTTGCCAGTGCCATCTACTGAATGGCTTAAATGGAACAGAGTATAGAAATTAGATTTTAAGGTTTTGTAGGAGTACACTCTGCCTTGAGGTTAACGCGCACTAATTAAACAAATCATGTTCGTTCCTATATCTATAGGTGCGTTCAATGAAGTAAGCAAATGAAGCAAATGCTAGGTAAGCAAACGAGGCTTGTTGCTTAGTACATTGAACGGTTTGCTACTTATAACCATAAACTGTCATCCACAACTGTCATCGAGAAAGTTATAAGTTGTCAAATATAACATGTGTATCTCTCGTATCTCTTTTCTTGGTCTGCGAACTTATTGAAAATTAATTTATACATTTATTTGCAGGTAGTGGGATTAATTTGGAAGAAGCTATATTAATTATAACAAAATATTTCAAATTTAATAAATGTTGTAAACATGCATCACAAAATTCGAAAAGTCTTTTTGACATGTGGTTGATAAACACACCATATTAAGAAATAGTAACAGTTCAAGTTAACTTCATGTATATATAATTTATATTTCCCGCCAATATATTTGACATTTAGCAAGACAATCGAGAAATTTTACTTCCGGTTGCTTGTTTTGCTGGGCTTATTGAACGCACCTAATAATTTGTACAAAATGTCAGTTTTACTTTCAAAGAATAGGTTCTTATAGCTTCTATTTTATGAAATATATAGTATTAACAAATAGTAGATTAAGATGAATGTAAGTGCAATTTTTTATTTGATTTTAAATCAAGGAAAGAAAGAAAAGAATGCCAGCCGGCGGGATTTGAACCCACGATCTCAACATATTAACATTTAATCTGAAGCATCAAATAAAAGCGAATTGTATAATTCACTTTTGTTGTTGTCATTGTTCCCATAGAAACCAATGGATATCATTCGTGTGCCATTCTAAGTTGTGTTAATGTGTAGTAGACCTAAATCCTAAATATTAAATGCCAAAATGCGACATCGGCCACAGCCTAAGAAATATAGAAACATACTTTTTAGGTTACTTATTTTTACATACTGGCAGCTTGTATTAGGGAATCGCCGAATCAGACGAGGTACATCACAGAATTAGTGACTAACATTATAAAACTAAATTACCTAAAATTGATACAAAATTTGCATTTATTCTATAGTAAAATACTTTTCGTACTCATGCATTGAAATTTGTTGTTTCGCGTCGCCTAAACGACGTAGGAAACATCAATTTCCCAAGTCTCCACCAAATAGGCGGCCGGGAAATTTTAGAAAAAACACTCTCCAATTTCTAAAGCATTTCTTAAAGAAAATATTTATAATAAAAAGGTATAGTTTGTCAAACATTCTTTCGCTTAATAATAATAATAATAATAATAATAATAATAATAATAATAATAATAATAATAATAATAATAATAATAATAATAAAAGAAAATGGTGGAATATTGAATGAAATTTAATTTTAAAATAATGAAGTTGGTGCATTTGGTTCACAATATTGGCAACAATATCTGCTTGGCGGGAGTTCGGCAAGGCAGATCACTCGGGAAGTCGGTAAAACATAAACAACAAACGTAATGTAAATTGTAACAAAACAATAAGAAATTTAACAAGTTAATAAGTTTAAATTTGCGATATACAAGTGAAATACTTGGTAAGTAATAAATAGTTATTTAGATACCAGGATTAACACTACATTACATAAAAGACATTAAAATAATTGGCATTTAAATTTGACACATCACTCTGAAATTAGCCACAAATTACTAATTATTGGTTTTATACTATTCGTACGAAAAATATTGTACAAACCACGTGCTTGAACTTGGTTCCCGGAATCGTTCTATGGCAACGCTCGCAAGCTCGCGCCGCCAAACACTCATCTGGGAACCAAGCCTTCACACAATTGGTATGTAAATAACTATATCAATGTTAAAAAATAGTTTATACTCTATATTACCCTTATAGCAATTTCAAATAATGTACAGGAATACCCAATTACAGCATGTTATGTCATCAATATATAAATCTAGCAAGCAAGTATAATATGTCATAAATTTAATGTCTTGTTCAACTTTTTTTGATGACGCACCTCGTCTGATTCGGCGATTGTCCTGTATGCCCTAGTATTACCTATGCACAAGAATTACAGGAAGCTAACTTCAGCCCGTGCTTAATGAATCTGCTTTTAGTGTTTGCTAGATTATTAATTGTGATTAAAATGTTGTTTAGCAGCATGAAAACTAATATGTACATAATAAGGAGAGTAGAAAACAATAAATATGCATCTGAACGATTATTTGTGTTTTCGCGACTATTTAGTTTAGTTGGTACTTGGTACCCCTATATAAAATGAACAATGAGAGTAAGAACAAGGTAACCGTGAGGGTGGGTTGTGCTATGCACATGCTGTGTAAAATAATCTTTCAAAGCGGAAAACTAATAATATACCTTACACTGTTAATATTTTAATATTACAATTGTTTTATTTGTGTGGTGTAAACAAATAAAAATAAATGTTATTTTGTTATTGTACATTGCATAAAATTATAATCTAAAATACAGTCCACGCCTAAGTGATTACGTTCACAAGAACGTCGCAAACATCAAAGAAGAGAAATGCATTTCAGCACCGAGGGAAATATAGAATTCTCTCCTCAGGTCATACTCTAGGATGGGTCAAGTCGAATATTAACCGGACCGCCCCCTTAAGCGGTTCCAAATAAATAAATAAAAATTATGCTAGCAATGATTCCGCTTACTATTTATTTGACCGTGCCTACATGCACTTGATTTTTCCCATTTAAATAACATTAGGTTGTGACACGTTTTGGAACTTTATTTTTTCCGAGCCAGTATGAGGTTCAAAAAGTATAGTCAATATTGAGATATATACTGGAATAACTCGAGAATATGTGGGTAAAATTAGAAGTCCCAATCATTGTTCTTAAAATAATTAATATAGATGAATAAACTATCGCAAAAAGCCCAAAAAAGCTATCTCCAATTGTGTTAAGAATATTGATTGGGACTTTAAATTTTGTCCACATATTCTCGGGTCATTCTAGTTTATATTCCAATATTGAGTGAATTTTTTAACTTCTTATTGCCTTTGACAAAAATACAGTTATTTAAATGAGTAAAAATCAAGTGCATTTAGGCACGGTGAAATAATAATATTAAGCGGAATCATTGCCAGATCAATTTTTTTATTTATTTATTTGGTACCACTTTAGTGGGCGGCCCGGATGTAAATCGACTTGACCCCTTTGAAGGTCCACCCTAATATACGTGTACTATTTTTTTCTCTCTCTCAGGAGATGAAACATCACAAAAAAATAATTTTTAAGAACTAGAAGCTTATGACAAATTCTACTTAACTGTCATTTTTGATAATTCAATGATTTTGTGGAATTAGATAGTTAGTGGTCTTTGAGATTCACATTTTGCTGAATTTTCATTTTGAGAATTTTAAGTTCTCCAATCTTTTTATTCTAAAATGGAATATTAGACTACAGTGCTGAAGAACCCTCGGAAAAACCCTAAGAACTTCTGCAGAAGTTCTATACTTACAATAACAAAATCTAGGAAGTTGTACGATGCAGCCTAAAAACTTGTAAACTCTCTATAGGGTATATTTTTAACAAATGTTCTTTCTAGAGGCAAAATGTTTTACTTTTGACATGATTTTAAGATCTGAGTTATCGATTTCCGATACTATTTTTTTTTTATTTAATCACAATTGAATAAAAAAATAAATATCCAATTCACAGCAACCAATAGAATGTGCGTAGCTAACTATAAAATTGAAATACGAAAGAGATTTCAGTAGATATATGTCACTTAAAAGTAGGCGCTGAAAAAATATTTTATTTGATGTTTTTCTTGCAATATAGAAACAATTTGACGTTTGAAAGCTAGCTGTTGCTACATTTAGAATGAGGAGGGGATAAAATAAATGTATAATTATATAATGAATGTACTACATTTCTATTGGTTATTGACGAGTTAAGGCATTCAGTTATAACATATGTTTATTGTTGCAAAAAAAATCATAAAGAAACATGTTTTATCGGTAGTGTTGATAATGTTCTTTGTTATAGAGTTGTGCCATTCTAAAAACTATTAAAAAATCCATTTAATTTTATTGTTTCAGATAAGGCTTCACAAATATTTTATGTATATGTATATTTAGTATAGTAGACCGAGTTTCTTTTCTTTAGTGTAATTCATATGGTAGAAATAACTATTATATTAAAAAAAGGGTCAATTATGTTTTCAGTTAATAAATAAAGTTTGCGAGTAGGTACTATTTTGAAAACAAACTTATTGTAACTTCATTTGTTTAATACGATTACTGCTTTGTTGTAATACATTCATTAGAATATTTAGTAGCAGTTCCTTAAATGCTTTGTTTTCATTTAATAAAGAAATTACGTACTTTATTTCACTCCTGTAGGTAATATGATAAAAACAATTCTCATATACATACATATATTTCAATTTCTCAACAATAATTGTTCCATAATGTTTAATGTTGGTTCAATATAATAATTATTCACTATGCCTTGGGACACATGCTTAGAAATAGAAAATATTTTGTGTCACTTTCTACGAGCCAAAATTTACAACATTTTGCACATTTTGTTTAAACATAGCCAATTTTTGTGATTATCTTTATGTTTTAGTCGTTTCACAGAAAAAACTGGATTCAGTGTCAATGAAACTCTATCAGGTGGAGACGACAAGCTGCGTTTTGTAATTTTTTTCTGAATAATATTCGAATACGCCTTTTTTATTTTTATTAATTAACAAAGTTTAATAAAGAGGAACTACATCGATAAGATATGCAAAATATTTAGCTCAATGAGCTAAATAAATTTTTGTTTGGTCCTCTTCTTAGGCTCTGCCTTATGTACTGTACCTTGTAAGTCTAATTGTCTACTGTATAATTTGATCCTGGGACAATGGCCTGGTTTACACCGTGATACTATATTGTGACAACCATATCTTAACTTCTTAACCAGACCACAAATTTAGTTACCTAAAAAAAAGGTGAGTTTTTATTTGGTTATAATTTAGTAAGAAGTATCGCCATCTTTAAAACTAAAAGTGTTAAATGAACCTATCTTATTGAAATATGTGAATTAAACACAAGAATAATTCATACAAATATTTTTTTTGTATAAAATAACTTACTTTAACTACCAGGGCCGTTCCTAGGGGTACTGCCGCCTGCGTGCAAATATATAATTCGCCGCCCCTAAGTTATAACTATACAACAGAACACAATTTTTACTATTTATAACACTTTATTCATACATACGAGGTGCTACCCAAAATATCCAAGAATTATTTTCTGGCGGTTGGTAGGGCACTAATTCCGACTTCTCCCAATAAGTGCCTTCACTAGATACCCTTTTTGATTTATTGCACAAGTGTCATACTTGGGGAAACATCTGACCAGTCAGTGTAATTTAAAAAAAAAAGCGTGGGTAGTTTGGGTGGACTTGTTGCGTGGGCAGTTTGGGTGGGCATGTTGCGTGGGCAGTTTGGGTGGGCATGTTGCGTGGGCAGTTTGGGTGGGCATGTTGCGTAAGCAGTTAGGGTGGGCATGTTGCGTGGGCAGTTTGGGTGGGCATCATAAAACACTATCGGCGGAGCCCTAGGGTAAACTCGGCGAAGCCGAGGTTAGGCTAGTTTTATACTAAATTTAAAAAAAACTTTCTTACCTGGTGATAAAAAATATACTGGATCAAATTAATCACAGAACACGACAATCACTAACAAATGTTACTTGTAGGTATTCACTTATATTTTATATTTACACCTAATAAGAACTGAACTGAACACAACATTCGCTAACAAATGTAAATTGTAAGTATACACTCAACAATATAATAAGAAAAAATTCAAACTTTTATTTTATATACCCTTTATACATCCCCTCTAAAAGTTAAATATGTGGCTTTGCGAGCTAATTATCCGTATTCCAAGTTTTGGGAATTGGTAAAATCCTAAACTTACGGAATTTTTGTAATCTCTTCCAAACATTGATGCTGATTTTCCTAACAGGAAACAAAAATTGATGTTAATATGTAGTTTTTTAATGCCCGTCATTAAAAAATCGTCGAACACGTCAAAGAACACTCACGAAAAAATTCATATTGACCTCTCACGTGTTTCCTCAACGAAGACACTCGGGCAGAAAATTATTCTTGGATATTTTAGGTAGCACCTCGTAAGCACAAAAAATATAAAACTTTTCGCACATATTGTAATCTGATAAAATACTTACGTTATTTATTATAAATATTTTGTTATGTTATCTATACGTTCAACGTAACGACGGCCGTTCATCGTAACGACGGCCGCCCTATCTTTTGGCCGCCTGCGTGCGGGGCACGCATTGCACGCCCGCTAGGAACGGCCCAGTTAACTACGTTTTCCTTAAATAAACTCGATGTTTTGCAAAATAAGTCAATAAGAATCTGTCTAAGTGCAAATATAATGCCCCTCCACCTACGCCGCTCCATGCTTTTCATTAGATTCATGCTAGATTGCCTCACAAACACGAGTACTATATCGATATGTAGATTAACAACAGAAGTCCTTACGGACAAATATTGGCATAACAAAAAATCTCATCCTCTAGTAGAAAGTTACGCTTTTCTTAAAAAAAATCCCGAAAACAAATGTACAAACTCCCTTCCCACTTGCTATTATTATCCCTTCCAATATTCTTTAGAACAAAAATTTGTATATAACGACTTCATCACCGAACACGAAAATTTGCACCCTTCCGAAATTAATATCAACTTTTTATATAAAATTAATACATATTATCCTGAAAGACTACAAGTATTTACAGACGGATCTAAAACAAATACTGGTGTGGGCTGCGCGTTTTACATCCCATCAATTAATTATAAAGAAAAATTCAAGTTCACGAACTAACGTCAATATATTCAGCAGAACTAAGCCATCTATAAAGCTTTAAAATACATTTTTAGACTAATACACTTTCTTACCAGTCATGGCGTTGAAGTAAAATTAATCTGGGTTAAAGCACATGCAAATATTCATAATAACGAAGAAGTAGACAAGTTGGCAAAAGACGCAATTAACAATGGTACGCCTTTAAATATCAATCTACAAAAAGCGGATTATAATAACTAGGGATCGACCGATACCGATATCGGTATCGGTATATCGGCCATATCGGTCTTCTTGGCCGATATCGGTATCGGCCGATATGTAAACCACGATATCGGCCTATATCGGTATCGGCCTAAAAAAATATAAATTGCTTAATATTTCAGTTGCTAAGGATTTTTTAAAGGAAATTAAAACAAAAATACTAAATAAAAAACAAATCAAGTTTATTCTTATTCAAAATTTAGCAAAAAAGTCATTAAAAATGTAGAAGTAAAGTTACACACTTAGTTAAACGAATTAATATTTAAAGTTGTATATGTAAACCTCTCTGTAATTGGGATTTAATCCTGTAATGTAACAAAATTAAGCTTTCTGCTCTTTCTGGAGTTAGACGATTTCTTGTGCTTTCATAAACATTTCCAGCTGAAGAAAATAGCTGTTCACTAGCAACACTACTTGGCGGTGGTGAGGTGCTAAATATATTATTGCAACTTTGTACATCAATGGAAAATAGTATATTGTGTTATTAGGAGTAAAAGTGATACGCATGCAATTGTCCGACTCGCTTCGCTCGTCGTGCAAACTTCCATGCTCGCCACACAAAGACACTTTTATTCCGAATGACACATTAAAATTTTTTTTTTCAAACGCACTACTTTTCTTTTTATTCGCTAGTTCTATGTAGTTTCTATGGATATTTATTTATTTTATTTCTACTCCGCTGGCGTAGAAATTTCCAACGGCGTAGAAATAAAGCTTCTACCTTGTGAATTAAGTCACAAAAATGCCATTTCTACGACGTTTGAAAAAATATGTCTTTTTTTGTATTTGCTCTGCATTTTTTGTGATTTATTAATGGTTAATGCGTGTAACGGTAACAGTATATCATTATAAATCACTTTTACCTCATTTATACGGCAAAAAATTTACGACAAAATTTTATGGCCGATATATCGGTATCGGCCGATATCGGTTATGAGTATATCGGTATCGGCCGATATCGGTATCGGCCACAAAAAATCATATCGGTCGATCCCTAAAAATAACCTTTTTTCTAAGATATTCCAAAATAATTGGAATAATAAAGTCAAGGCAATGTCCGAAATAAAAGGCATCGATTATGCAAAAGTTCAAAATAGGATACCTTCGAAGTGTTGGTTTAGTAAATTTGACAAAAGAGAATACATAACAACAAAAATTCGAATGAGATTCAATCACTGCTTAATAGCTAAGCATGCGTTTAAATTAAAACTTAACGATTCTCCGTTTAGTCCTTGCGATAATATAACCGAAGGTACAGTAAATCACGTCTTCCTAAATTGTAGTCTACATTCTCAAGATCAAAAAATATTACTTGACAAATTTCAGGAATTTAAAATTCATCTACCAACCAATATGATTATTCTTTTGTCCAAAGAAAATATTAAAATTTGGAAATATTTGTACGAATTTATAAAAGTAGCTAAAATTAAAATATAAATCTTTAATAATAAATAATAGTATATTAAGTATTAAGAACGGTAAGGACAGTTTACCGATCGAAGACAATGTTCCCAATTTTGTCTGAGGTCGGTAATTCCTTAACGTTCGTGATGCTTATACTATTTCTTGCACGATCGGCGCACAAAATTTAAAAGAAAAATAAGATTTGAAAATTATTTTGACATATTAAAAAAATTTATTTGTCATTTTTGAAGTAGTAAGCTTTGATTTTGTTTTTATTTACTCTCGCGTCCTGAACCGTAAGTGAAACACATCACATACCGACGTGAGTCACATCACTTACCGTTCAGTCATTTGTAAATAAGACCTACTGTCTTGGAAACACTATCGGCAAATATAAAAAATAACCCGATCGTGCAAAAATAAAATAACAATGATGATGGCCAATCGACCAAGTTTCGAAGTCAAGACAGAACAACTATTTTGGTTAAGTACTAGCTTCGAAACGGGCTTGTCTTTACTGGTGTGTCAGTGTACAAGAAATGCTCAAAAGTCTTCAAATAATTGCGCCTGAGAAGCACTTGGGAGATTATACTCTCTCACTGTTTTTTATAAAATGTTGGCTCCTTAATGCTCTGAAGCATCTGGTTTTTCGCTCAAGCTTGGCCGAGTGGGCAATCTATTTGGCTACATTATTTCTTTTTCGAAATTTTAAATAATTTCTGTCCAGTTTTGGTAATAATCATCTTTAAAGTTCCAAATTGTCGAGTTAACTTGCGCGATAACGTTCTAACTTTGTCTTCAGTAGGTACTTTTAATGAGTATGCTGATTCGATTTGGAGGCAAAAGTTCGGGTCGTCCACTTTTTGGTAAATGAATACCTATTACTTTTCTCATTTCCGTATAGTTCGGTGAATAGTCGTCTGTGCAATATTTTGATCCACAGAAACAATTTCTCGTTTCGGCTATCTGTCCAAATAATCTATAGCTAGATTTATGTATCAAAACTTTTTCTGGCAATTTTAACATGGTAAATATACGGTCTAATTCACTAGGATAGTTGTTAACATAGTCGTTGGGTAACAGCTGAGACTTAACAACGATTTTTAGCAACTCTTGTAACAACTGTCTTTCTATTGGTATTCAGTAAATACATAATTAACAACATTGTTAAAAACGGTCGTTCTGAACAATTGTTGTTAAATATAGAAGTGATTAAAAAGTGAGTTAAAAGGCATGTCGATTCTTAATATTTATACATATTTCTACTCTATTGACAACGTAAAGTGACAGATTTTTATAACGATTGATAAGAAAATTCGCAAGATGTTCCGCGGAACAATATTCTGTAATGGTAGATTTCATGATGATTTTGTAGACCGTTGGTGACAAGTCAGTATGGTAATAATATTACCATACAGATACAGTTATTACTTAGTTACCAGCCTACTTTTCTACATGTAAACAATGGATTAATATCCTGAAACCGGTAAATGATTTAACATTGTCATTTTACTACTTAATTTTTTTTCTCTCTTCGTCCGGGTTATTCATTTACTATTATTGAAGAGTATGGCGGAAGATCGTATTTAACGTAAGATTAAAGTGTATCGTATAAAAGTAGAATGTTTGTTGGCGACGTGAGAGTCTGCGGAAGAATCAATTAAGCGTGGTGGTCCGGTGCCGGTCGTCTTGAGCGGATGTGACGCGGCGCGTCCATTACCGGCCCCGATTAGCGGACAAATCACGCGCCCCTGGGGACGGCCGAGGCCGAGACTTATGCCTCGGCTCCCGCTGCACGATTTACGACGCTCGGACGTCGCAGGGGACGGTTTTGTTTTCCGGTTCGATTCGTTTAGCGATCGCGTGCCACGTTAAACGCTCACTCTCCTTAAATGAGCTGCACACCAGCGCACAGCGTTTTTAAATAAATGGAGACTACGTCTCTGCTCGGGGACTCTCATTTGTTCGAGTAGCAATAGCAAGAGGTACAGCGACACAACGGGAAATTACCACTACCAATCTGCAAATCACCCTTTATTGGGAACTTAATAATATACATTATATTCGGGAATCCGAGGCCCTTAAGTGACACGTTACGCTTGGAATACACACACTATTTTTTCAGAAACACTATACCTCCCGCCATTTAATATTTATTAATTCAAATATACATACTTACATATTATTTACTTATGCTGAAAATTATTTTAAGTCCCATTCCATATAAATACGGTTCTATTTTACTATTTTCTTTTTAAAACGTTACTATTAATAATTTGAACTTAGTTCTCTGACAGTGACATTTATCTGTCAGTTACATACATTTGAGCTTGAGATATTAACTGTCTAATCAAGGAGTTGTGTTTGTTTAAAGCGTAGACTCTGTGATTTAAATTATAGATAATTTTATAAATGTATCCATAAAATATATAGAAAAAGTATTAATGGAGACCTATAGAAAATTTAATAATTTTTAATTTTTATAATAACAAAAATAAAAAAATAATATTTAAAGGTATTTTTCGGAGAAAAACTGTTTTGAGCTTCAAGTAAAGTGCCATTTCTGGTTATTTGATATACACCAAAATCTAATAGCTTCTTTCCATATTAAAATAAGGTAGAAATACAAAGTTTAAAAATTTTCTGAATGATATTGAGTTAGAGCGTAAACAGGACACACACACATACACACACACACACACACACACACACACACACACACATACATACATACATACATACATACATACACATATACACAGACATCATCGTGAAAATGTTAAAATTGGATTCTAGGGACCTAAAAACGTTGTCATTTACCAAAATCTCGATATGCGATTTTTAGCACGATCCCTATACCTCCCTTACCAAGTATAGCGGGAGGTAAAAAGATAAATAAAAGTATGGCAGTGGATTCGATTCCGGCAGCCGGGATTTATCAATATACCTAAAAGTCCCGCAGCCGACGAACAAATAACTTATTTTGTATATTTCTCTAAAAATATCAACAACAATAACCTAACTTATACTGTAAAGTTTTGACGTAGCTGCAGCTACCTTTTTGGGTAGAAACTATATGCAACCCCAAGGTAGAGCAATTCTTCCTTTTTAAAAGGTCGATGCACCAATCTCTGTTTAGGGTAGGAAACCGTGCCTCACTCTCAAGTAGACACGAAGTGACCCTTCATATAGTGGGATGCAAATATTTTAAAGTGATTTGGAATTTCCGTAACACAAGTTACCTGTAAACGCCTATATGGTTGTTAAAAATGCTTTAAAGTGATTTATATGAAACCCTACATCGGGATATTGCAAATTCCTTGAAAAATATTATTAGGATTCAGGAAAAATAATATATTACCTATATAAAATAAATAGGTAGATTGTAAGTTACTTAATATGTTTTGTCTTTGAGGTGATGCCTGGTAAACGCTAAAACGGTACGAATATGTCATCATTCTTTATGATATCTGTGAACAAAGCAAATTGGCACTCCTAATATAATGGGTAATATGCCGTGATTATATATTTATAATATTTATTTATAAAATAAAGTATGTAATTGCTCCAATTTTTGTAGGTCTTAGAGGAATATTTATTCAGTTTCCTTGGATCTTCATGTAGCAGACAAGACAACATTAGTATTGCTGTGTCTAGTAAATATCTGCGAACTAGAGTTATTTATTAAAGTTTCATTCAATTTACATGTATGTTATATTGTATCACACCAAATCAAGATAGAGCTAAAAATATAAGAAATTAGTTTTTATACAATTCAAAATACAAATCAAGTCTTGTTATGACGACTGCTGGTAACAGAAAACAAAAATTTTGCATCTCTCTGTTGTTCCGTCCACCGTCCCCTACCCAGTATTTACCGTTTACCTTCGGAAAAACCTTTAGTTTCTGATCTAACAAACACATTTTCTGAGAAATAGTAAAGCTTTATTCGATCACTTTTCACTTCTAAAATCTTCCAAATAAGTAATATAATTTTTCATTTGTTTATATAAACTATAAGTCTACACGTAATCAAATATGTTTCATGGAAAATTTTAGTTTTTCATATAATTTTGTGAGCACAGGTAAATAATACTTCAAATCAATTGTAATCTGTTATGTTTTGCATTTCACATATTTATTCATCTATCTTGTAACATGCTATGTATATTCAATAATTTGTTACTGATCACTTTCTAAAAAGTAAGAGAAAACGATGTATGTGTTCTACGGAATTATAAAAAAATATAATACCTAATATTAATTAACAAATTTGATTTGTATTCATAATGTAAGTATAGTAGCTTACAAAATTTCGTAAAACTGAACATTTTATATTATTTTTGACACTGTTTACCTATGGTTCCTTTGAAATTATACGATATATCGCATAAAACTCGGCTATAGTTTTCCAAGCGTAACTTTTGTTTTTTTCCTTTTATTGTTGTTGTTTTTAAAGAAATATACAAAAAAGTAAGCTGTTCGTCGGATGCCGGGATTTTTATAGGTGTATTGATAAATTTCGGTTGCCGGGACCGGATTCATTGCCATAAAAATGGTTGTCTTTTCTATTATTTTTGCGCTAGGTTTCTTATTATGATACGTGCTTAAAACTCTTCCTACAAGTGATAATTTAAAAATTAGTTTCAAAAGTGGAACCTGAGAAATGGTTCTTACTCTGTATTTAACGGGTGATTATGAGTTTCGTTTATGCTCTTGATTTGCAAATATTTCCCATCAGTGCTTCCGGGACTTTTAGGTGTATTGATAAATCCCAGCTGCCGGGATCGGATCCACTGCCAATTTTTATTTTTAAAATCTTATTCTGAATGATTTCATTTAGCCATGTTAGACAGTTAGTCCGTAATTTGTATTGTATTCATAAAAAAAATTACTTTCTCTGTTGCTGAATTAGAATGACATATGACGCTTATTGATGTTAGAAAAAGTTTCATTTTAAAAGCGATTGCACAATAGCCCTGAAATGATAACGGTACCTAACGAAGATTTTATCAACACAGCAAAACTTTATTTATTTGTTGATGAAACTGGCTAAAATTTACAATAAACGTGTAAAATTAACTGAAAATAATTCTTTACAATAATGGATTGTCTAAAACATTAATTTTTTTATGAAAATATTTGTTAATAGTGAGGTTGCAAATGTTCTCGTTCTGTTGTTCAAGCTATTATGCACTCGCTTTTAAACGGTTTTCGGTGGCATTTTGTAATTTAGGATTGGTACGACTGTATTAAAAAACACAAATTACTCTCACCAACCTTAATGGATATTGACAACTGTTTTTAAATAATGTAAAAAACCGAAACAAGGAAAATACTATAAAGCTATATTCACAGCTATTTTTTTAATGCGTAATGATAATGCATAAGATATAACTTTAATTCATAGTGCTAATGCGTAAGGTTCAGAAAAACATAGCATTTTCTGCAACAAAATTTAATTGATAGTTGACATCTGTATTTACTCCAAATTGCCTGTCAAAATTGAAGTTTATCATGGCAGGAAAGGATTGCTGAAATGTATTTCCGTGTTTAATTTTATTTGAGCACATGGTATTATAAATGTAGCACTAGATACAGCGATTTGTTTTCTTCGAAATTAAAGATTTTAAGATTTCTCGCAAATTTATTTTGTACAGCTGTCACAAATTTACTTAAGGCATAATGCGTAATGCATAAAAGTTTGGAGTTTGCAAACATTTGTTGCTATTCATTGTGTTTATGCATTATGCGTTAATATTAAAAACTAGCTGCGAATGGTCCTGTGCGTCGCCATATAACAAACTTCGTTACGGATTATCTATTAGCATTATGTATTAACGTTATGCATTAAAAAGTAGCTGTGAATGAAGCTTAACACAATCATTACAGAAGGCTTTTTATATCAGAACGAAGCTCGTGCTAGAATAAGTTGCCTTCCGTAACTTTGGGCCGTTTTCATAATTAGATTCACTTTAAGACTTTACTTACAATTACTTTAAGACTTTATCTTTAATTTAAAGTAAAGCTACATTGCTTGTTAAAATGCTAAAGTTATACTATGAAAACGAACACAACTTTAATTTTAATTTAAAATGTTAAAGTTTATTATGAAAATGGTCGTCATGGTATGAACGTCAATTTTTTATTCTAAACAAACAGCTTGAAAAGCCTATTACAGTGTTCTCTCCATGCGAGCTTTGAAAGCCTATGAGGTGGTGTTTTGGTAAGCATCCTTTTACGGTACAGAAATTTAGTTAGCTAAATCTGTGAATAAATAAAACAGTTCGTCACATTACATCGTTTCATCAAAAATTGCTTCATGTAGATTCACGAGCTTGGCTAGAAGTTAGAAAGCTTGGTACGCCAAGCCTGATATTTAAAAAAACTTAAAATATCAACTTCAACTCAGCTTTGTTTCCATCAAGCCCAAGTTAAGCCAAGCTTGTTATTTTAAAAACCTAAATGTTTATATCACGCTAGTTAACTTAGTAAAAACTTAATTTAATTGAACATATTGCTATATTTACCTACTTGAAATTTTTATCGTTTGAAACAGTTTACTGTCATACATGTATATCACTACATAACTTACCGGGCAATTAAATCCAGAATGCTTCAGAACATAAACTACGGTCTTGTCTGCGTTAATTGTGTAAGAGATAGTACCTAACGTCAGCGTATGTTCTATAAATTTTAAGTACAGGACGCAAGATGTCAATAACTTTAAAAATTTCCACATCTAAAGAAAAGAAAAAGCTAATATAAAAATTTATATAGAAATTATTTAAAGCACTAGGTATCGCAAAATTATTTATGTCTGTTTACACCGTTGCACTATATAAGTTACAGTTAAGCCAGTAGCGCTTAAAAATAAGTGGCACTTATATAGTAGTACCTTTGCACGAGTTCCACTTAGGAAAATTTTTACAAAGCGTCACTTGCTCGTATCAGTCTGGGGAATTTGATTTTATTTTTATTGTTTCTATATTCGCTTTTGTGAAGTGACATTTCATTTACAAAATGTCATTACATATTTATCTTGAGATTTGTTTGAATCTATTATCTATATAATATATTTATAAGGTAAGTATTACAATGTACTGAATTTTGATATGTGTGCAGTCTATATTCCTTATTATGATTCATCAAGTTTAGTACCTAGCTTGGCTTAAAATAAAAATTCCAATATAGACTTATTTAGGACTGAAAGAAAACTTAGCTTGGGCTTAATGAAAGCTGAAGGCAAAGCTGAACTTGTTTAGACTTAAAATTTCTGTTTTTTGGATTGATGTTCAAGCTTTACTTAAGTAGGAGTATTTAATTTCATGGCCCATATACGAGTATTGTCTCTTTGATGCTAAATAAACTGGCAAATAACGAAGTCTGGTACTTTCGCAAAACCCCAATTTCTTAGATGTTCTGTCAAACATACCGAAACATTGAAAAAGTACCTATACCTACATTACTTCCTTAAAATTACGGTTTTGTCGGACTCGATGTTAACAATCCTTATAAAAAGTTTGAAAAAGCATGTTTTCAACTAAAATACTTGATAGTCAAGGTAGGTGGCTTGACTTGAAACTTCAAGCCTTTTAAAAAGTTAAGCATGGCTTGGCTGGGGTTTGAATTTTCAAGCTTTTTAAATAGTCAGACATGGGTTGATTTTTCAAGCTTTTTTAAGCTAAGCTATGTCAAGCCCGTAAATCTCTAGTCTGTAGAGGTATTGCCCCATCATCAATAAGACGCATTGTCGCAATTCGACTGAACCGAAAAAAAAATCTGATGTGGCCAGCACATTACCTTCCGTCAGTTCTATGTATTTTGTACAAATTCCATACAAAAAGTTTCAATAGGTACGTTCTATCAGTGTCAGAAATATTTGTACTAGGATAAGAATATTCTTAAAGCAATAGAACGCTCAGTAGCAAATAACTGTCAAGTAAAAAATAAATACGATAGAACAGTGGCAGTGGTTATGTGTTATTGTTAGTTAACAACTAAAGATAACTTTGTATGCTTATTTTGGATCTTCAAAATGTTGTTATGCAAATATTACAGAGATTATAATTATATAAAAATATATTAAATAATAAAAACGTAAAGGAGGTATTTTTGTTGAGCACAGTCTAACCTGAACATTTACAAATATATAATCTTCCTACAAGCGCTTCCAGCTCTGAAGTTAGAATGATTCGTAGGAATATTCAGATTTTTTTGACGTAAAAGAACGATCATTGAGGTTCTACTAGAAGAAGTAGGAAGATTTCTGACACCGATAGAACGTACCTTATATTTCCAGTAAAATTAAAATACAAACATACTATGTCAATTGCTCTTGATACTGACATCTGTCAATCAGAATTTTCTTATACTATGTTCTGTCAACCAAAAAGATTCTATTTCTTGTATATTACCTTCCGGCTGTTGTATGTATTTTATACAAATTCGATAGGTACAGAAAATTTCTAGCAAAAAATCCTATATTTCCAGTTAAATTATAAGACAAACACACTTATGTCAATTGCACTTGACAATGACATCTTTCAATCAAAATTTTCTTATTATAGTAGTTCTTTCCATAGCTGCCTACTTTATGAAATTTAATTTCTTTACAATTTTTTAACTCTAATGCAGTCAAATCGTATAGAGAATAAAATATTCTTTAATATTTATAAAAACATTAAATGTGAAAAAATGATATTTAACAAATTTTTCTCAAGAAAAATCTGTTAAATCTTTAAATGAGGATACTTCCGGTTGACCAACTGTAACCAAAATCTAATCAGCTCATATGGATGTAACGAAAAAGAATACGAAAGAATTATAATTTTTGAAATTGTAGTGTTAGAGTTATCACAGACGAAATTTTTGTTACACACACGCACACACACACACACACACACACACACACACACACACACACACACACACACACATCATTGTAAAAATAGTAAAATCGTATTCTAGGGACCCTAAAACGTGCTTATTGATTAAAAACGAATTTTTTACCTAAAGGTGACGGAAGGTATAAACATGAAACAGATCTACGAAACCTTTGTAGTGTCCGTTCCTAGAGTCAAATCTCAAAAAAGATACCTAGCTTCAGTGACACTTTTACTATCATTTCACACCACTAAATTTGCATCAGTAAATATTTATTAATTTTGAATGTATGTTTGAAGAAATAAATTTTATTAAATACTTACACATTACTGACAAATATTGTTTTGATTTTAATTCTTTTAACACCAAATATGAATTTGTGTGTTGTTATATCTTTCCGTAGTAGATCTCATACATACTCGTAATTAAAAAGTTTTTAAAATAAACATTTCATATTTTTTTATTTTAAAATAAATTAATATTTAAAGCTAGTAAATAATTAATAATAAATATGCATGTGCAATTAATTTTTATTTGGAGAGGTTGAATTTGCCTATTGTGCAAAACAGCTACTGATACTGATGGTTACATATGTTGTGTATATGTGTACGTGGGTGGGTGTGTGATGTGTGTGTGGTAGTGCAGAGCGGAGAGAGGGTGAAGATGCCCCACCAAACCAACGTTTATTCTATTGCCTGAGACGACGACGACGACGAGTAGGTATTTTGAGGTAATATAAAATTATGTTATTGACAATAAATACAGGTAGAGTTGGTGTGTGTGGTGGGGCAGCGACCTGCAGGGACCTGCGCTGCGTGTCGCTCGCCCCTCCCCTGGGCGGAGTCCCTGTTGGCACGCCTGCTCTGGGGCGCCGCGACCCGGAGAAAAGAAAACAGAAGAAGCCCCTCCCCCGCGCTGTCAGCGCTGCGAGCCGCGAGCCGCGAAAAATGGCAGCATCAGCTCAGTCTGACGCTGGACATCGCGACGTCTGCACGCGGCGAGCCAGGCATCTCCGCCCGAGTAACGCCCTGTCGGCACTCGCGGAGTGGGAGGCGACCAATCACGCTAATCTCGTTAAATGAGTGAGTCTAAACATCCTAAATATTCATTCTGTCAAAACATCGCCGAGGTTGAATCGGTGCGCGCGAAGCGAAGCGGTGCGAGTGATGTCGACAAGACACGGACTTTACTTACGTTAGGGTTGTTTGTTAGTGAGATAGTTTGTGCAGTATGGATGACCTGGTGGACAACTGCACCATGCGGCCGTGCGCGACGGACTTCAGCATCGCGGCCATCATGTCCCGGCACGGGAGGGCTCGCGCGGCCCGCACTTCCATCGAGCCTCTAGGTGAGTGCCAGCCAGCGCCAGATGAATATGCTATGCCATCAGCCATGCCATGCCCTCTCACTACCACCCCCTAACGCCCGCTCTGTTTTCTGCTCTGCGCACAATCTACATACCAACAAACACCAACATCCAATGCATTCATCGCTAAATGTCATTTTGCATTATTTACAAATCTAAATGAGCTCAAAATCCCTTTAATCATATGTTTGTGTGTTAATATTAATTATTTGCAATACCATTTATCTCGCAGCATCATAAAAACATTAAATGCCAACATTTGGCGGGGTTACTAAACATTTATACCCCATATTTATCTTTTATATCAATGTTTTGTGGTTATGGCCCATTGAAAATCAAACTATGTTCTGAACGCTTCAGACTGCAAATCTCAAGGCCAGGATTCAAGAAAAATTAACTAGAAAATTTCCTAATCATTAGATATTTATATTATTATAATATAAACTGTTTTTATAGAGTTATTAAGTTTTTGTTTGATGTCGATTATATTGTTAAAAAGCTCATAAAATGCTTGGCTTTATTTTAAGAATTGGTACAAGTTTCACTAATTATACTACTTTCATATTTCTTTATTATTCTCTTGTACGATCTCAATTAGAATTCGCTACTGTTTGCTGGTCACCGCATTATCATGTATATATAAATAGAATCGAGTGTCCAAAGAAAATTTATTTCTATTTTGAATTTCAGGTATCCACATAATTCGATTCTGTTATTTTCGTTACAAAAAAGACGAATACTTTTGGATCTGTCTTACTTATTTAAAATTTTAAATGATTTTATAGATAGTCCTGTTATTTTAAATAAATTTTCTTTACGGATATCTCATCATTCTACTCGATTATCTGATTTACTTTTTGTTAAACACTGTAGAACAAACTCTGCAATGAATTCACCGCTAGTTAGATTAGTACATGCTTACAATAATTTAGCTTCTGTACCTAATGTACCTGATTTATTTTGTTGTAGTTTACGTACATTTAAAATATTTGTTAAATTTTATTTGAGTTATTTGTATACTATTTAATACTGACTTCATTTTTGTTATTATACCACTGTTTTTATATAAGTTTATTATTAATATTTTGCCTCGACTTCGCTATGTGTAATGTTTGATTTTGTTAGTGCTGCACTGTTATTGGGACTTGTCCTGTAGTGTAGACCGTCTTTGTAAAAATAACAAAAAAAAAAAAATATTGGAACATTCAGATCCGTGAACGATCTAATTATTTAAGGGCCGGTATTTCCATCTCCGGATAAAGTTCAGGATAACTATCCGTCAGATAAATGATAAAATATGGCATCGAAATAAAAGCATAAATGAAGTAAATTATATTGAATGTCATTTTTTGATGCGATATTGTTCATTTATCCGACAGATAAGTTATCCAGCACTTTATCCGAAGATGGAAATACCGGCCCTAAATATGAAAAAAGATTTTTTTGATAAATAAGAGCATCCTGCTATTAATAGGAATGTCCTGGATCAAACCCCAGTGATGATTTTTTAAGATAAAAATATAATAATATTGCTAAAAATAATTTTATGCCGAATTAATACGACGGATAGGTACAGACAAAATATTTTAAAAGTTTTAATCGTTTGTTTCATCTATAGGGCCCCTAACTTAACGCACAAAATTCACGCCCTCAAATCCCGTGCCTATTTTTATATTTCGTTGCTTAACTGATTAATAAAAGTGTATTAAACACAAGTTTTGATGTCTAAAAGGCAAAGCGGCAAAGAACCTTTTACCCCCGTTAAGCGGTGATTGTACGACCATTTTTGGGATAATTAAGATAGGTACAACCACATTAAATCATTTATAATCTTTAATCTTTTACTGCGCTCTATTCTGTAACAAAGTCACTAACTCTTACCAACATAACCAATTGCAAACACCGAATAAAAAATAAAAATGGCAAGCTTTATATGTGTTGCTATTGGTTACAATTTTTAGCAATATTGCTGACTTAGCAACTTTCTTACAAAATTGGTATGAATGAGAAATAAATAAACAATGTCAAAAATAATTTTGTTGTGTTCAAAATAATGCTTAAAATTAATAAAACACTAATGCCCATATTCATAAACGCTCGTAAAATTTTAAACGGTTCATTATAATGTTTGTCCAATAAAAACAGTCGACACTAACAGAAAAATCGAAATGTAACATGTCATGTTCGATTCTATTTGTCAAAAATTGTAACGAGCCGTTTTCAAATTTAAGGAGTGTTTATGAATATGGGCATAATTAAATTATTTAGTTTAAAAAGGGCATTAGAAAAGGATTGTCAATAGAATGTACAACAATTAAAATATGTAGTAGTAAATTACAAACAATAAAAGTAAATTCATAATGTGGTAATGAAATATTTAAACGCAGCAAAAATATTCTAATATAAAATTACTTTATTTATAGTGAAAATAGTATTTTTTACAACGCCCAAGTGTAGAGTAAAGAAAAACATTCAGATAAAATAAATGTACCATTTTTGTTCTACATTGTTAATAATTATTATTGTTACAAGATCATTGTAGTGTGCATTAGGCCCAGTGTTTTCAGCTATGGTTAAAATCTCATGCAGTAAAAGAAATATATATATATATATATATATATATATATATATATATATATATATATATATATATATATATATATATATATATACAGGTGTTGACTTGGACGTCGCAGCATAGGGGTTGCAATGGTAAAATCTTAATGTGCATTTATTTGCTCCCCTAATTATTTTAGAGCAAAATTGTATTTAGATTTTTGCTACAGAAAAAAATACTGCATCCGAATATGCTATTATTATTTTTTCAATATCCGAAACCGTAAAAATAGTCGAAAACAATAATAACAATTTTGCAAAAATCATTGATGCCATGAAACAAAAATTTAAACAAAAGCACAACATCTGACACTACTTAAAAGAATCTTAAATTTAGTTCTCGGCAAACTACATTGTTGTAATCAACTATTACATTGTTGTAATCAACTATTACATTGTTGTAATCAACTATTACATTGTTGTCATCAACACTACAAAAAAGTAAAATAAGTTTAAACGTCAAGTATCTATGACATATATTTGCGTTTTTGTTTAAAACACCTTTATTGTAGTTGATGATAACAATATAATAGTTGATTAAAAAAATGTAGTTTGACAAGAACGAAATTTAAGATTTCTTTAAGTAGTAATGTTTTCGTTTTTGTTTCAATTTTTGTTCAATGGCATCAATGATTTTAGCAAAAATTTTGTTGTTTTCGACTATTTTTACGGTTCCGGAAATTGAAAAATAATAAACAATAGCATATTCCGATGAAGTATTTTATTCTGTAGCAAAAACCTAAATGCAATTTTGCTCTAAAATAATTAGGGGAGAAAATAACTACACATTAAGATTTTACCATTGAAACCCCTATGCTACGTCTTCCAAGTCACCACCCTGTATATATATATATATATATATATATATATATATATATATATATATATATATACAGGGTGGTGACTTGGAAGACGTAGCATATATATATTTATATATATATATATATATATATATATATATATATATATATATATATATATATATATATATATATATATATATATATATATATACCGTGTGTCTATTATAAAGGTGCACATAGGAGATTAACATGGGAAATAAGTTTTTTGCAATTTCCTGCCCGCCTAATTATTTTAAGCAAAAACGCATCAAATAAAAGTTGTAGGGCATAAAATTCTGCATTTAACTCAATAAACAGAATTACCTTTACATGGTTTGTAACGACATAAATTAAATATGAAAATTTCGAAAATTACGTTGAAAATATTGACAGCCATGGAATTGAACTAAAAATAAATATATGCTTGACGTTTTATCTGTCACGAAGTAAGTTTACTTATTGGACATTTCTGACAATTTGAATTTGTCTCTAGTTTTATTGTCTGAAATTATTAGAAAATGAATATTTATACTAATGAAGAGCGTGATTTCACAAATGCTAAATTCGTGACAAAATTTGAAGACTGCTAATGTGTCTTCAAAAAATACACGTGAGCCACGTAACCAGAATACAGGACGAGCAGGAAAACGTGCGTTACTGGAAGAAAGAGTGTTAGGAATAAGTGTAGTCCCCGTCTGTAGTACTAGATGTATTGGAAATGAGTTGGGAGTACATCACAGCATCATACATAATTTTGTTATGCAGTTGAATTTTTAATAAATTAATATTATTTGAACAAAACTGTATTTTTTAACTTTATTTATTAGACTAATATAATATTTCTCTTATCATAATTAATGATATTTTTCAAATCAAATTTTCAGAAACGTCAAATAAGTTAACTTACATTGTGACAGATAAAACGTCAAGCATTTATTTTTTTTTTCGTTCAATTCCATGGCTGTCGATATTTTCAACGTAATTTTCAACATTTTCATATTTAATTACTGTCATTACAAAACATTGAAAGGTAATTCTGCTTATTGAATTAGATGCAGAATTTTATGCCCTAAAACTTTTAGACAGACACACGGTATATATGGCATATAAATTGTAAAAATTAACAATAATTTTCCGCAATTTCCTAACTGACAGTTAACAGACAGTTTAGCCAGAGATGAATAACTTGGCCCTTAAAATGTAAACCATTTTTTTTTCAAAATCCTCTACGAAATTGTATAATTTTATCGCAATATCTGAGCAAAACAAATAAAAAATTTGCTTAAATTTTATGACATTTATCAGCATATAAGAATCGCGCAAACAAACTAATTAAACTGCGATAAAATGAAAATGAACCGCAGGAATGAATAACACCTTCCAACTTAGTCGTATAATTAAATCACGTTCCTTTAATGTCAAATAAATATAAACGTAATCTCAGCACCTGCACGGCATAAAAAATGCTCTGGAATATCTCAACAGTTGGCGATTGCGGCCAATCGGGACCGGGTTTGAAAGATGTTCGGTTCCCCTCAGGCGAGCTGCTTGTCGCCGCAAACAAAATGTCAACCACGAAGTCTTTCAGGCTGCTTTCCAAAACCTAAACGGCCGTTATTATAATGAAAGCTTTTCAAATTTAACAATGGGCTAAAGTAATTCACTGTGACATGCTGTTATTGAGCTGAGATGTTTCAAGTTGCTTGTTAACTTTGGGTGGCATACAACGGTGGTACAATTAAAATGTAATTTTATATCCATGAGAGAAAGAATACTTTGTATAAAATGATATTTAAAGTCTTATAAAGAAACTGGGAGTCATCAAGTAATGGCTCAATTCATCGTGCGATATTGCTTATGTTCTGACCACAAAATAGATATGAACAAATATATACATGATCAGGGCCGGCCCGATAGGTGAGGCGGCGAGGCGACCGCCTCAGGCGCCGGGTTGAAATAGGCGCCAAAACAACATACTAAAAATATAAAATTTTAATAAACATCTGAATTTTTTTTTAATAATTTAATGCACTTATACCATTTATAAAATTATATTAAATATAATTACAACCAATTCTTCGTTTGCCACTGAACATTCTAACATCGTTTGCCTTTTTTGTAGCGATAACATACGAAGCGAAGTACAAGACAAAAAAATTAAAAGAGTTTTTAAATTTTAAACGGTGTATCTATAAATTTTTTGGATGATTTAAATTTTAAACAATTTACAGTTAATGTTAAACGATGACGATGAAACCGATATATCTGCAATTGATCTCAATGAGGAACTAATAAATATTTGTCTAATTTTATTTAGGTACTAAACAATGCACAAGAAAAATTGAATTTAATTTGTAAATATGATTTTCAATGTAGGTACGATTATATTACCATACGTTGTTATAGCTTTAAGAATACTTTTATTATTCCCGGTAACTAGCAGCAGCAAAAAGCTGAACATAGTTTTTCGAAAGTGAAAATTATAAAGAATTATTTTAGAAAAAGAAACACAAGAACGACTAAATGATCTAGGCATAATTTCCATAAAAGCAATAGATAACAAAACTATAAAGATGCTATCAAGCTATTTGTGATAAAAACAGCTCGAATAATTATTTAATAAATGTTTTTTTACTATGCAGTACTGTTTTAAATGTTTTGTTGCTTTTTCTGCATTCTTGATGTTCAATGACATTTTATATTTAAATATTAAATATATTTTGAAATATATAAAAATTTCATGTTAATTAAGCCATAATTTTTTCTTACACCCGTTGCCATATTAATTTGAATATGGTATTGAAAATATTAGTATGGGTCACATGAAAATAATAGGTAGATGAGGTTTATTTTTTTTTTGCTCAATACAATTTTCGTTCTTGCTTTTATTGTTAATCAATAACAATATGAGTTTTTTTTTTAAATTAAAAGGCGCCGTTTTGAAACTTGCCTCAGGCGCCACAAGGCATCGGCCCGGCCCTGTACATGATGGTAACTTGGACGACGCAGCATAGGGATTTCAATAATAAAATCTTAATGTGCAATTATTTGCTCCCCTAATTATTTTAGAGCAAAATTGTATTGAGATTTTTGTTACAGAAAAAAATACTGCATCCGAATATGCTATTGTTTATAATTTTTCAATTTCCGGAACCGTAAAAATATTCGAAAACAATAATAACATTTTTGCAAAAATCATTGATGCCATGGAACAAAAATTTAAACAAAAACGCAAACATCTGTCATAGATTCTTCACGTTTAAACCTTAAAGAAATCTTAAATTTCGTTCTCGTCAAACTACATTGTTGTAATCAACTATTACATTGTTGTCATTTATTACAATAAAAATGTTTTCATTTTCCTCGTTTTGCAAATAAGTTTAAAAGTCAAGAATCTATGACAGATGTTTGCGTTTTTGTTTAAATTTTTGTTCCATGGCATCAATGATTTTTGCAAAACTGTTATTCTTTTCGACTATTTTACGGTTCCGGAAATTGAAAAATTATAAACAATAGCATGTTCGGATGCAATATTTTTTTCTGAATATTGTTCAACCTTACGCCTTTCTTTTTAACCTGTTATATAAGTCAGGCCTGGGTCCCTGAAATATTTTTGCGCCCTGGGCCTTTTTCCTTAAATCCGCCGCTGGTAATACCGACTCGCATTACATCGTTTTTCGACTTACTTGGCAAACCTTGTATAAAGAGTTAACAATATAGACCGAGGTATTACAGTACTGATAATGAATATAGCAAATGTCTTAATATAAATAATTACTATATACAAAAACTTAATTACTTGCGTTTAAAATATTAAAAAATCTGAATAAGGTGTTAATTTTGTAGAAAAATATTTCCTAAAAAACAAGGTTAAATATCCCATTATAATAATTAAAAATGTGTCAAGCACTTAGTAGTAGTTATCAGTAAAATAGTCCAAATTATTAGTAATTTAAGCATTTAAGTTTTTCTATTTAACTAAAATTGTTTAAGTTCCTCGTTTTTCTGTAATTATTTTCACAAATGCTTGCACGCGAGGTGGCTTTGATAAAACAAAAATTGTGGCATTTGTTTGAGGCGTGCCTTGCGGTCTCCAGATTTCGACAAGTTTGTCAGTTTCCGGTTTAGAATAGGCCCACTTATATGCCTCGCTTGTTCTCCAATTTTTGGTAGGTACAATTGTCGGGAAGAATTCTAAGGTGTTATGAAGAAAAACTGACAATAAAGTCATTATCTACGTTTTTCCCATTCTTTGACATAATGTTCTATTTTTTGCTTAGCTATTAACAAAGAAGTTGTAAATTTGTATAGTTAATAAATGTACAAATAAAGATATGTTTTTATTGTTTCTAATGATAATTCTGTCATTTTAAAGTGGTAAATGTTTAGTAACACAACATTTTCTACAGTATTTTTATGTAAATATTTACTGTTTGTTATAATTTTTGCTGTAATGCACGTAAACTATAAAATGTTAAACGCAATTATTGCCGTCTTTGGAAGAAAAAGAAATAAGTTTGTGTATTTTATCTAGCAATAACTTTGAAAACTAGTTTAGATAGTTAACAAGAATATTTTTAATTACAATTTTTATTTTAATACGTTCCATTGTACCAAAATAGTACTTTAATTACAAAAGCAATCAAAATTTATCGCACGAATAATACTAATAGCATTTTAAAGAAAATCAGTCCCTGGATTTGATACATTAAAAATAAAATGCAAAACATTAGAAATAAAACACCTTAATTTAAATATTACTAAATTATGGCAGTGGAGCCTATAGGGAAAACTTGGCGTAGCTGAGTATACGCTAATTGGCTAATTCCTAATCCAAATGTTGTTTGCCTATAATATATGGTATTTTTTGAGCATAAAATTATGAATGTATTGATACTAAAATTTTTGAATTTACATTTTTGATAAGCGTGTAAACTTAATATAAAGTCAGGGTAAACAAAATATAATATGCGATTTTATAAAAATGAACCTCGAATTAACTGACACCACTTTTATCATTATTTCTATTTGATTTGGCAGATAAACAACTTTAATTTTATGAAATAATTGCATGCTAGATCAATTATTACTGTGAGTTTAAATTTAATTTAGTCGATTACCAAAGATGTAAATTAAAAAATTTGGCATCAACAAATTCAGAATTTTATGCTCCAAAATTCTACGTATAAAGCACCCCATAAAATGTTACAGAACAGATATTTGAAAAAAATACAACTTTTCTCATGTTTAATTGTTATGTCAAGGACTGCTTGGGACACCCAGTATATAAAATGCTGTTTTCTAATCAAAAGAAAATCTAAGAAAACTATTTCTATTTTACGTCTACAACAAAGCTATTACAGCAACTAAAAGAGTTCGTTAATAGATCATTCGAGTGCTGTAATAGGCTAGTACAATTAATTTTTGATTGGTGGCCCTAAATGTCAATAAATATCAAATCTCAAATCTCGCTAAATAAACGATCACAAACGATTGCTAAGAATTTTATTTTTATATAATTTTGAATTTAAAAGTATCACAAACTGACACAAAATATCCTAAATTTTAAAACTACTATTTTTTATTTAAAAAGGCATAAAAGGTGCAAAATACAAAAAAATAATATGTATAAAGAATTCATTTCATAATTGTCGATTATTTTGTTGGTAGGGTTATTCCGCTGCGCGTCGAGGCCCAAACTTCCTTTTCACAAAATAAAATGACAATTATTATGACATTTGTTGTTTAATATACTATTTTATCACTGATTTTTTGCCACTTTTCTAACTTGTGCATGTGTTCATACAATTTTCAGGTGTTAACAATTACTCGATATCATTATCACAGTCGAGAAATTTCCCACAATTGTACAGTTTTCATATTGAAGTGTCATTTGTCAAACGTTTGGAAATGCATAGGTATTTGGGCTTCGAAAACCAGATACATAGCTAAGTAATTTCTAAATGAAGACATGCAATGCTTAGTCGTCGGTGAAAACGAAATATTGCTAGGCAATGACTTTGTGGTATAATATGACTAGCGAATGAAAGTTGACGTTAATATTATTTAATAGATGTGGTTTCTTTTTAAAACTTTTCTCTATATTTGATTTGAAAGGAAACTGACGCTTATGTATTCCGTTTGAGAAGATTAGAATTGTTTTCAATACCAATGGAATATTTGGAGGCATTTAAAATGACCTTAGCAACGGGATTTAGGGATATAAATAAAAATTTTAATAACACAAATTCAGGTTCGTTTGTCTCAGGTGTAAGCAACCCTCGAGTCGGAATTTCTGTATGAGGAAATTAAAAATAATCCTATTTCATAGAATTGGCAAACTAAATAGTTTAAAGATCAAAATATTTTATTATAAGCAAAATAAACGGAAAATATTTTAAATGCACCCCTGTTTTGTTATTCAGGAACCGTAATCGCCCATTTATTTTAAGCAAGATATAGTAATGTATTCCTGTGATTTCCTAGTTCAGTATTTAAATGGATTCATGCAAAAGCCTCATACTTGAATATTTCGTACAATTCTATTCCTCTGTAGGTTTTGAAAAGAAACCACATCTTTTAAATTATTTAAACGCCAAATTTTATATACTTTGGAAACAGACGTTACTTAAATTTTAGGAATAGTTGGTGAAATCGGCTTTAACTGGCTTATTCTGTAAGAATGTCGTTATACCATAACGTATCGTTATGATGAAAAAGTTGTTAAATAACGATAATTTTCAAAAAGCGTATTCTGTAAAACCAATGTCGTTATATTGAAATCGTATTATTATTTTAAGTAGCTGGTGAACGATAAGGATTCACTTGTCGTTATTCTGTCTGCTAATGTCAAATGTTAGCAAATGGAAGAGTTAATTAATTTATTATTTATGCAGGAAGAAATTGAAAATAGGTAACAAAACATTTATTCATACATCAAATATATTAATAACAACCATAATTACATTTTAGAAGAAATGTTTGTGGTCGTGAAAGTCTTTTATGGGATAATAATAATTAATTTGATAATCGTATTTTACATATATTCTTTACTCAATAAAGAAATAATAATAAAAATAATAATGTCAATATTTTTTTGCAAAATGACATTACAATGAAAATTTTTTGGTTAAAAAATTATCCAATTGAATGCCTGTATTTCTGATCACGTGTGCGAAAGTACCCAATCAAAACAAACTTACGCTGATAATTATCCTAAGACAATTATCACTTATGTCATTTAAGTTGCTAAGTAACAAACACTTTTTGACAGATAATTAAAGATTATTTGTTTTAATTCGAAAATGTCGTTTTCACGGTATGGCAGTGAAAATAATGATTCAATTAAAAAAATTATTGAAGAAAATACCCCCAAAAATACCGTTGTAAGTAAAAACTACGTATAGAAAATCTTTATGGACTTTTGCGACACCAGCAAATATGAAACTGAACGTGCCTTGTTTTCTCGTTGTGTTAATGTCAATCTTATTATCGTTACACACTTCACGCTGAACATATTCATAGCTAGCTACTACTGACATCTATGGGTGATTTTATAATTATAAAAATTCTGCTGAATACAAATTCTTCATAAATTTAATTAAAATTGCAAAAAAAATTCTCACCGTATACCTCTCGATCATTGATAAATACTTGTAATTTTATCACAACTTCCTCAAGCACGTTGCTTTGTAACACCCGTCCGCCTTCGGCGTCGGACGGGTACCAAGCAACGCGCTTTCGGTAACTGTCATAAAATTATTTCGTAATTATCAATGTCCTCGGGATATTATAGCTGACAATTTAATTTACAATAATAGTTACTATCTTTTCTAGAAAAATTGGCTAAAGTCGTAATGACAAACGGTATGAGGACGTTTATAACGATTTTACTTAGTAAATATGATTTTTACAAAATGTCGTTTAGGATCACATCGTTACATTTATAAATAACGATAGTTTGTTATTACTGAGTTTACAAGCAGTTTTCAAACCATTTTCAAAACGTTTTTAGTTCTGAAAACGCCATGTATACAGTGTCAAAACGGTTTTGAGTTCTCACAAACCGAAACTAAATTTCATGGGTTTGACTTGAAAACTAGTTTCAAACTACTCATGTAAACACTTAAAATTCAGTTTCGATATTGCGCATGCGTACATAGCATAACGTTTCTGTCGCTTTAGGCGATTTCGGGCGACAACCGTTCACTTGCGGTATGTTGCGTTCGGGTACGTTCACACATTCGGGCGCTAGGAACAACATACCCGGTATGCTTGGATCAGTGCTCACAGTTGAACGGGTTTGCGAGTCGGGTCAGCTCTCTGTTCACTATTTTTATCATGTCTTTTTTTGAAATGTCAAAAGTCAAAACAGTCGGAGTCGTGGTCTTATGTCAAACAGGATGACATTATTTTCATTGGCTCTTTTTTGGACAAATATGGAAAAAACTATATTTCTCCGTCAATGCATTTTAATTGTCAGACACTATTTTTGACAGTTTTAAATGTCGCAGAATATACATAACCTACAAGCACGGTGTCAACATGTGAACCAACGATTTTTGGCGCCACCATTAACCATACCATACCGTAACTAACCGTAAGTAATCCGAAGAAGTGAACGGGTATGTCGCCCGAAATCGCCCTTTGTGTTACTTGGTGTTACTAATCTACAATTAAACTGACAGTTGTATAATTTTAGTGCGTAGTGATATAAATTTGAAAAATAATTGTAAAAATGACAAAACGAAGAATTTGGAGTGAAGAGGATCTGTCACATCAGTCAAATGCGCAAGCGCCGAAACTGTTTTCAAATCAATCTATAAACCTGTTTTGAAAATTACATGTAAACAGTTTCGCATAATTTTGACTGAAAACTGAAACCATTTTCAAAACTGCATATAAACGTAGTATATATAACGATATTTTTACAAAATAAGCCTGTAAATATTGTTTCCTAAATTTATCTAATTTTTGTAAAAAAATGTCGTCTCTTTTTCCCCTGAATCCTTCAATTGTTCAATATATTCTAAATCCTCTGTCTATGAATCAATTGAATTTAATAAAACAACGAGAACGATCAAACCCAGCTGAAAAACAAAATAAAACAATTCCTTCCAGTATTCTCTTTTGAAATTCAGCACCACTCACACCGCGGCAAACAAATATCATTCCGGCTGACGTCCTGACAGTATTTTCCAAACACTTTCCAAGCCTTGTAAAAACGCGACGCGTCAGCCGAGAATCCCGGGTGTTAGTGGAAGTTTTTCTATTCCGCCAACAGCCTGGCGCTTCTGCGGAGATACTATGCGCGTACAGCAACGTGATCGGATCAGCAACACCCGTGCCAAATGTTGGCGAAGCAGATTGAAGGGGTGGGTATCAATTAAGATGGCAGATATTAAAAACACATCGACCGAGGGGGATACTTTTGAAAAGTTTAATCGAAGATGGTTTTTGGGCAAATATGTTGGATGGAAAATCATTTTTGTACTTTGAATTAGACAATATAAAAGAAAAAAATCTGATGTGACCAGCACATAACCTCTCGCCAGATATTTTACCTGGTTGTACGCATAAAACGAAAAATATTTTTAAGTACAAATACATATGTTCATGTCTCACTACAAAATAATTCTCACATATATTTGCAAAATCTATGGGATATTTTAATATAAATTATGTACAATACATACATTTTCTTTATAAGTATTTAATATCCTGATTTTTTTTTCTACTTACCTTTTCTTTATATTCGTAATTTTTTCGCAAATTCCTCTTATATTCTTTTTTGCGTATATTCTTTTCCGTTGTTGACTTTTTTTTATTTTCATAATCTTCATAATAATAGCTGTATTCTTTTTGATCCAATTGTAACTCAGCTCAGTACATAACTGAGTTGAGCTGAAGTAAGTTGTGATGTGTGCAAAAAGAACAAGTTTTATTCCATTTTATCATTTCCTTCTTTACCGATAGCATTTGCTTTTACAGCTGTCAAATTTGTTGACATTTTTTTTTTCTGTCTATGATACTGTTTATAAACGAAAAATGGATAATGTTGAAAATAAATTACTGCAAGTATATCTGTATATGTGAAGTGAATATAAAATTTGTTGTATTATATAATCTTAAAATTCAAACTGAGTGTTTCATATCATTTTGAGTTTTATAAACTGGTAGTGTAGCATCGGAAAGGAGGGAACTGAGTTTACTCAGAACAACTCAGATCAGTTGTGTCAAAAAGAACAACGATTTCCTGAGTTTATGTGAAGTGATTTGAGATGAGCTGAGATTTTGTCCAAAAAGAATACAGCTAATGTACAAATATTTTTGACAGCGGCATTTTTACATCAAATTATTTTATATGCATTTCTTTATCTCTAAATCTATAGAAGATATAATAATGAATTTATATTTATCGAATAAAGAATTTAACATTCTTTAATATAAGTATTTATATAAATTTTCGATAAATAATATTTAGATGATTTTTTTCTTGTAACTACTACTTCCGGTTGTCCAATTGTTACCAAAACTTAATCAACTCTTCCCATTATTGTTAGATTGAGGAATCCGTAGTTAAAAATGTCTTAAGTCTTATAGTATTTGAGTTATCGTGAATCCAACATCCACACACACATCCACACCCACATCCACACCCACACACACATACGGACATCATCGTAAAAATGTTATAAACGGATTCTAGGGACCTTAAAACGTGTTTATTCACTAAAATCTGGATATGCGATTTTTAGCATGAATACAATACCTCTCTTAGCGAGAGGTAAAAAGTGTCAATTTTTGATCAAAATGACATTGATTATGTACCAAACAAAGTCCAATTGTAAATACCTATAGGAACCAGCATCCATTGAATCTATAGAAAAATTATTTATGTAGAGGAGACACGTCATCAAAGTTTGTAACTAGATACTGACGTCATAAAATTACTAGGTTTACATGGTATACTAATTTAATTTAAAAAAATGTAATGTGTGATCCATAATTGTATTTAAATTCGATGCTAATTTTTGCGATCATGTTAAATGATTTATTAGACGAATAATAATTGTATATGATTGTAAAACTTAATATATTTCCAGTTTATGGTATTGAAAATTCACTGTAGGGCATACAAGTAGGTTTTTTGTTCAATATAAACACAACCTATAAATATGTATTCCTCGACTGAATCAAAGTAATAGGGAAAACTTGGAGAAAAACAGTCTGATGAAAACGTTTGAAAAATGTTTTAATGCATAGCCGACGTTTCGGCACCAAATATGCCTTCCTCAGGGAAATGTAAACTTACTGAGTTGAAAATTTGTTTAGAATTGTTGAATTACAAAAGTACATTGTCAAAATTATTTTTTTATAGAAAAATGTAAAACACACAGTTCATCTTCAGAATCAAGTGATTCTCCAAGTTTTTCCATTATAACCTATAAAATTTACTATCAACCATTGATGAAAAAATTAACTAAAATGAATTTAAATAAATTGAAAATGCGTTAAAAACATTATGTTTGACTTTAAAATAATTGTGAATTTAATTATAATTTACTTTTCTTATAGTGTGCAAAAATTATAATTTATTTTCTTCGTTTTCCTAAACATATACATCACTCGGCCATTACTACAGTATTTTTTCATTTTGTAATCAAATAGTATATGTAAAATAATAAAAAATTTATAGGGGCCATTTTTTTCTATTACTGACGTGCCTCCTCTGCATAAATATTTTTACTATATGTAAGTCGTAAAATAAAAAAATATTTATTATTATAAAAACCAATGTAGACAATTCAGTAAAATCTTTAAGGACTTTAGTGACTGTGTAATCGGCTCAAAAGACCCTACATTTTCATGTACAAGAATAACCAAAGTTTAACTATAAAGGAACAAATGTGATGTCAAAAAAAAAAAAAATTAATGTGGCCAGCACATTACCTTCCGTCAGTATTATATATAATTTCCATACAGACAGTTTCTTGCGAAAGATTCTATATTTCCAGTATATTACCTTCCCTCAGTTATATGTATTTTGTACAAATTCCATACAGAAAGTTTCTTAGAATTGATTCTATATTTGCAGTATAATTACAAACATACTATGTCTATCCGAATTTTTTAAATTATTAACTGTTTCCAGTGTTATTGCATAGCAGGCTGCTTTATGAAATTTAATTTTTTATAATTTTTTAACTCAATATCCATTGAATATGAAAACAATACCTTCCTTACCTAAAGGCATGACGGAAGGTAAAAACAAATATATGCACTTATTGTAACTATGTCAGTAAAATCTTGAAGGTCTGTAATTCTATAGACCGTTTAAATCACAGAATTTCACAGAAAGGTACGTTCAGTACCATTATTAATAATAAAAGTTTCTTGTATTATCGCAAATTTTAGTAGGTACGATTAGTAGAAATACACAGAATGGTTTGGCTTGAAAAGGCTTTAAAAAACAAGCCAAGCTTAAAATTTTAAAAAGCTTGAAAGTTGAAGCCAAATTAAGCCTTGGCCTACCAAGTAGCTTTGTCGAAACTATCCGTCATTTAAGCATCGAAATCCAATATTTGAATTCGACAAAATATTTTGTAGCAAAGCACTTCGAAGGAAAGGCATTGAGAAGTCTTGAGAAATATTCCTGTGCCGTCGGAAATCTGGAGTCTTCGTTATAGTTCATTACTCTGTAAGCCATATAGTTTTAGTATATTTTGTAGTTTACCAGAGCAGATACTAAAGGAGCTTTGATAAGCATTACCAACTTAATTTTATTCAATATCACTTTTGTTACAATGCAAGAACAACCAGTGTCGGCATTTCGTATTTTTGGGAATAAGTGTTTTAATATCAACAATAATTTTTTAAATAATCGATTAATTTAAGTAATCACAACAATTTTATTTTTTACCGTGTCTAAAGTACGGAAAAGATCTGTGAAAACATTGTATTTAATATATGCGGTACCTACTGTAAGGGATCTAATATTTCTCGGTGATGCTTAGGTAAGTAAGATTTAGACGTGTACAACTTTTGAACCATTCCTCTAGTCAATATAAATACCGTTAGATGAAAATATTTAAAAAAAATCTGATGTGGTCAACACCAAACCTCCAGCTATTTAATTTTTATTAATTTAAATATACATACTTCCACATTTAGTTATTGCGGAAACTGTATTAAGATCCATTCCATATAACTATGGTTCTATTTACTATTTTCTTTTTAAAACGTTACTATTATTAATTTGAAATGATTAGTTCTTTGACAGTGACATTTATCTGTCAGTTACAAACATTTGAGATATGAACTGTGTAACCAAGGAGTTTTGCTTGTTTAAAGGCGTAGGCTCCGGGATTATAATTATTGATATTTTATAAATTTATCCATGAAATATATAGAAAAAGTTTTTATACAAATCTGTAGAAAATTTAATAATCTTTAATTTTTATAATAACACAAATCTACAAAAAGTAACATTTGAAGGTATTTTTCGAAGAAAATCTATTTTGATCTTCAAATAAAGTGCCATTTCCGGTTATCTGATATACACCAAAATCTAATGACCTCTTCCCATATTAGAATAAGGCAGAAATACATGGTTTCAAAATTTTCTGAATGATAGTATTTGAGTTAGAGTAAAGGATCCACACACACATGCACACATACACACATATACACAGACATCATCGTGAATTCTAGGAACCTTAACGTGGTCATTTATCAAAATCTCGATATGCGAATTTAGCACGATCCCTCTACCACCCTTACCAAGGGTAGGGGGAGGTAAAAATAGGGACAAAATAAACTTCGACGTATAGAATTGGACTTAAGTTCCAACCTTATGCTATTGCACTAGTAGGTAAAATTCGAAAATTTTCGAAATGAACATGTCAATGTCAAACAAAAGTTATCAAATATTTTATATTTTAAATGGCGCAAGCTATAAATATATCATCTGTGTACAAAGCAGATTGGCATACCTAGCAATGGGTCATAAAATGTCCAAAATCTGTTTCCTTGACAATGTACCTATATTGTTTCGAGATTTTACAAAACAAGTCCAGAAAATTAAAAGTAATCGCGCGACAGTAAAACTCAAAAAAAATCTCCGCAGAGAAAGTATTAAGCCACTTCGCCCTATTTCCCTATCCAATTTTACTGATATAAAAATGAATCATTATCACTTTCCAAGTATCTTGCCGCTATTTCAATTCCTCTTTTCCTTGTCCTCATCTCCTTCTCTCGCTGCTTACACCTCATCATTCTCTCTTTCTCTTCTTTCGTATGTGGGCGGACGAGCCTTCCTCATGCCCCCGGTATTTACATGGCTCTTGGGGGCGATGCGCCACGCCCGCGTTTCATCTCAGCTTCACAATGCGCTGATGTTACTGATGCTGATGTAAAACGCACTACCTGTACTTGTACCTGACACCGTATGAAGAAGCCGTGTGATGGTATCGCACACGTATCGTATCGTGTATCGCATCACAAGTCACAGAAGACAACTTCAACTTCTTGAAGAGGATGGGATTAAGATGGTGGTAAATAATGCTAATTGTTGCTTGATCAGTATGACAGAAGTTGAGATTTTGATGGGGAAAGTTGGTGCAGGAGCTGATTTCAATCAAGAAGCTACTTATACACCTACCTACATAATTTAATAGTTATTTGTATTACTAGCACTTTTGCGAATGCGAATATATATTGACAGACCGCGCCAGAGGTGAGGCCTTTAAATACGAGCTCTAGCAAAGCAGTTTCTGGACATGTAACACACAAGTTTTTTCTGCTGACTTCTCCCTAAATTTATTAAATGCGTTTGATTTATTGTCTAAATATGAAATACTAATGATTTTTCATGTTGGTAACATCAAAAGATTTAAAATTCAAATAACAACATAATATGAAAAATCAACTAATATTTTTTATATTTTACATTGTAATTTTAAATTTATTTGCATACATTTATCTTAACAATTTAGAATTAAAAATCTGGTGTGGCCAACACAATACCTCCCGCCATTTACAGGCCGAGTCACAAAAAAGATTAAGCTAATACTTATTTTTGGATTAGCGAATATTACTCTAATTTTTGTAATTTATTTCTTAAATTATAATCTAATCTAATCCAAGTAACTAGCTTTTTAGATAATAAAATGAAGATTAAATATTAAATACCGGCATAAAATAGCAATCACTAATCCAAAAATGAGAATTAGCTTAAACTTTTTTGTGAATCGTTAATTTTTATTAATCTAAATATATACCTATATATTTACATATGCTATTGTTCTATTTACTTTTTTCTTTTTAAAACGTTACTATTATTAATTTAAAATAATTAGTTCTTTGACAGTGACATTTATCTGTCAGTTACATACTTTTGAATAACTGTGAAACAAGGATTTTTGTTTGTTTAAATCGTAGGCTCCGGGATTTATATTATAAATTTATCCATAAAATGTATAGAAAAAGTATTACTGCACATCTGTAGAAAATTTAATAATCTTTAATTTTTATATTAACATAAATCTCGAAAAAATAAAATTTAAAGGTATTTTTCGAAGAAAAACTATTTTGAGCTTCTGCTAAAGTACCATTTCCGGGTATATGATTTATACCAAAATATAATGGGATCTTTCCAGTACAGATAAAGTTCGAAATACAAGGTTTCAAAATTTTCTGAATGATAGTATTTGAGTTAGAGTGGAGGATCCACACATACATACATACACATCGTGAAAATGTTAAAATTGGATTCTAGGGACCTTAAAACGTGGTCATTTACCAAAATCTCGATATGTGATTTTTAGCACGATCCCTATACCTTCCTTACCAAGGGTAGCGGGAGGCAAAAATAAAAAAAAAATGCTAATTCCCGTGTTGAAAATAGTTCAAAATTGACATATCACCAGAAAAGTATTGCCAACTTCTTTTGCCGGCCTAGACTTTGTAAATAAGTGTTTCCGAACGATTTGGAGTTATGTAATACTATTTATACCGGACGGAGGCACAAAAAATATATTACGGTTTGATTCTGATAGGAATTAATTATGATTTCTGTCTTCTGATTTGACAAAACGCAAACCGAAATCACGATAGCAAAAAATTGATTTTGCAATTTTTGCCCCTATCCTGAACTTATTACCATTACCAACGAAATCTATAAAGTTGTACGATGCAGCCTACAACCTATATTAGACACCTGAAATGTCAAAATAATATAGACTCCTTAGGGTTTATTATTTTTTCACTAGAGGCCAAATATGGAATTAAAGTAGTATTAAAATTATAGAATGTAACCAATGGAATTTTCATAAAATATGACAAAGTATTTTTACGTCTTTTTTCATTAAAATGGGTTTATAAAGTATGCCTTTTTTTAATACATGAAAGTGTGAAAAGAGTGCACTTTTTTAACGTTGCGGAGTGAAATAATGAAACGCTACGGCACTTTTTTTCACACTCCCATTTCAGACGTAAATAAAATTGTATGCAACTCGTGAGTAAATTATATCTTTTTTTCACTTGGTACATAAATAACTAATATTTTAAAAAAAATAGGAATTGTGCTACTGTGTTAATATTTTTTTTTTTGTACTATTAAGCTCAATTTTTTGAAAATTCTGAGTCAGAGAGACATTCCTATATTTTTAATTCTTATATGTAAATTTTAAGATGAATCAACTATCCAAACACAAAGCATCGTAGAAATTAAGTAATGTCGTAGCCGTAGTCTTACAATATTAAGTTTCAGTGTGACATATCAAAATTTTTTGTGCCTGTGTCTCTTAGTTTATGTCCTGTCGAATTGGAATAATTTAAAAACGAGAAAATATCAAGACGTTAGGCAATAATTTATGTCCTACTGAAACGGAGGTAGCCACAAAGTCAAGTTTATTTCTGAATGAATTTGGTACGTGGTAAAAATATATATGAAGCTGAATGAAAGGTCAACGAATTTTTATTGCTACTGGTTTTTATCATAAAGTAATTTGCGGATAATTTTGCGAATAAAATATGCAGAAATAATTATGGCGTCCTCTGCTATTTTTTGTGTTTTTATGTTATTCGTCAAGCTGTATTAATTTTTTAAATATTCTATGACGTTTGGAGTCACAAAAATTGATCTATTTCAACACTTATAAAAAATGTAACAAGAGTTTTTAAAACGAGTCAAATACTATACTTGCTCTACAACTGGAATTACATTTTAAGTTAACTTATTTTTATAGTATGCAACCTGTCAGCCCCAGTAATATCTTCAAGCCGTGTTTAATAAATAAAATTTTAGTGGTTGCTCCCTTCACATCGTGTTCTATACGATTATCACAAGCCTTGTTTTAACTAAAACACTGTTTTAAGAAATGTTCAATTCAAATTACAATATTTAATTTCACCCTTATGTTTAATGAACGATTTATGAAAAAATATTTGTTTGAATACAAACTATTGTAACGCGAGCTTATGGTATATACCCCGCGAGCCTCCGACCGGCGCATGTGAGCCGACGCCTATGAATAGAAGCAATCTAGTAAAAGGAGGAGCTTAGGCAGATGCGCGCGATAGGCGGGCGACGTGAGGCGGGCGGTTAAGTAAACAAGGGGAGATAAGCGTACTTACCCGTGTATTGTTATATAGTTCGAGACGTCACGAGAATATTCCAGTAGGTGTTAAGAGCAATTATATAAGCGACATACGTGTATGCGAATTATTCATTCAGTCACATAGAGTGTTAGTCCGTCAGAAGGACATTTACATAGACAGAAAGAAGTAAGGTGTCAGTGAATTTGAGTAGCACAGCAGTATCGTGGTGAGCGTATGCAGTTTGGTGTGGAATACTCGGGAAGTTTCTGGTATACTGGGATACTTGTGGAAGAGAATACTTTGTAATTTTGAGGAGTATTGGGAAGCTAGGTATACGGGACCAGTAACGCCGAGTAAAGTTGATACTCGGCAGTGGTGTTGTGGCATACGGACAGTCGGTGATACGGAGGCTATGGAAGTGAGAGAGTTACATAGACAGATAGTGAGGTGAAAGGAGTGAATTCTGTCCGGGCAGTTGAATATACAGACGTTCTTGTCAGTTTAGTATATAGACGCTATGGAGGTCGGTAGGTCGGAATAGTTGAATGTCATATAAATAAATAGTTCATTATATTCGCAGTCTTAAAATAGTATTTAATAATTGTTTAATATTAGTAATCATCATTGTTACTATCTTTAATATTTATTTATCGTCTTAATATTCACACTTCACTCAAATAAATAAAAACGTTACACTATGTTCTGCTTTAAAATCATATTTTGATAAATTACATATTATTTATTATTATTGAATATTAGTATAAATAATTTATTATTATTAAATAATAAAATTTGACATTTCTTAAAACAGAGTTTTAGTTAAAACAAGGTTTGTGGTACCAGCCATTGAGTATAAAAAATAGCAGTTAATATTCAAAGTAGGTACTTTCATTTGTCAACGCAAAATGCCACTTTGCCGCTCATGTGCAACAAAACAAAAAACGCGCATTCTCCGAATTTTTAACTTTAAATCAAACATTTATTGATGGCTGCGATAACAACCAGTGCAGTAAATAAAATTTTTCATTTTTTATATCCTGTAAATAAAAGTAAATTTTTAAACAATGTTACATTTATTGTGGCGTGGCGCCTGTTGAAAAAATCTTGTGTGTGTTTCAAGCGCAAATGTACATTGTCGAATTCGAATCGAAAGAATGTCGCGCTCCTACGTCGCGCGTCAACAACCTCTCGATCGACAATGCACCATTTTGTGCTCTTAATACACACATAAGTAGCTATTTTGGTCAATAATTGGAAATATGCATGGATAATAAGCGAGGTAATAAAATAAATTAATAAAAAACTACATAAATATATTATAGTCTGTTAGCTTATGTCATTCAAAATATCTTTCACGTATAGTTTCTGGGTCAAAAATTCAAGGAAATATTATTTGAAAATGAATTCTGGATTTCACAAAGGCGATAGACGAAAACTTGCAAGTAGTAAGAATTTAGAATAAAGTAGAAACTCGAATATTTTAAAAACCAATAACTTTTATTAAACTTTGATAATTCCTATCATACAATTTTAAGGTTTAGTTTTAAATAAATAATAAAGGACCCTTACTCTAAATTGTTACTATATGGTGAAGGACCCCATTAAATATTTAGTACCGTGTATGAATTCAAGTTTTTATTTTGCGTGAAAAATTTCAGTTTCAAGTCGTTTTGCATAATTAATCGTGATTTCTTTCATTATCACTCATGTTCTTGCATTTTTTCAAGCAATTTAAATAATAATAAGAAATAAAATTATCATTTGTATGTTAATTTGCTACCAGCATACGTGCATTAGATTTGTAGGTACATCAGTGTTAAGTTGCAATGAAACATAATTTTATATTCCACACAATACTAATGAGTATTTTTCAAGATTCACACGAAAAAATGATCTATAATTACTGTTCATTTGTCAAAGATTCATTCATTATTCAAAAACATCAAAAGATAAAAATAATTGTTTAATTATGTCACTATGACGACAAACAAATTGTAAAAAGCAAAAAATCTAAGCCTGCTATGATGTTCTTGTGTGTTGCGTTTATGTTGTCATGTCTAGCCAGTAATTTTTTAGATCAAAAGCACGATTACAAGATTAATTACATCATGTTGTCAACAATAATGGTGGAAAATTTATATATCAACCTAACTTTGATTTAATGCTGGTGTTTCATGTTTATCATTATAATAGCGAATTTAACGTTTTTTACTTCTATCAGTAATAATGAAATAGTTACATTTGTTTATCAAATGCTAATGTCTTTTCTTAAATGCCACTTCGATTTTTTTAATCATTTTATCAAATCCTGATTATCTATAGGTATGACAACAAATTTTAATTATTGATTTCTTAAAATATTTGAAAAAGTAACATCTACTTTTCCAAGTAAATATATCTTGATGACTTTCTGTTCTTTGCTAAGTGAGCAATCTATTTTACCATTAAATTCTCCAAACATTCCTAAAAATTAAATGTGAAATCTTACCTTTATTCTCGCATACGGCTACTCCGATCCTTTTCATTCTACACCTGAAACAATAAAAAAATATTTATTTTTTCCTCAACTTATTTTTATAATATAAATAATCCCAAACAAAAAGAAATAAATATACAGAACAAAAACTAAAAGGTTGTTATTATTCTTGTAGTATTATGACTATGAGTTCTGAAAGAGGTTTTAATAATTCCAAACCCTTATACGTACACCTAGAATCATAACCGATTTTAGCTGAAAGTCTGGTTTAGTATAGTCTACTTTCAATCGATAAAAAACATTTAGCGTTCCCATAATGGGAAGATTTCAAGAAATTAATCTTCATTTTCGATATACGAATATATATTAGGCTGGTAATTAAAAAATAAAAGTCACTCTGCTGTATATTTTTTTGTTATTCGGTTTTGACCTTCCGTCATCTTTAGGTAAGGAAGGTATTGTCTTTGGTCAAAAATTCGATGATGAGTTTTTAATGAATAAGCACGTTTTAGGGTCCCTAGAATACGATTTTACTATTTTTACGATGATGTCTGTATGTTTTCGGATCGCATAACTCCAATACCACCTTTCCAAAAATTATAATTTTTGTGTATTCCTTTTTTTTAGATCTATATAAAGAGCTTATTAGATTTTGGTTATAATTGGGCGACCGGAAGTACCCTATAATTTGAAGATTTTAACAGTTTTTCTTGAAAAAATTTCACTTTCTCACAATTAATGTTATTATAGATATTAAAGAATATTTTATTCTCTATACGATTTGATTACATTTTGTACTTCATATTCAATGGATATAGAGTTAAAAAATTATAAAGAAATTAAATTGCACAAAGTAGCCAGCTGTGCTATAAACATGGAAACATTTACTACATTAAGAAAATTCTGATTGACAAATGTCAGTGTCAAAGTGCAATTTACATAATATGTTTGAGTTATAATTTTACTGGAAATATATAGAATCCCTTACAAGAAACTTTCTGTATGGAATTTGTACAAAATACTACATAGAACTGACGGAAGGTAATAATATGCTGGCCACATCAGATTTTGCATTAATTAGATCAAACAGTTTCTTTTAGATATTTTGAACTGATTCTAGAAAAATTTAAAAGGCAAGAGAAATTAAAGTAAAAAGCCTAGTAAATAAAAGCTACAAAACATGTTAATAAAATTCTCTTTTCAATAGACACTATTTTTTTAATATACCGACCTCAGGTTGCGAGAAATCTCGCGAGATTCTCGCAATGAAAATTATTTGTAACTTTATAGATTTGATTCATAAATTCAATGGAAAATGCACTGTACAAGGAGTGGAGCCAACGCTAATTCGTGCATAGAACACGTGAATGTGAAAATTATATGAATTCACTATATTTTTTAAATCTTTCTAGAGTCGATTGGTATCGGTCCCAGAGCGAGGAAATGCAAAAAAAAACAAAATGGGTTTTGCATCCAATAAACTAGTTTTCTCCAATATTTCAGCCACTAAGTCATCCCAGTTAAAACCACGGTTAATATAATTCTTGCCGCCCCTGAAAAGTAAAGGATGTTATATTAAGCGTAGATGGGAGTGAACACGGAGTGATTGGGTATTGACGGGTGCTCAGTGTAGCATTTTTTAATGACTAAATCTTACTTAAATAGTGGCATTGTAGGTATCTTTAGTTGCAAAAAAGATTTTTTAAATGTTTAATTAGTTTTACTGACGACAAAATGTATTAACAGATACACAGAAGACGGTATGATGGGTGCGAACTTGTCTCTTGTAGTTAAACTGTTACGTAAATACGTAGTGGTAGTGCGCAAGCGCTTATTTTTATAACGAGACTCTCATGCGAGAACGAGACGAGACCCAAAAAAATGTGCGAGAACGAGAACGATATCGAAATTACAGTTCCAAAAACGAGACGAGATCGATATTTTATATTTTTCGTCTCGTCTCGCCTCGCGTACAATTACTAGTAGGTACTATTTTAGGGAATGGAAGAAAAAATGAAGATATATCTGTTGTGTTCAGGGCGTTTTATATTTTCTCTTTATACTAGACGTCACCTTACGAATGTGAAAGGGTATTGAGGGTTCTCAGGTTTTTGGCTTGACTTTTGGTCCTATGAACCTATTTTACCATGCTGTAAACTTCAATGCAGAAGAAAATAGTATTCCAATATTCCAACATGAGTCTAGGATTGTAAAAGTAAAACATTTATAAGAAACATAATTAGCATCATACAATATAATGATCTTAAACATTCATCAGTTACCTCTTTAAAAATTTCTCGAGCTCTTGAGCATTACATTCAACATAAAATATAAAATAAGAGAATGCAGATGCAGACTTTTGAGTGGTAGTGAACACCTACGTGTTTTACTTTATGTGTTTGGAAGTGCATTTACAAATTACAACCTTTTTACAATGTTGTCCATAAAAATAAAATAATTCATAAGTTAATGTGTACCTTCATCGTATAACTTTTCTAATAATGGCAGAAAAATAAATAATTACTCCAACACATAATATATCAGAGTGGCAGAGGATTCATTAATAAATTTAACGTTACTGGGAATAAAATGCAGTAATTATTGTGTAGGATAAGTAAATGATACAATTACGCTAATTAACGGCAGACGATGAATGATCTAGTTTCGGACTGGGTGGTCTATTAGCAACTGAACAAAAAGTTGTAATTACCCCTGGTTTTAAATGAAATGGAGGATACATAACAGTGGTTTTCAATAGGCTATTTCCCGTTCTGTACACGACTGGAATTTCAAATTGTACCTAAAGTCAATTACCCGGAAAAAATGCACATGAAATTATTTTACAAAGTGAATTTTCTCTACATAATTACTTAAAACAAGTTACGTTAAAAATGTACACCTGCTGATTTGTAAAATCAATGTACTTAAATTGTTTCTTTCATATAATTTTTAATTCATTATGAGAACACTTAAACTGAACATTGTATTTTAACAGCTATTTATCTTTGCTTCCTTCAAATCCTGTCAAACTTTAATGCGATGAAATGAAGAAACAATTCATCAGAATAAGATTAAAAATAAAATTGACTATTTCACTCATAAATATATAAACCAATCCAAATTCAAGATTCTACAGTTACCAAGTTTCATTTCGACAAAACGTCGTCACAAAAAAAATTTCGCACCCTTTAAGCCAATAAGATGTCGTTTTTTTACAAGTAAGTTAGTTTTGACAAGCGAAATTTTTTTGACATTTTAGAAACATATTGTTTACATACCTGTCAAAGTCTGTATATATTCAGTGTTATCAGTTTTTATTAAAAACGAGTCGATTCGAACAGGAATCTATTTAAAACGTTGAAAAAGCAAACTGAAACATATTACCTCTAAACACAATAAAAATTACACGATTTTTGTCAAGAAAAAAATTATATAAATGATTACCTGATTTTTATTTTGGAAATAGTCATCCGAATACCATTTGTGGTTAAATTTTATCCTGGAAAAATTTTCCGATTGCTTTACTCGAGCCTGTTGCCAATTTATCTCGTGACATTGATCAAAAATCACTCGTTTGACAACTCGTGATTTTTTTGTCAATGTCACTCAATAAATTGCTAGGCAACCAGCTCTCGTAACAATCTGAAAAATTTTCCGGTAAAAATTTACCACTTATGATATTATATATGAAAACGCATCAGCTGGCAAAATTTTTCACTCAATGACAAGCTGAAACCCCTCAGCACAAAAAAGTGCGCACTCGACTTGTAAGCTGAAAACGCTATCATTTTTGACTTTGACTGACAGCTATTTGAGATTATATGTCATTGATCTGTTACTTTTGAAAACAGTCATACCACTATAGATCTTGTTATCGACGTGTTTTCAATGCTTTTATAGATTTGTAAAGACACCGAAATTGGAAAAACTGTTTGCCCATGTTAAACGCCTAAGTCACAAATTCTAGTGCTTATCCTGAAGCTTACACATAATACATAAAATGTTTACTAATTTTCTATACTAATTACAATAGTATATTAAAGAACGTGTTTTATAAGACATGTTTTTTTCGTACGCGTCAAAATTTAGAAAACGAGCGTTAGCGAGTTTTCTAATTGACAAGTGCGAAAGAAAGTCTTATAAAATGAGTTCTTTATACTATTTTTTATGTTTTGTGCCTTCTACAATAACATTTACTTCTCAATTTGTGATTATATTTGTAACCATTTGTACATTTTCATGTAAATAATCTTCTCTAAATAAAAAAAATAATATTAATTTCGACATTATATTATTAAAATGAATTCTCAATTAACTAGGTAAAAATGGGTTAAAGAAACGTCATCTAGTACCAACCGTCTAAAACAAAAAATTGCGTATCGAAATGAAGGTCATTACGATACGCAATTGCGTATGACTTCATTATGAACACAAAATATAAAAATATATTTAAATTTTATGTATCGTTGGTAAAATGCATATTTATTGCACTAGTTTAGTTACATAAAAAACTACAAGTAATTATTTGCCAAGAAATTACATTTTATTGATGTTTTGACATAAATATTGGAAAAAATTGAATTAATTGTAAAAAAGTTTAATGTATTATTCAAATAACAAAATACTTATTTCTTTTGTTTCATTCGTGATATATGTTATCGTTAAGTATAAACAGATTTGTAGACATTACAAATGCTTAAGATTCCTGATTTAATGCAATGTTGAAATATTATAAACGATTTCCGATATCGAAAAATCTGTTTTAGTCAACAATAATATTTGTTACATTTCTATGAAATCAATAAAAATTTATAGGTTTTCAGTTTTTCATTTCAACATTAAAGTGAAACTAGTGAATTATCACGAAAATGTATAATATTTATTGATGATAATAAAATGCTATTGAAAAATTGTACAACCTTATCTAGAAATATATTATTTAAAAACTAAACTTTGGAATAAATTGTTTTCATATTGATAAATAGTCTTTAAATAAAATCGTTGATATTGATTGCAAAATAAAGTGCTACATTTTTTATGGTTTTCGATAAACATTTTATGTTGAAAATTAATAACCTTCCTAATTAGGGTTTTATTTAGTTACGGTAAAGTTTTATTAATTAAAAAAATCTGATGAGGCCAGCACATTACCTTCCACAGTTATATGTGGCATTTACGCAAATTCTACCGGTGAACTGTTACCGGTAAACAGCTGTTTATCAGGTTATAGCTACCGGAATCGATATTTTAAGATCGCAAGTGATAAACAGAGATAGACCCATAAACTTAAAAAAATTGAAAATTTGAAACAAGTTAGAAATTTGACGTAGTTAACAAACTGAGCAGAGTCCTACTTTGAACACATTTCCAATTTTAACGCGCGCGCTTCGTTTTGCATCACTACCTTTTTTTGAGATTAGATTCTTCATGAATCCGGTACATGAATCTGGTGATATTGTACAATTTTCGAACACGGTAACTTTTTACCACTCATGTTTTCGAACACAGTCGGTAGATGCGGTATCTACCGGTAGAATTTTCGTAAATGCCTATGTATTTTCTATAAAATCCATACAGAAATTTCCTTGCAAAAGATTCTAAATTTCTTGTATGTACATTACCTTTCGACAGTCGTATGTATTTTATACAAATTCCATACAGAAAGTTTCGAGCAAAAGATCCTATATTTCGAGTAAAATTATAACACAAATATACTACGAATAGTTTAATTGATATTGACATCTTTCAATCAGAATTTTCTTAATATAGTAGCTGTTTCTACCATAGCTAGCTAATTTATGAAATTTAATTTCTTTCTAATTTTATAACTCTATATCCATTTAATATGAAGTACAAAATGCGGTCAAATCGTATAGAGAATACAATGTTCTTTAATATTTATAATAACATTAAATGTGAAAAAATCTGATGTGGCCAGCACATTACCTTCCGTCAGTTCTACGTATTGTGTATAAATGTCATACAGAAAGTTCCTTGCAAAAGATTCTATTTCTTGTACATTATCTTAAAGCAGTTGTGTATTTTATACAAATTCCATACAGAAAGTTTCAAGCAAAAGATCCTATTTCCAGTAATATCCACAAACATACTGTCACCTGCACTTCACACCGACACCTTTCAATCAGAATTTTTTTTAATATAGCAGCTGTTTACAGAGTTATAGCATAGCTGGCTAATATATGATATTTAAATTATTTATAATTTTTTAACTCTATATCCATTTAATATGAAGTATAAAATGCATTCAAATCGTGTAGAGAATAAAATATTCTTTATTATTTATAATAACATTAAATATTAAAAAATGATATTTAACATCGTTTTTCAAGAAAAACTGTTAAAATCTTCAAATGAGGTACTTCCGGTTGACCAATTATAACCAAAATCTAATCAGCTCTTCACATGGATGTAACGAAGAAGAATACGAAAGAATTGTAATTTTTGGAATTGTAGTATTAGAGTTATCGCCAGTGGCGTAACTAAGAGTTCGGGGGCCCGCCCGCAAAAAGTTTTTGGGGCCCGTTTCTAATTGTAGCGTTTATCATGAAGAACTACATACCACAAGAACTTGTGGAAATCTATGCTTACTTTCATCTGAGTTGATATGTTAAGAAGCAAAATAACCAATATTGGAGGCCTGAAAATTCAAGATTATGCACTTTTACATCCCACCAAAGTCATTATATGTTGTGGCATTCACTATAATTTATTTTTTTTGAAAATGAAATTGGTAGCACAGTTCACTAATGAAAGTTATAGGGAATTGATTCATACATTTTTGGTATCCCAAATGAAAGAACTTGGATGCGACAAAATATGGCATTAGCAAGATGGATCAGTATCATACAGTTATTTAATCCCACGTTTTGGTAATATATATATTGGCCGCCAGGTGTCTTGATTTGGCAGCGTTAAACTTCTTTTTATGGGGTTATTTTAAAGGAAAACTCTGGCGCAGTTGTAAGAAAATATTTGCCAAGAAATCGAAATTTTACCGGCCGATACCTTATCCAATATTATTTTTGGAAATTGACATTTAAAAAAATAAAGGATTAAATAAATTTGTATATTGCTACAAAAAAATGATTAAATTTAAAATTTCGCAGTAGAAACAAAATTATAAATCATGTAAATTGGTTATCGCATTAGAAAATTTTGTCATACACAGACACTTACTTAAAGGTGACGGAAGGTAAAAAGTGATGAGTATTATGTACCTACAGTTTTGTAAATTACATTTTTGAACGTATTGCGGCTGACTCACGTTTAGTACACTACAATAAACGTTCAAAAATTACTAATCTTGCAACGCTGTACGTTGTGATTATATGAAGAAGCTTGAGACAATGAACTTTAATTTAATTATTGACATTCATAATCAGAACGTTGAAATGCATGTCGTTTAAATATAATTTTCTGTAAAATCACTGCTTTTTAATAAATGATCAAATCGTTAAATCAACGAAATGAACTTGTCCATTAATAAACGAGAAAGACAATGACAACAAAGAACTCTAAACAGGCGCATCAGTTTAATTATTAACAAATCCCCTCTTTAGTTAATTATCTTCTTGAAAAAGCCCTCCTTCCTCTGGTCTTCACCATATAAACTATTTACCAAGTCGCTAGCGCCAGCACGCAAGTCAATAAGAGCAAGAGAAGTACAAGTAGTCGGGTACTCGTTCATGCACAAGGCGGCCATTGTAGCAGCGCATCATCCACCGTCCAATGGCGCAGACGTTAGTGTTAGTGGTACGCAACCGTTTGCTAGTTCCCACGGAGGAAAACGCGACCAGATATGAATTAAGTATTAGAGGGACGGACGATAGACAAGCGATAGAAAACGTGGAAGTAAGGGATGATTGCTGCATGATGGATGGAAATGGCACACAAGGTTTCAATAGTTGTTCTGTAAAATGTTCTTGCTTGTTATAAGAGTATTATACTTAATTTAACACAAAATGAGATTGTTTTAAAGTTTATTTTGTCCCATAGAACGACATAATTTAATACCTATTTATGATTTTGTGAAAATTGTAATTTCAGTAATTTCTATGGAAATTAATAGCAGGGACTAAAACCGTAACCGAAAACTATATTTTATTTCTTCAAATATGGAAACCGAAAACCGATACGAAAAAAAATTAATTCTGTAACCGAAAACATAACCGAACCGGAATAATATTGGTTCTAAAACTGTAAATTTTAAAAATATGTATTTTTATTAACCCACATCTTTTTCGTAGAAATACTGTGCATGCCTTGGAATTCAAAAAAAGTAGTTTCTTATTAAAAAGAAAATAAGGAATTTTACTCCATTTTTCAATTATTTTTTGCAATTATAATAAAAAATTATTCATTTGTTGACCTACCGAACTTTATACTTTTACTTAAAATAATTACTTAGATTCTTTTCGAATTCTGAATTCCGCACAAGCCGAATATAACTATTAGTACTAGTTGTTAGTGAAACGTGGAATTAAAATGTTATTACATTACGAAATAGGTACTAAATGTATTTCATGTTGCAAAAAATAAAAACTATGTTAATTCTTCATTTAAACCGACACCGAAAAGAACCGAAACCGTAACGAAAACGAAACTTATTTGTTTTTTTAACCGAAACGAAAACCGACATAATATTTTCAAAAACCGTAACCGATAACCGAAGTTGTAATATGCTCTCATTATCACTAAACTTGTTGTTTCGTATATATTTTGTCGACAATTCAAACCCACCTATCAATGAAATGAATAAACATGAAAAAGATTCTGCTTTCAGAAGAAGAGTTAAATATAAAATTAAAACTTATTAAAACTTTATAACTTATGGATGCCGTAAGGCACCTAAGTCTCACGGCGACGCTAACGTAAGATCTGAACATATACAATAGTTCCCAACCTTCAAACCAAAAACGTAAGATGGGACTGAAATTTACTGTAGGAAGGGGTGTTACGAACGCATTTCACTACTGTAGAACTTCTTCATAATAAAAACAAAGATATCATAACCTTGGATATTGAAAAAATATTAGAATTACAAAGGCAAGTTCGTTTTATTTTTGAAAATCAAGTATTATTATTATAAATCTATAAAAAATTGCACTATTTCTTCCGGCTTTTGGTCACAGTTGATATGTAAAATTGTAATAAATGTTTATTGGTTAAATTAATCACTTTTTCTTCTTTAAAATCATAGATGGGGCTGAGCCCCCTCTTGCACCCCTTCTGCGGGCACCCATGGAACAGATGTGTGTGTGAATTTTTGTACGATGTTTGCAAAACTGAATGTTATGTATGGGTACATGAATTTATGTTTATAAATCTGTACGAATTTACTATGATGAAGGTATAAATAAGTGTATACAAAAACGTCGGTTTTGTATCAATAAATGATACTCGTACTTGTATGACTGATGGTTTCGAATAGTCTAAAAAAAAACAACCCTAATCTATACTGAATTTAAGAGATTTATCCATATATTTATACCTACAAAGGTTAGTAAATTTGACGAAATGGGCGATTTTCGAATCGTAGTAGAAAAAAATAGTTTTCCTCTTCTAAATATGTCTCTGTTGAAAAAAAGAAAAAGAGAAAAAACAGTAGTATTTACGAGCTGAAACTATTTCCAGCTGTTCATAAAAAATAACAGTGTGCAATCCATTCATACAGTCCCTATTTATAGATCCAATGCTAGAAAATGATAGGTACACGTTTCTCTCGGCGAAATACGACATGGATTCAAGAAACAAGAAATAAATTGAGCCGCGATCGGCTGCGGCTCGGCGGTATCGCAGAGGGCGTGGAAAACATATCGCATTTGTGATCTTGTATACTTATCTATTTATACAGCGATGTTATTTATGTCAGCCGGCGTTGAAGATGGCCGTTGTTAAGAACAATCCGTGCTCACAGCGAGAATTACGACCAGATAACAAAAACAGTTGAGCGCGTTGCCATGTGGTTGCATTCCATTGTAAACCAACTCTTAATTTGTTTAAATGATACTCAAGTAGGCTTTGGATTATCAGTTGTTTACATGTGTGGTGTTGGTTTAACAGTACTGTTCGTTACTGTGTTACCTATAATGTTTCCTTCTAGACACCGTCATATATTCTATATTATTTACTGCCTTGGAGGACCCGTATATGTATTTCAATTAGAAACGACTTTTAAGGGCTACTGTTTTATTACTTGATATAATTTAATGTGGTGTTACAGTATAAGGCATACAATGTAATGCTATAATTTAATAACTGCATGCAGGAAATTTTTCAAATATTTTACAAGACATGAAATATTGTAATTTATGTATCTTGTTTGACACACAAGCTGTAGGCGATTGTATCAGTTAGTATAAATGAAATAATATACATTTCATTTGCCTTACTTACCACTACATGTTTCTTGTACACTTCTAACCAGGCACCGGACAGCTAAATGAATGTGCCAAAACACTATCATAGTTCCAGGAAGCAAACTGTAGAGGCGCGACAGTGCTTAAATTTGAAGAAAATGGATTAAGTCACCTTTGAGTTCAAAACATTTTGCAATATTTTGAATTGTAAAATCACATAAGTCATCACACTTGTCACTGAACGTACGCTTTAACATCTTTTCGGTTTCAGGATATTATTCCATTGTTTACATGTACAAAAGTAGGTTGGTAACTAAGTAATAACTGTACCTGTATGGTAATATTATTACCATACTGACTTGTCAACTACGGTCTACAAAATGAAAATAAAATGAAAATATAATGCTCTTCATTAATACATACAGATAACGTTAGCCTATCGTTCTAAATACGGTCTACTTTAATATAAAGTAATAAACATGAGGAATGAAGCACGTAATTTGAATATTTGTCATATTGACATATGTCAAAATAATTGTTCTGTTAACCATAGCAATCTGAATGTAGCATTAATAAGAGAATTTCAAAATATTATATTTATCGATAATGTCTTAATTTTCTGAAACCGATAAACTATTGAACAAACTACGGATGTTATTAATCATAAGAATCCTTAGATGTCTTAAAATCCTCGCTTTACGAGCTCGGATTTCAAACTGACATCTGCGGCAGTTATGATGTGCATAACATTCCTAGGTATGTTAATAGCTATTAATTATTTGGTAATTCAATTTGTAACAGTTTTAAAGTGTATTAACTGTGTTTAGTTTTTGACGTAATATAGAATTGAAATTCAATAAGCTGATGAACATTCGTCGTGCTGTTTGATATAAAGTACAGTGCAAAGAAGCAGATAGACGTTTACTTTTATATTTAATGATGAAATGTCGCCCCATTTCCAATACCTTTTTATCTTACATATAAACTAATATTAAAATAGAAGTGTATGTCTAAGTGACAAGTAATTTTAAATTTATTTATAAATGAATTTATAGTTATTGTTTTGTGATTATTTTAAATATATATGTGTAACTATATTCAATTTTCTTATTGTCTTTTATTTAAAAAATTCAAAATTTCAATATAACTATATATGACATGTCTCGTATGTCACAAACTACCAAGCCGACCAAGCCATCACAGTTTGCGTTAGTTCATGGAAGCAATCTGTAGATGTCAATGTCACTATTTTGTATTTCGAAAAATGCATTAACTGTCCTATCTGTGGTTCAGGTGATCCGTGCTTCTAACTAAAATAATTTAAAAAATCTGATGTGGCCAGCATATTACCTTCTGTCAGTTACATGTATTTTGTACAAATTTCGTACGTCTTTGCAAAAGATTTTATTTCTTGTACATTACCTGCCGGCAGTTGTATGTGTTTTTTTCAATTCCATACAGAAAGTTCCTATATTTCCAGTATGAGAGCCTAGCACAATATTTCTCCCGATAGGTTTGCTACCGGGCTAGTTACTTTACCCTTCAAAAGATTTTGAAACGTCAAACGAGCGTCAAACATAACTGTTAATTAAAATTAAAATAATAAATTTAGACCACGTATTTGTTAAAAACGTTTGTTTTATTGCACCTATAGTATATTATTGTATATAATTCTATATTTTCTGTTTATATAATGTGTCACAACCATGAAAAATCACGGTTACACACAATAATATCTGTGTATTCCTACAAAAGTCTGTACATTGTAAAACGTACTTAGGAGAATATCCATGTGCTACGCTAAGCTTTGCGCTTAGGGTCTCATTGCACTTTATACTGACATCTTTCAATCAGAATTTTCTTAATATAGTAGCTGTTTCCATAGTTATAGCATAACTAGCTAATTTATGAAATTTAATTTCTTTATAATTTTTAACTGTATATCCATTTAATATAAAGTAAAAAATTCAGTCAAATCGTATAGAGAATAAAATATTCTGTAATATTTATAATAACATTAAATGTGAAAAAATGTTATTTATCATTAATTTTTGCAAGAAAAACTGTTAAAATATTCAAATGTGGGTACTTCCGGTTGACTACTTATAACTAAAATCTAATCAGCTCTTCATATGGATGCAACGAAGAGGAATACGAAAGAATTATAATTTTTGGATTTGTAGTATTAGATTTATCGCAGAGCAAACTTTTGTCACACACACACACACACACACACACACACACACACACACACACACACACAAACACACAAACACACACACACACACACACACACACACACACACAAACACACAAACACACACACACAAACACACACACACACACACACGCACACACACACACACACACACGCACGCACGCATGCACACATACACATACATACATACACACACACACATACACACACTCACTCACACATACAGACATCATCGTAAAAATAGTAAAATCGTATGTGTCATCATTATTACTGATATTTGTGTATAAAGCAGATTTGTACACCCAGAAATGGATAAAATGCGGTGATGATATACTATTATATTATTTATTATTATTCAACTGTGAGAAATACTTTTTTGTCTTGGAAATACAGAAAATCATAGCTTTAATATTTCTAAGTATTAATTAATTTATTATAGATAATACTATTTTCAACAGGGAAATATCCTTTAATGTGAAGACATTTATTAAGTGTTATTACAGTAAAAAAAGTGAAAATAATGTTTAATGGAGATATAATAACAAATAATGAAAAGGTTATCAAAAAAACTAAAGTGCACGTACGAGTAGATGATGTTATTAAGAAAGCGGGAAACAGAAGCTACGGAACAGAAAAACAGTAAAATCAAAAAATGACACTAAAGTTCATGCAGCTTTGTACATTTGTGAAATAACAAATATGTATAAAAATACCCAAATTGTATGATAAATGTACTCATTTTGTTGTTCCTACATCTACAATAAGTGTTATTAAAGGAGCTGAAATTACAAATTATTGAATAAAAAAATCTGATGTGACCAGCACATTACCTTCAGTTCTATGTATTTTGTACAAAGTTCATAGAAAAAGTTCCTTGTAAAAGATTCATTTCTTGTACATTACCTTCCGGCAGTTGTATGTATTTTAAACAAAATTATAACACAAACACACATGTCAATTGTACTTGACACTGACATCTGTCAATCAGAATTTTCTCAATATAGTAGATGTTTTCGTAGCTGGCTACTTTATGAAATTTAATTCCTTTATAATTTCTTAACTCTATCCATTTAATATAAATATAAAATGCAGTTAAATCGTATAGAGAATAAACTATTCTTTAATATTTATAATAACATTAAAAGTGAAAAAGTTATATTTAACATCGTTTTTTCAAGAAAAATTGTTAAAATTCTTCAAATGAGGTACTTCCGGTTGACCAATTGTAACCAAAATCTAATCAGCTCTTCATATGAATGTAGCGAAGAAGAATACGAAAGAATTATATTTTTTGAAACCCACACACACACACACACACACACACACACACACACACACACACACACACACACACACACACACACACACACACACACACACACACACACACACACACACACACACACACACACACACACACACACACACACACACACACACACACACACACACACACACACATACATACACATACACACATACAGACATCGTAAATTCGTAAAAATAGTAAAATCGTATTCTAGGGACCCTAAAACGTGCTTATTGATGAAAAACTCATCATCGAATTTTTTGACCAAAGACAATAACTTCCTTACCTAAAGATGACGAAAAGTAAAAAAAAATTAGTGAAATTTACCGAGAACCAGAACCAGGTTTACAGCAAACGCTGTCAAAGTTGTAAATCTGTTTAGTGTCGTGTTGAACACATTATTTTTTTGGCAATTGAAAATTAATATAAATTTTGCGATTATTTTTAATACCTATTTTGAAAGTTATCGCAATCAAATAATGTTGCTACGCGTTTGTTGAACGGTTGTTATGCGTTTGCATAGGCAGTAAAAATATTTTACTGTCTTGGCAGTAAAAGTGATATTTTACATACTGTTAGTTGTCAAACAATCGCACTTTTAATATCAATCGGAAAAAATTCGTACGCCACTATATTTTAAATTTAAAATATATATGTAAAAGATAAAATCAAGTAAAATTGGATTTTCGTCATTATCTAGTGATAGTGAGTTATGCATTTTCCTAGATAAACAAAAGCGCATTTTTCTGGATAAACAAAAGCATGACTAAAATAACCCTTTAATATGGCAACTTGTGTCGCCCTATAACGAAGTCGTAACACAGTTTTAAGCCTGGTATTTTCATCTCTGGTTAAACTGTTTGTTGTGTCAGTTGTAAAAAAAAATGTATCGAAAAATTGACACATGTGTAATCTTTACGACTTATATTATAATGTCGATGCAAGGCCGATCCTAACCTATCAGCCGCCTTTGTTCTTGTATTTAAATGCACCCCCCCCCCCATTTTATTTTTTCAAGTATTTAAGCTATTCATATTGCAGAGAATATGGATTTTTTTTGACCTCTCTGATGGGTTGAAATTGAAGACGAAAGACAAATTTACTTAAAACTGGCGGTGATACGAGCAACATCTGCTGAATGGCTTAAATGGAACAGAGAATAGTTATAAACACAATTAATTAGAAATAAAATCATTCACCCAATACTATGTTAAAAAACAAGTTTAGTGAACTAGGCATATAATTTAATTATCTACAAGTTTTATTTGAAACATTTTTGTCTAAAATTAATTGGGAACTTTTACGCAAAGGAAAACTGATTTCCAATGTTAAACGCCTATGGCCCGCTTTTTGATTAACACCCTGTACCTATGTATATCTGTATTAAAAGTTGGGTGATGTAATGAAAATATGTTATTCTGATTATATTCCTTAGGGGATTTTCTAAACATTTTTGATTACAACAAAGAAAAGCTTGATTAAAACAAATAAAATTTGATTACAATAATGAAAAAGTTTAATTAATAATTACGTAAAAATAATTGATTATAATATTACTGTCACCGTATAATGTAAAAATTCATAATTTTTTACTTTTAAATTCTTTCTTGGGCTGCCCAGAATATTATCTCATAGGGGCGCAAGATTTCTAGTACGCTATTGATTGACATCATAAGTATACTCAGTCTTTTAGTAAAATAAACTATATACCTATTAGTTAGATATATTACCAGTCAGCCAAACCAAGTATTTAAAAGAATAATGCTTTATTAATATGTTTATTTCATAAATTGTTGATATTTTTAAAATTCTTAAATTTTTTTTTTCTACGCTAGGTCGGGCCTGTGTCGATGGTATATTTTTCGTTAGTTAAGTCAACAGATAATCTAAATAGAGAATAAAAGCATTCTGGCATACCAAGAAATGGATAATGGATAACAAGCCGTGATGACATTATTATGTATATTTAAAAAATTAAATATCATTTCTCGTTTGATCTAGGTAGAAATGAATTGTTATTAATAGTCTTCTGTAAAAGTAAGGACGTGGAAAAAGTTTAGTATACCGCTAGTACCGAATAACATATTTTGTGATGGTGTGATAACTACACTCAACGACAATCGTATAGTAATTATCTATAAGTATGTCTGTCGACCGCAATTTTGAATGAATTGCTAACACAAATATATTTCATTTGCGTCAGAGTCTTGTGCATTCGAGCAATTCCTCACATCTCTGCGTCACAACAAAATTGTTACACTCTCCTCCATTCTAAATATTCCTCGGTGGTGTTGACTGATCACCTCTGACTCCTTACACAAACAGCATCTCGCGCTAATTACCTTCCAGAGGCCTAGACGGCTGAATCTGTCTTCAGCAGGCTGTTGGTGGTCCCACGTTCCAAACCAGCCGTCCGATAGCTGGCATTAGGGCCGGGCAGTGGTGTGGTGGGTACCATGTGTGGTAAGTCTGCACCACATATTGAGTTGTAACCGCAATGTCAGATGGTTGCAAGTAGGTTAGGATTGATATTTAAATGTGGTTGCTGCAGGATATACCGGCAAGCATGTAAGTCTGTTGGTTTTATGACTGAACGCTGGTGGTTAAGTCAACAATGTTGTAGGAATTGTTTTGGCTAGCTGTGTTGCGATACATGCGGCCAGTTTTACAATGACGCTGATGAAGCGCGCACTTCTAAATTATGGGCTCTATTATGAAGATTTTTTAAAAATTCGTCATTATTTACTAATGCATTGTTTTTTTTTTGTTTTCATAACAAACTTGTAATATACTAAATTATTTGATAGCTACATTAAGTCGTTATTGCTTTCTGTTCTATTCTAATCTTCTAATGGTTTTTATTCGCAGTTTTCGATAATTATGATATACAGAATGGCTCTCTATAATACGTGGACATACCTAAGACATACAAAAGTCTATTGTTGAGTTCACTTGTTAGGCGTCACCTCTCACGTTGTCAAAGCGGTAATTTTTGTGCAATTTGAAAGATAAAAATAATATTGTAAGTAATATTAAACGTTATTCTGTACATCAAGATATGTTTTTACACACACGTGTACACAGGGCCGGATTGGGAAGATTCAGCGGCCCGGGAAAATTCTAGCATGATCAGTCTCATCTCCAGTTTTTTAAAAAATTTATAATTATATTGCCACAAAGTAATAAATTAGTTTTGGTGTTGGATAATACGAATTTTTTGCCTACATAGAAATTGAAGTATAAAAGATGTTGAAATATAAAAAACGCTCCTAAAAATAGTAAATATTTAAAATATAGAATATTCTGTAATTAAGAAAATAATTTTTAGCTTCGTTTAAAAGTTGTAGACAATATTAAATTATTAATAAATGGACAGTGAGGAAAATTCTGAAGCAAAAGAATTATGTGATCAAACCTAATCTTGAAATCGAAGAAAATAAAGCATTAAAAGATAACACAAGCAAGATTCTACTCGCAGATAATGGAATTTATATGATCAGAAAATAGAAGAGCTTTTGAATCAAGGAAATTATAAGAAACTTGGAAAACATTCTACTACGTCTATATAGAAAATGAAGTGTACCGTAAAGAAATATATTTCGTTTAGAACAAGAACAGATCTCACTCCATATGTTAGCAAGCTTCCACACCTGTATATGGGGGGCTTCCGAAAATCCATAAGAAAGATTTAAGCATCTCAGAAACCCGTCAAAAGTTCCATAAATTCTCCTACTTACAAACTATTACAATTTCTATTACCAATCATTCAACCACTTCAAGGTAAAAGAACATCATATGTGGAGAATTAAAAACATTTTGTAGAACTTTTGAGCTAAATACAATTACAACCACAAAATCTTCTTGTCATATTTCCAAGAAAAAGATAGATATTTTGTACAAGAAGATGGTTTGTTTATGGGTTCTTCTCAGTTATAGCCAATTTATACAAGGATTTTTTTGAAGAATTAACACTAGATAAAGTCAATATAAGACCTAAACTTTGGCTTAGATATGTCGATGATACTTTATATTAGGTTCACAATGGAGAAAAAATGTCATGGAGTCCTTCAGTTCTTGGATGTTTTAACAAAGAAAACGAACCATGGACTAGTAACATCAGTATACCTTACCGTAAACCAACACCGGACAATACTTTAACTATAATTCCAATCATTAAAAATCTATAAAATAGAAAATTATCAAAACCTCATATATTCGACCTCGGACTATATCTGCAACACCGAAAGAAATTTTGTCAAGAATTAGAAAATATTAAAACGATCTAAATAAGAACGGTTATCCGGTGAAGTTAATTAGATGATGCTACGTACTCAAATTTTAGTTTGTAATCACCGATCGGCGGCCTCAAAAAGCCGCGGCCTCTCGGGAAATTCCCGATTATCCCGACTGGCCAATCCGACCCTGCATGTATTGTGTGAACGGTACACGTTATTTTACCTGTCAAACAAGGAAAATGGAAGGCGAATTAGAAAGTCTTAAGGTACATTCACAAATGAAAATTAGCTTTATATTTATGGTTTATACTTCAGATTTAAAAACCTTGGCCGCAGATTATGTTATGACTTCCTTCACACTTCAGAATTTAGTGTCTCTAAATCCAAATCATAAAGCTAAACATTGCAAGGTCCAAACTTTAGGTTTATGACTTAGTGTGACGTCACAAACTTCACCAATGAGAACGAGTTTAAAACGATATAGAAACATACACCCATCTTTATTTAGTATTCATTTGGTGGATTCGGTTTTTTAAAGCAAATGCGAGAAGAATAAGGAGACTGGCAAAACTTAATTGCTGAAATATAACCAATAACGCCAAGCGAATGAAAGTTTCACGGCGCACGGGTATCTGTTGAGTACTGTTCTACCGATATTTTAATTTTTTTGAAGCATTTACATAGATGTCAGTACAATCAATAAGGTTAAATTAAATTTGCATTTATGAATAACTTACTTAAATTTAAACAAAAACCATAAATCTAATTTTCATTTGTGAATGCACCTTTATTTTGATTGTTAAGTAAGAAAGATTTCAATGATTCTTAATAAATTGTCACATAAACAACAGTTAAAATGGAAATACTACATAAATACAGTCTGGCAACTTGTACATACGGTGGCGCATAATAGAATTAACTGAAACGTTGCATATATGTTTCTCTAAAAGTTAGGTTAGTTCTGCTTTAACGTCAAATATAAAGTAGCTTTCGACGGGCGCTATTTCCGGACAAGTAAGGCATGCGTATTGAAGCCAAAATGAGCTTTAACTTTCACGCTATTTATTTTGACGTTACATTGGAAAAACTCTCTAATTAACACTTCACACATGATAAAAAAAACTTTGCTATGATTGCTAAAATTTAGTACCTACCAGCAGCTATTTTATTTGTCAATTTTTGCCTAATTTTTGTAATCACAAAAGTTTTTTTTTTGCCATGCACACTAGATAATTTGGAAGATCGTTAACAAAAAACAAGAGTAGTAGAGACTCAAGATTTGACTTTTGTGGTACACCCGATTTTGCTAAACTCTGTTCGAATGCGCAACCGTTATATGAAACAATGGGCTACTTGCATGCTTGCATGCCATTTTTTTATTTCATATTTTTGAAGAGATGATAAAAACTTGCTACCCATATCTTTTCTTTCGGCAAAATTTTCATTAATTAGCCAGAAAAAAATTAATGAAATTTTAATATTTAAATTACCGCCATGCATGACGTAGAATTACGCCGAGTCAATGAATGGCCGTAAAGCAATAACTTCGGTACGTCCAATAGCAACGGCATTTGTTTAACGTTTGAATAAAAGTTTGGAAATTAATATTTTCGTTTGTCATTTTAATTTTGTACCAGTATAAGCTAAGTTAAAATCCTTCAAAATCCTGCTTAACAAATCGAAATATGTAATAAAAGTAAAACAGAAACCACGCAAATTGTAAAAAATAAAGAAGAGACACAGTGATAGAAAAATGAACTAATGTCAAAACCAAATTAAAACTCGCACTCGCTTGCCATCTACAGGTCACATTCTTAAATATGCATCCCTTTCACCAGTTCAAAATAATGACGTCAAAGAAAATCTTCTTTCTTAATTTATTAAAAAGCAAATAATTTTTAAAAAGTAAAATTTATATTTTTACATACGTTTTCAACTTTAGGTATTTAGTGATACAGGTCACATTCTTAAATATGCATCCCTTTCACCAGTTCAAAACAATGATGTCAAAGAAAATCTTCTTTCTTAATTTATTAAAAAACAAATACTTTTTTAAAAATAATTTTATATTTTTACATACGTTTTCAACTTTATGTATTTAGTGATAAATATCAGATTTTCAGTACCACGCAAGTAGCCTATTTTGTTTTCTGTCTGATAAGTAAGACCAGAAGAATTTGACTAGATTGTTATTCTTCAAATTTAAATAAAATAATACCGTTTGCTACACAAAATAATTCTAAAAACTTTATGCCCAGTTGTACCAACAGGGTTTAAATTTTAAACTTCATTTAAACCAAAACAGCAAATCGACATTTTGACACTAATACATAAATAAATTTGACATTTCATTTCGTTACGATATTGTCTATAATTGGAACTTTAAAATTTAGGTTATATTGGTGCAACCGGCCATTAGTGAAATTTAATAACATCGCAAATAGCCTATACATTTAATGGATATTCAGACTATTGTCTCACATTTAAATGTATAAAATGTTGACATTGCATTTAGATACAAAGCAAAACAAATTAAATATTAATAGAATAAATTCTAAAATAACAAGTTCTCCCCATAATTTTGGACAATTCATCTCACCTATCATCACCACCGTTTAAACTTAGGAAAATATTTCTACTTTCGCAACCAAATTAGCACTTTTTATTGCGGCTACTTTGCTGCCAAAGAACACATTCGACGCCTTTAGAAAAATAGTTGTACGACATCAACAAGAAAAACCTCTCGCGCTTGGTATCTCCGCGTGTTTCTGTTTTGTGTTTACTCTAGTGCCGTCGCATGTCATTCGCACGCTGTTGCGATAACGCAAGACACACACGGGCTAAAATGCACCAGATCGGAGGAGGACACCGACAAAGAAGTCTAATGGCGCCCAACAGAAGCAGCAACCCTTTTAGGGAAGAAAAAAATGTATTTTGGGGAGATAAATTTGTGGTACTTATAAAAATATAAATATTATGGTTACAGTTTGAATACCTTTAAATTTTAGAACAAGCGCGTGGGGGACATATGACATCCAATCATCCAAAGTAAACAATGACATTCTTAATAATTTTCTTTTGTTTTCAGTATATTTTCAGAAATTGAAATTAAAACATTATCAGTGTGGAATCCTTAGTTGAACCCTGACATAAGTATCGTAGGTATAGGCGATTTGCACATTTTGAGTGTCAGCGCCTCTATCGGCTACATTGGTATTTTTGATTACCGAATCAATTTTGACATTTCGAGAAAGTGATATAATTTACAAATTTATTTTGAGTTGTTGCTATTGTGTATGAATATTATACATCATAGTATATTGAAATGAATAAAAATATTTAAAATGCTATATATGTGATGTGACAATCAAAAAAGTCAAAATACCAGCGAAGGTACTGTGGCAGAAAATATAATTTTTCTCATAATATGTGTAATTTCTGTAAACCATTTTATCATATTTAAATTTATATTATAATTTATAATATTAGTTAAATGTTACAAGATGCACAATACATGGAAATTGAGATTAAAAAGTTGGAAAACTCGAATGATTGGAAAGAAGAAAATTTCTACATATCAAGATATCAGTGTATATAATGTTAGCATCTTTCTTTTATATTCGCAATAAATGAAGAAGATTCTTCATTGAAAATATACCAGGCTCTAAGTGGAATCAGTTGCACAAGCTCGGAAAAGAAAATATACGAAAAATTGGAACCATGTGAATTTCTATCTTTAACATTAACATTACATGTACAAAATCTATAATAAATACACGAATTATGTCAAAAATAGACTTCTATTTCATACAACTGAAAGTATTATACAATTTTCTGCTTCTTGTATTATATCTTATTCAAATATTAACTTAAGAAACACATTTTTATATAATTCATTATTGCAATCAGACAACCATTGTTGAAATTTTATTCATACGATAAGTATCTTTTACAATGAGAAAATATGTATACGTATAAAAGAATTTTTCATGTTAGTAGAAGATATCTGTTGAAAAGTTATTTTCGTATACATCTGTTCCTCATATAATCTTCTAGGAAATTTATAAAATTTGATACTTCAATCGGTAATTATGTAAGAATTATTACATCCCCCACTGCATCACATAATATTTAACGTCCTATCATTCGCATTCATTGCAAATATTTTAGAAAATAGAAATTGCAAAATTATTCCGACATAAAACATAACCTTGCTACGTTTCAATGAGAAAATTTTGTCATTTTTGTCCGCTGTCGGCGCTGACTACTTTTGTGCACACCGCCTATAGTACAGTAGGTAATTGTGTTTGCTATGAGGGGTTTAAAGAATTGGAGATCCAGAATTTAATAACAAATTTCTCTAATAGTCAATAATGGAAACTGGGTTTAAAAAAATATGTAGTTATATTTTAAAGGAAGGAAAATTTGCCTTGTGGGCTATCTATTACGTCTACTTAGGCATCTTAGGCTTATAAAGAAATCAAAAGCCACAAAACATTTTATTAATATATCCAATATTTTTAAAAATTAGGGTTCACTTTTCTAAACCCAGTTTCCATTATTAACAATGAACTCTGAACTGGAGTCGTAAATACATACGGGATGAACACGGGAATTTGTGACAAGGGGAGTTTCTTCTGTCGGCATGGAGAACACTTTTTTCTGTTTTCGCTACAATTATCCACAAATCTTCGGATTTGAGAAAATTTAATACAATGTAAAACCAAAATAATTGTAACATTTTGGCTCGCATATTTTTTAATTTTTAACAATGCTGATTGGCTAATCCTACGCCCGAAACGTCTGTATGCATAGTGGCTTTATGTAAATAAAAACTTGGAACACCTACGGTCGATTTCACCACCGAATCCTAAACCGTTGCCTAGCTAGAAATTTCCTAAATTTAAGAACTGCCTAAACAGATACTTATCGATTTTGGATTTTACCAAACAAAGCAAAGCCCAGCTAGGAATTACCTACGTAGGCACCGAAATAATAGTAATTTTTGTAATATTATATTTGCTCACTGAAATAAATGAATAATTTTTATATTTTATGACATTTGTCAATTGTATTTGCAGGGGCGCGCCGTCATAAGGTGCGATGTGTGCGTCGCACACGGGCGACACTTGGTTAGGGGCGATACGGCGAACAACATTGTAAAAAGGCTTAAATTTTTTAATTTAATATGCCCGTTTTTCGAGGCTCACATTGGGATTTCGTAAACTATAAGAGATACGAAAGTCGATTAAATTAGAGCAAAGTTGCTCCATTACTAGACTATTTTAAAGATGTTTTTATTTTTCCCGAAAAATGCATACAAATGGTTACTGTACAAAACTCCAAATGGCGTGATTTAGTACCTCGTTTAGTACTAGAAACGTCGAAGAGACGTGTCTTAACGTTCGGGACCGTTGTTAAAAATTCAAATCCCGACACGAACGCGGGACCGTTGTTGAATAGCTTACTAAGGTTGCTTGTATATTACTCTAAAGAGAACAACAATAACCTCACCTAACGTGTACTTGACCCGCGTTTTCCAAGCCTAAGTTTGGGCGTTAGGTTGGGTAATGTTGGGGTATATTTACAGAAATTGCGAAAGCCATGTCAATTTGAGATCTTAATTTTTTGAACACGGTCCCGCGTTCGGTACTCTAGACACTTCTTTTTTATATTTACAAATAACTTCCAAATATGAAATTATATGGAATTTTGGTTTGCTCGTCTTTCAGAACCCTTTTTTTATTTTCCTTCAAAGGACGATTTATTACTATTAAATTTCAATTATTTGGGTCCAATTTATAATTTCCATAGTGACAAAATTATACCATTGAAAGAGAGTTTACTTTAGCTTTCCTACGATGTATCTATGTCTCAAGCAGAAAATGCAAGGATTAATAATTTTATAGGGTAAAAACAATTATTGTAGTTTATTAAAAACATATGGTAACTATAAAAAAGTACACAGGCTGTCCAAGTTAATGTGCTGACATAATTGTTGCCCCAGTAGAAGAACATTTTAGTGGTGTCGTTATTTAAGAAAAAATCCCTAGGTCACTAGATATAGGCAAAAATGTAAATTTTGCAGTTTATTTGTGAATACATACTTTCCAAATGTTAAAGTACTAGATTTTAGTTTGCACCTTTTTAGGCCACTTTTTTGCTTATTTTTTATAATTTGTGAATTGGGGGGGGGGGGGGCATCAAAATGAACATTGGCACACGGGCGACAAAATAGTACGGCGCGCCCCTGTGTATTTGTCAACATTGTCATTGGAAATTATATAGAATTATTATTACGTTGAGGTAGCTATACAAAATTAAATTTTAAATGAAATATCTTTTACGATAAATATAATTTTCAAATTTGTATTACAGAAATAGAAATTATAAATAAAACAAATATGAAAATGAAGAAGGATAAAATATAAATTGCAAAAATAGAATAAATAATGCAAAAACAGAAACTGAATCCTCTGATTTCAAACAAAAATTTAAAACTACACAACCGGAACGCATATGACACATGTATATTTGGCATTTATGTAAAAAATATGAATTTAATTATATGTGAATGTAATTTCCCAAAATATAAAATAAAGAATAATAACGATACTAATTAATTTTATTTCATATATAAATTCGTATACATATAAAATGCTGTATTCTAATCTGAAGTAAATATTTTTCAAAATCATTTTTCATCACAGAATTTAAAATAATTTATTCTTTCTCTTCTATCTTGTGCAAGTCTTTCTATTTCTTCGTTGTAACTATTAAAATATTTAATAAACTTGTACAATTTTCATTTAAAAGTGTCAGCTGCTTAGCGGTTGGTGAAAACTAAATTTTGCTAGCTAATGCCTATGTGGTGCACATCGGGTACATAGACACTACTTAAATTTTAGGAATCCGTGGTGAAATCGGCCATTAGACCTAAAATTCTTTCGACTCATTATGTGTAGCTAAAGTATCGCATGATTTTTTTTTGAACAGATAGTATTTTTGAAAAACCGTTTTCCCATGTTAAACGCCTGTCACCCTGAATTCTCGTACTCATTGTGTATTTTTTTTAATGCATTGCAAGAATGATGTATCATTATTTTCTAATAAGTCATGTCCAATATGAGGGTATTATACGTTAATTTGACGCTGACTCGACTAAAAGTTACGTGTGTTGGCGCCTGGTGCGCCTATTCTTTAATACGCCAGTTTATATACAAGTGGTTCACCAAGCCCAGTAGCTCAGTTTCAAATAAAATAGCTTGCATTGGCTTGAAGATTTTAGTTTTTCAATATTTCAAGAGTACCATAACTTGGCTTTGAATCTCAAGCTTTTAAAATTGTAAGCTTAGATTGATTTGTATATGGCTCCTGCAGGTTTGTGCGTTTTACTACTGTCTCACGATTCGATTTATGCTCTTATGCATAGTGATACTGCCCTGCTTACGAATTTTTATAACCAAGTAACTAGCAGGTAATGGGGGTCTGCACTCTGATTTTTTTATTATTTTAAATGAAAGTTCTTTTAATTTTGAAGCATTTCGTAGTATTAAAAAGTCTTAATTATTTTTAGTTTAATTGCATTTGATTTTTAATGTCAACATGACGTCACGGCTACACCTATTGCTATATCTTTCTCTGGCACAAGCTCTATAGTAGGCAGCGAGAGAAAGGTAGCACTAATGTGACGTAACAGTGACACTGACAATAAACCTCAAATATCTCGCAAAGTAATTATTAAAAAATTGTTTTTTGAAGTATAAAGTGCACATTTTGTTATGGTGCAGGACCCCATTAACGCAACCCTCAATTTTTTAGAAGGTCGCACAAACTCGGCGATATATAGAAAAAGTACGTTAATTCCATAAAATTATAAATTTGTTGGACTCGTTATCAACAAAACCTTGAAAAGGCTTGTTTTAAATCATATTACTGGGTAGTCCAAGGCTTGGTTTGGTATGAAATTTTAAGTTTTTTAAAATGTAAGGCTTGGCTTTGATGAAACAAAATATTGGCTTAAAATATGCCAATTGGCTTTATAGACAGATGTCATTAAGGTGATAATGATATATTTGTGCCGTGAGGGCATTTCCCAGGCGTCACCACACAAGCACTCATTGCTGGCGTGTAGAGTACACTATAGGGTCTTTAGTAGTGATTCATGAAGCAAACTAGCGTTGCTTAAAATAAAAAAACCTGTCTTAGCGTTAATTCAAATTTTTTTAAATGTGAAGCTTGGCTTGGGTTTTATGAAACAAAATATTTGCTTGAAATTTCGAGCTTTTTTAGATGTTGGCCTGATTTTTCAAGCTTTCAAGCTTCAAATAAAGCCTGTGAATCTCTAATGGGGACTTATAATTATGACGTCATTCGCGGTGGACGTCCCTCCACACAATTTAGAAAAGGACAACAAATTTTTGGAAGGGGCGAGGAGATGTACCATGGCCGAGTCGATCAAATGCTCTCCCCTTCAGCACTTCGCCTTGTTGATCCCTAAATTTGTTTGTTATTTAATCAGCAAAGTTTGGTTATGTTATTTTGTGTAGTGCCGGTTATTAATTATCGTTTGCACTAAAGTGTAGTGATCTTTGGAATTTAAAATACAACTAAAAAACCAAGTTCAGAAATAAATAATGAGTTTAACACAAGATGATGTACCGAGGGCACGATTTGTGTTTAAAAACATTGAAAACTATTCCGTCTTACAGTTGAAAAGATGGTTAGAATGCCGGGGTTTGAAGACAAGTGGAAATAAATATGAATTAATTGAAAGGTATGCATTGAGTAGATCTTATACTAAAATAATTATATAAACCCTGATGTGGCCAGCACATAACCTCTCGCCAGATATTTTACCTGGTTGTACGCCTAAAACAAAAAAATATTTTTAAATACAAATACATATATTCATGTCACACTACAAAATAATGCTCACATATATTTGCAAAATCTATGGGATATTTTAATATAAATTATGTACAATACATACATTTTCTTTATATTCAATATCTTGAAATTTTCTTTTTCTACTTTCCTTTTCTTTTTCTTTATACTCGTCATTTTTTCGCAAATTCCTTTTATATTCTTTTTTACGTATATTCTTTTGCGTTGTTGACTTTTTTTTTATTTTCATAATGATGTACAAATATTTTTGACAGTGGCATACAAATATTTTTGACAGTGACATTTATGTGTCAATTACAAATATTTGAATTTCTTGCCTTGAAGTAGTTTGCTATGAGATTTTTTACATCAAATTATTTTATATGCATTTCTTTATCTCTATATTTGTAGAAGATATAATAATGAATTTATATTTATCGAATAAAGAAATTAACGTTCTTTAATATAAGTATTTACATAATTTTCGATAAATAATATTTAGATAATTTTTTTCTTGTAACTACTACTTCCGGTTGTTCAGTTGTTACCTAAACTTAATCAACTCTTCCCATTATTGTTAGATTGAGGAATGTCTTAAGTCTTATTCGAGAAATCATGGATCCAACATCCACAGACACACGGACATCATCGTAAAAATGTTATAATCGGATTCTAGGGACCTTAAAACGTACTTATTCACTAAAATCTGGATATTCGATTTTTAGCATGAATTCAATACCTCTCTTAGCGAGAGGTAAAAATGTGTTCAGTCTGACATGTTTACGATTCCTTTCAAAGAACAGTTGTCGCTAAATCTTGCTCATTACATAACTACTTATTAAATACTTTTTACTCAATAGATGGCGTCCGAAAAGTCCCCATTGGTACTACGGACTACAGATCCGATCAGAACATCAGATCCTAACGCACAACAAATCCTAAAGCACGGTAGACCAAATCGACACAAATACATAGTTAATAACGTGATATATTCATTGCAAAGATCATGATAGTTTGAATACAGTCATCATGACAAATAATTATTGAATTAATTTTAAAATTACCGGAAAACCTTGCCAGATACAAATGTATATGCGAAATGATACTAAAATTATAGTTAAATCATTAGATAAATCCCGCTGAAAGATCATATCACACTGGAAAATGTATTATTGTTAAAAATAAAAGTTATTAACTTTTTTGTATGACAAATAATTTGCGGTTGTTACGGCGTACAAAATGGCTTCCGTGCAACAATTTAATTAAAAAGTTTAATTACTTAACTTTACCTTTTCACCTAAACATCGCCGCACATTATCTAACAAAAGCGATGACAAATTTCCCTGAAACGTTTGAGTTTGAAAAGTAAAACCGTTACGTGGAACCTAATACGAAAATAATGGAATCTAGTGATAATTCCCCCAACTGCGGTGTTCTATGAGTGATTCGTTCGATCCCTGCGGACGAACTACTTTCTCGACCCCGAATTGACACCCAATAATAGAAATGGACACTTAACTTAATGTCAAAATTGCATGTTACGAGTTAAAACAAGAGCTGAAGCAATAAACAAGATAGCGGGTGAAATTACCGCATCGAAACGTCGAGTGGACATAATAGCATATGTTATATGTCGGTTATGTACAGACGAAGCAATCATCATGCATCATTTCTTGTCACAATCAAGTTTTTCATATCACAGGGTGAAGAATTACAAACGCCCAACAATTATTTGTACTCAATTCAGTTAAAAATTTGAGAACTACTTGTATAAATTGTATTTTTACCACCATAAGTAAAAATTGTCCATGTCGCACACTTTATTAAATTGAAATTAGCGTAGGGAAAGGTTTATTTTGTTACAGAAGATAACCAAAATATTTTTGATTTTTGCACATCCAATATCTTTAATAAGGTAATTGAATATTACGGAATCTAAAGCCAGTGATTTCCATTTTCTAATAAACTATTACAGGTAAATAAATTTTGTTAGTAACTTCAACTAGGTAGCTAATAGTTTATGTCAAATTAACATATTTAGAAGCTACCTAATAACAATTAGTTTAAACTAAGTATGTAAATATTATTTATTAAGATTGTAGGGATGAAGAGAAAAAAATGGAGATGCAGTCGTGGTAAACAGTGTTTATAAAATAATGTAACGTGTGAGCCCCGCTGCTACGCTAAACAAGCGTCTAAGTATAGCGATGACGCAATCGCGCTAGCAGCCGGGCTACGTAAACAAACAAGCCGCGACGTGTTTAATTACTTTCGGTCGCCTGAACCTTTTGTGTTCATTGTTATTATGCGGTCGAACATTCTAGAGCTCTCTGGAAGTTCATGGCAGCTGTATAAAAGGGACGCACATATAGAGACATTCACATAGAGTGTAGTGAGGCACAGCAGTATTGTGGTGAGCTTATGCAGTATAGTGTTGCAGCTATGCTCGGGAATTAGTTACATAGAGAGACATATAGAGACATTCACATAGAGTGTTAGTATTGTTCTTGAAAATATGCCAGAAATACATTTTCAGATATGTTCATCACCTTTCATTTCACACAATTTTTAAAGATGGTACAATTTTGGAGCTTTGTATGGCATATTAGTGTATCATAATATACATGTTGAGCCTCCTTTCTTATTTCTGAAGGAGTGTAATCATTAATATTTTCTGTTATTTTCGCTACTCGCGAGGAGTTACAAAAATTATTGAAACTGAAACGTCACATAAAAACAAATGCAGCTAGCTTAGTAAAGAACGATTTTCCGGTCTAAATAGTGATCAGAAATAGCTCTTTTTCTGGACGATTGCGAAAACAATTATATAACCTATTTAGAGAACAATGTTCTCATTTTTAGTGCTAAAATTTTACACGAAACCGTATTAGGAGGGTAATGAGAAATTAAGATAACTCAACATGCCAGAGATCCTAATAGCTTTTTTCTCAAAGAGTGGTTGAGATTACTCAACATGTTAACTATGCCAGAGGTTTCAAAAACTTTGGATTTTTGTCATCTGTTTTCCTGACAACAAAACAAAAACTTATGTTTTAATTATTTTACGAAGTACTGCGGGAAATGTCCAATGCCCCTTTGTTGAAAACACTTATTTCCCATAAGATTGTAGAAAAATTCAAAAAGTGATGTAATTTTTCTCTAGTAGGAAAATTTGACATGAGTAGTAGGAAAGGGCAGTGTTTTTTATTAAGTTGCTTGCAATATTGTTTTTTTTTAAAGAAATATTGAAAAAGAAATCATGATTTAACATTACATGTAATCATAGTAATGAAAATAAATGTGAAAAAACGACACGTACTTATTGAACTTTTTCCATTTTTGTTTTTCTTTTTGAATGTAATAAAACCAATTATTTTTTTACAATCAAATGAATACAATAAGTGGCGCTGTTTAAAGCAGACGTAGAAAAATAAGTTTTTGCAATATTTTTTTAAAATAAAACTGTTTTATAGGTAAGTAGTTACTATAGAGCAGTTATTAACATATTAAAATAAGTTCAATGTTCAAATGCAACAAAACTGTCTACCTTTTTATTTTTACAAGCTGTAAGCTTTTATCTTAATTCGTTTCATAGTTATATAAACACGGGTAATTCAACTCATAAAAAACCCTAGCTATAGCTACTAACTTACATCTAACAAATATGAACAAAAGGCATTCAGGCTACGCAACCATATTATTATAACTATTAGGTGGAAAGTTCTATGAGCGTGGAAATGACTCGTTATTCACAACGCCTGAATAAATATGAAATAAATAAATCGAAATTGCTCTGAAACCGCGTGTTACGATTTACTAACTCACTAAATCTATGGTTGCATTCAGATATAAATAGAAAAGAATTGCTTCGCCTATGAAAATGGCGGAACACGCTGAGGGAGAATTATGCAATGACGAACGAAATGTCGCATTTGCAATTTTACGTGCTTTTGAAATCGTTGGAATCGACTTGTCATATGAAATGCAGAAATGCACTCAAGATTTATAGCAAATTGCGTACAATTGGATGTCGGATTGAATTTTCATATCATTTCTGAGAAAATTGTCCTAGGATTTCTAAGAATTTCCACGCGTTATTTTGAATTATATGCAACCGATTTTGATTTCTTTAATACCCTATAAAAATGAGCCCAAGCTTATAATAATTCGGCGGGTTTACATTTTCAATTATAAAATCTACTCAAATAGAGACTCTAAAAAACTATGGGCCGAATGGTTGGTGATAATAGTTCGACCGGTATCTTCTAGACCAGATTTAGCTTCAACGGAGACCCTTTGCTTTTGGCACAATGAAAAATTAAGTTTTCAACGTATTTAATATGTAGACCACGTTATCTAATAGTTTATATTTAATGATGGGTCCCAAGGGAAAAATGATTGGACAAGCAGTCTACTGATGAAAGTTATTTATTTCTAACCGACGTTTCGACTAAAACGTTAGTCTTCTTCAGGGCAAGAAATGGTCAATTACATATCATTTGTGGCAACCACCCATGAGGAACAGTTTTCGATAAAATTATCACAGAGTTGATCGTCATAAGGTATATAAACATCAATAAATAACATATAAAAAGATTAGCAGTCAATTGTAAAAAAATAAATATGAAAATTGTAAAATTTGTAGTCCAAAATGTAAAATAAAAACTTTTTTTATAACAAAAATTACACGTGTGACTGACTGGTTGACTTAAATGTGAATATGATGCTAATCTTTTTATATGTTATTTATTGATGTTTATATACCTTATGACGATCAACTCTGTGATAATTTTATCGAAAACTGTTCCTCATGGGTGGTTGCCACAAATGATATGTAATTGACCATTTCTTGCCCTGAAGAAGACTAACGTTTTAGTCGAAACGTCGGTTAGAAATAAATAACTTTCATCAGTAGACTGCTTGTCCAATCATTTTTCCCTTGGGACCCATCATCCATTCTTCAATCGATTATCGATCAAATTTATATTTAATGTTTCTATTACAAATTGTACAACTATTGTAATAGCTGAGGATGGGTTTGCTTAAAGCCCGAAACGTCCGTATTTTCTAATGAAGTATACATTACGTCGACTTAGAATACAACATAAATATCAAATTATTATAAACTCAGGAAACAATTTTGAGTTCGGAAATACAGGGTGAGTCTAGGAAGACGCCCCCCCCCCTTTAACTTTTTTATTATAAGTTTTATTATTTTACATATACCATTTGATGGCAGATGTAGATATTTTTTATAAAGTCAGGTTTACAAGATTATTTTAATAAAATAGAAACCGCTATTTTTTTCTCTTTTCAACGATGTATTATTTTTACCTTCCGTCACCTTTAGGTAAGGAAGGTACATATTGTCTTTAGTCAAAAAATTCGATGATGAGTTTTTAATCAATAAGCACGTTTTAGGGTCCCTAGAATACGAATTTACTATTTTTACGATGATGTCTGTATGTGTGTGTGTGTGTATGTGTGGATGTGTGTGTGTGGATGTGTGTGTGTGTGTGTGTGTGTGTGTGTGTGTGTGTGTGTGTGTGTAACAAAATTTTCGTCTGCGATAACTCTAATACTACAGTTACAAAAATTATAATTTTTCGTGTACTTCTTCGTTACATTCATATGAAGAGCTGATTAGATTTTGGTTACAATTGGTCAACCGGAAGTACCATCATTTGAAGATTTTAACAGTTTTTATTGAAAAAACTATGTTAAATACAATTTTTTCACATTTGATGTTATTATAAATATTAAAGAATATTTTATTCTCTATACGATTTGACTGCATTTTATACTTAATATTAAATGGATATAGAGTTAAAAAATTATAAAGAAATTAAATTTCATAAAGTAGTTATAGCTATGAAAACAGCTACTATATTAAGAAAATTCTGATTGAAAGATGTCAGTGTCAAGTGAAATTGACATAGTGTGTTTGTCATAATTTTTACTGGAAATATAGGATCTTTTGCTTTCTGTATGGAATTTGTATAAAATACATACAACTGCTTTAAGGTAATGTACAAGAAATAGAATATTTAATTTAATAATAATAATAAATCTTTTATTTCTGCAGATACATTATACTGCATATAGAAAACGTCACAAAATAATAATTTTCTGTATGAAATTTGCATAAAATACATGCAACTGCCGGAAGGTAATGTACAAGAAATAGAATATTTAATTTAGCAAGGAACTTTCCGTATGAAATTTGTACAAAATACATAGAACTGACGGAAGGTAATGTGCTGGCCACATCAGATTTTTTATTAATGTATTTGAAAAATTTCGAGAAAAATGAGATAATTTAGAAATATTAGAAATAATTTTTAAACAAATATTATAGGTGGCTATGTGAAAATAAACAAAACGTAACAGTGCTATACAACTCAGTGTTCTTAAACCCGGTTGCCGACGTCTAGGAAACCGCTCCCGGTAAATTCTTTTTGCTCTTCTTATGATTCCAGTCGATTCACCAATTATTAGAATCATATCAATTAATTCGTTCTTCGTGAACATTTCAAAATGTTTTTGTTTTTGTTTACAAAATAAGTTAAATTAAGTAACAAACAAATGTATACTTTTTTGACATTAATTTAATTGTTTTACATTGTTGCGTTTTGTTTATTTAAATTACATTTAGCCATTGGTCAAGAAGATAAAAAGTTTAAAAAGTTAAGAAAAATGTTATTCTAAAATAAAACACAGTTACCTACCTAATTTTTTAGTTTAAATATGTATATGTATGAATGTATTGTATAATTTATGAATTATGCATATACATAATAAAAAAAAATATTGAACAAATAGAGTTTTGTCTGAAAAAAGTTAGACATAACTTTGTTCTTAATTAATAATAACGTTTGGAAACATCAACGTAAAGTATGTGTAATTTAATTTATGATGCCACAAAGTCATTATTCAACATTGATATCTTCGGTAATTCTACCCCTTTTGTTACTAATGGTATCATTTTCCTCGCCATACCATTTGCTAAATTTGTTTCGTATGTTCGCAACTAGTAGTTTAGCTCCTGCAGAAATTTGCAGGGCATGAAATGATGTACTATTACTAAAATGACATATTTTCCAAAAAAATTCGACTTCTTTTGTTTGAAATAAAGTGAACACAGTGCGGAAAATTCCCTGTAATTTGTTTTTCCTACAACCGGCAATTCATTTGAACTATCAACGAATCTATAATTTTGTACTCTACAGTTTCTATAATGTTGAATTAGATTTCTTTGTGTTACAAGTATCATTTTAAATTTCTTTCAACAATGTAAAGCTAATAATTCACGTTTATAAAGAAAAGTTTAACGTTGGAATTATATATGAAACGGTAAACCATATGACAAAATTCACATCGTTTTCTTTTCCATTATCTTCTTTCAATTGTAGGTAGCATAAACTGTTGTAGAATTATGTGTTTTCAATAGTATCGCCGGGGAAACTCATTTTTCTTTAAGATAATATTGTTTTCCCTGTAATATTTGTATTGTTGACAAAGGACAATGCTATAGATTTATTTTGATGAACGTCTTTTCCATTTTACATAAAACTCTTCAATATTTCATTTCCAAGAAGATACCTATTATTAAAATGATTGCTTCTTATATTAATGATTCCAGGGATGTCTATTTTTACATTTTAAAGTAATAAATGTGTATCACTCGTATTTCAAATTACACTGCTGTAATTATTTGCAAAATTAGCAGTTTTAATGCATAAATACCGGCACATCAAAATAAAATAAACACAAACCAGGAAATTATGCTTCATTTACATACGACGTAATAGAAAACATTTGAAACAAAATCTGCTACCAAGCTACATATCTCTGTATTGTATAGTTTATGAGCGCAATAAGTCTCAACTAAAACGTAAAAATTTAATCACACATAAAAAAGTTCCTATTCATGTTGCCTGTAAAATTATAGTAAGACCTACATCAATTGGATATACGTAATACGTAATTTTCTTAATCACAAAAAAATCTTGGTGTATTGTCCAATTTCATTTCTACTCCACTAAAACACGGTTTCTTTAAATAATTATTTGTGTTAAATTTTCTACATTATAATCTAACATAACCCTGAAGATGGTTTATTTTGAATCAAAACGACCGTGTTTGTAAAAAAATTAACTTTAATAAAACTAATTTTCATCAAGGACTGACACTCCACTGACTTTTTCCGTTTCATATTATACCTACAGTCGAAAAATACTATCAATTAACTGTTCTGGATAACCTTTGTACCTTTGTGGTTAAAATTTCTTCGCTTTACTTTTTATCCGGCTCGAAGGACTAATGTTGATTTAAAAACACTTATTATAATGAATACATTTATACAGGGTGTAACAGGTAAACAAGCAACCTCAAATAATTTCTGTATTATTAAAGATACAATAAAATACTATAAGACAAACTCAGAAAAAAATACTCCATCGAATGGGCGTAAAAAATATATGCCATCCCATTTAAATATATATAACTTTGTGTTGTAACTTGAGAACCACTGGTTTAAAATAATATTTTACTCTGTATTCAGATGTCCCCCTTGGTCTTCTATAAGATTGTCTTATAGTATTTTATTGTATCTTTAATAATACAGAAATTATTTGAAGTAGCTCGTTTAGCTGTTACACCCTGTATAAAAACATTACACTGCAGAATCAAGCTTGATTGTTGCTTATAAAAAAAAAAATCTGATGTGGCCAGCACATTACCTTCCGTCAGATCTATGTATTTTGTAAAAATTTCATACGGAAAGTTCCTTGCTAAATTAAATATTCTATTTCTTGTACATTACCTTCCCGCAGTTGCATGTATTTTATGCAAATTTCATACAGAAAATTATTATTTTGTGACGTTTTCTATATACAGTGTAATGTATCTGCAGAAATAAAAGATTTATTATTATTATTATTTCTTGTACATTACCTTAAAGCAGTTGTATGTATTTATACAAATTCCATACACAAAGCAAAATCCTATATTTCCAGTAAAAATTATAAGACAAACACACTATGTCAATTTCACTTGACACTGACATCTTTCAATCAGAATTTTCTTAATATAGTAGCTGTTTCCACAGCTTTGCCTACTTTATGAAATTTAATTTCTTTATAATTTTTTAACTCTATATCCATTTAATATTAAGTATAAAATGCTGTCAAATTGTATAGAGAATAAAATATTCTTTAATATTTATAATAACATCAATTGTGAAAAAATTATATTTAACATAGTTTTTTCAAGAAAAACTGTTAAAATCTTCAAATGATGGTACTTCCGGTTGACCAATTGTAACCAAAATCTAATCAGCTCTTCATATGGATGTAACGAAGAAGTACACGAAAAAATTATAATTTTTGTAACTGTAGTATTAGAGTTATCGCAGACGAAAATTTTGTTACACACACACATCCACACACACACACATACAGACATCATCGTAAAAATAGTAAATTCGTATTCTAGGGACCCTAAAACGTGCTTATTGATTAAAAACTCATCATCGAATTTTTTGACCAAAGACAATACCTTCCTTACCTAAAGGTGACGGAAGGTAAAAAACATTAATTTCCAGTAAGAATATTATGAACCACCTGTTTTTTTTTTATATAAAAAGCCGTAATGTTGTGAAAATGACTTCTGTTTTACATTGTGAAATTTACAGTAATTTCTATCAATCTACACCTCTCTGCTTTGATGGTCAGTGCTCTGCTGTCAATGGTTCAAAAAATTAAGGGCAGATGATGCGTCCAGTCCACAATCCGCACCAAACAGTGACTTTTTCTGGTTGCACTGAGCGCTCCTTAGTTTATGGGAATCTTTCATGAAATAGATTCAAATAACATTTATTTTGAACATTTTTCTTAATTTCTGTATTCATTACTACTTATAGTTAAGGAGGTGGTGGCAGAAATTTTGCTCGAGTTGCAGTAGTTGAAAATAGTGAAGTTTTGATTATAAGAACCACTAATAACCACTTCTGCAAAACCATTATTGCTGCATTATTAATTAATAAGTAGGTAATTAAACATGTAAAAATAAAAAGAGTCCTATTTGTCTGGCATATGGTTTTTTTTAGTATCTATATGTATAGTCAATTTAACATAATAACTAAATGGCAGACGCGATCAAATAATTTAGGAGAGGTTATATATTTTGTCGTTGAAAATTATTTTTTCGAAAAAGCAGCGACACTCGACCTTGCTACCTTGCTTATCCTGTTCATAAGTTTCAAAACTCTATTGCCTGTCATTCCTAACGACGATCAAATCATATACCGAAATTGCCACCTGCTCCCTAGCTATTAATTTGACAAGGGAAAGAAGATTTTTTATTAACAATAAATAATAATACATACATGCGTAATGCAGACTATGCATATACCCCTAGAATCAACTGTTTGAGAAGCATAACCGACTCGGGACTATTACGTCACAATAATTTGAAATATTAAAAAATTCATATTAATTCAGTGAACGAAGGAATTTACCCTACAAAAGGTCGGGTAGTCCTGAATTTTTGATATGTTGTACAGGGTGGTTGGTTAGTGAAAAATCCAATTTTCCACAATCCTCCCTCCTTCGCTCATCCGCTATCTTGTGGAAACCACCGAAAATCGGCACTTTTTCTGTTTTCTGCCTATAACTTAATTCTGGTGAAGTTTAGCACAGAAAAAGTTATTTTCCAACTTGTAGAGGACAAAAGTATTTTTGTACGATTAATAGCAACGGAGCCATGAAGCTCACCAAAAGGCTAAAATTGCGTAGGTACTTAGCAAAAATTTAGGGTTTATTTCCACTTTACATCGCAATACTTCATTTTAGCGTAAAACTCCTCAAAATCAATCTTGTAGAAAATTTAATTACCTACAAAATCCATGTGTTTAGGTATCACTAATGAACCATCCTATACAACGTATCAAAAATTCAGAACTACCCGACCTTTTGTCTGGTACTCCCCCTTTTTCGGCCTCGGTTCACTGGACTATATCTCGCTTACTAATTCGAATTTTTATCACTATTCTTAGATTTTTATATATTACCAGAAAAAATATAAAAAATCTGATGTGGGCAGCATATTACCTTCCGTCAGATCGTCAGATCTATGTAAAACTTTTAAAATCTTCAAATTAGGGTACTTCCGGTCGCCCAATTGTAACTAAAATCTAATCAGCTCTTCATACAGATGTAAGGAAAAGGAATACGCAAAAATTATAATTTTTGGGAAGGTGGTACTGGTGTTATACGATCCGACAAAATCGACACACACATACATACATCCATAAATACAAACATCATCGTAGAAATAGTAAAATCGTTTTCTAGGGACCCTAAAACGTGCTTATTTATTACAAACTCATCATCGAATTTTTTGACCAAAGACAATACCTTCCTTACCTAAAGGTGACAGAAGGTAAAAAAAAAACAGTAATGTATAAGTTGTTTGTAGTTCAAATTCCTTCGAATTATGGAGACTAATTTTATTTTTTAATAAATAACTTATTGTGAAGCCGCTTCCTGAAGTGGATGTCTTTTTCGTGAAATGTTTAACTCATCTTCTGGATTCGACACATATACTGGTGTTATGCGATCCGACAAAATCGACACACACATACATACATCCATAAATACAGACATCATCGTAAAAATAGTAAAATCGTTTTCTAGAGACCCTAAAACGTGCTTATTTATTACAAACTCTTCATCGAATTTTTTGACTAAAGACAATACCTACCTACCTTACTTGAAGGTGATGGAAGGTAAAAATATCGGTAGAACACCCCATTATGATGTTTAAAAATTCGTAAGGTTGTTGCATGAGAGAAATTTTAAATTCTAACATACAATTTGAAAAACCCTGTATAAGTTAATAAACTTCTGGTATCTTTAATTTCATTCCCCAATTATTTCTCGTTGTGTAGTATGTGTGTGGCAACCGAAACCTCCATCTCGGATCCAGTCATTTACATCGCATTACTCGCGCGATCACGACGCGCATTATCCACGCGTTATCTAGATAAGATGCTATCTGACGGCGATTACGCAGCCGTCAGAGCCGCACGGACTTCCTGCACGCTCTTCGAGCTGAGCCTCGCTCTGGGTTTCAGTCTCGGTCTGGACTCAACTCGACTCAACTCACCAAGGAACAATCCCTGCCCAACCCCGTGCCAAACGCCAGCTGCTCGCTGTCTTGATGGTATTTGTCAAACGCCGGATCTGATACAAACTAATGAGGCTAACTTATGACCATAAGATGATGAGGAATATAATAAATAAGGGGATAAGAGGGTCAGATGGTATACGAAATGTGATTTGTAATGATATCTGATAATCAAAAGTCGTTTATCTGGTAATATCTACCTTGCAAAGATATAAAGATAACAAGAATAATTATAATTCATAAAAGTTTGGTGTGACCAGCAATAATCGACTACCCAAATCGGCTTCGGTATCTCAAAAACTAGATAGCTAAGGCAACATGGCTCTTAGAATAAATAAATATAAATAGATATATAATCATAGCATATCCCAATCTGCTTTATACATATACTACGTTTACATGCAGTTTTGAAAATGGTTTCAGTTTTCAGTCAAAATTATGCAAAACTGTTTACATGCAGTTTTCAAAACAAGTTTAAAAATTGATTTGAAATCAGTTTCGGCGCATGCGCATTTAACTGATGTAAGTGACAGATCCTCTTCACTCCAAATACTTCGTTTTGCTATTATTCCAATTATTTTTTATACTTCGTGCCAATATGTACTAAAACTACACAACTGTCAGTATATTTGAAGGTTAGTAACACAAAGCGACAGAAACGTTATGCTCTTTACGCATGCGCAGTATCGAAACTGAATTTTAACGGTGGAAATATTTCATCATTACCGATATATGTGTACAAAGCAGATTGGCACACCCAGCAATGGGTAATAAGCCATGATGATATATTTATTTATTTTATTTACATGAGTAGTTTTGAAACTAGTTTTTAAGTCCAACCCATGAATTTTAGTGTTGGTTTGAGATAATTCAAAGCCGTTTTGACACTGTATACATGGCGTTTTCAAAACTAAAAACGTTTTAAAAACGTTTTTAAAACTGCATGTAAACTCAGTAATTGATGTCTGTAATGATAATGATATTTATATTCGTAGCGAGGGGCGTTTACCAGGCATCATCTCACGGGCACTCATTGCTAGCATAGACTAAGTTTATCTCGACGCTTGATGCCGCTTGAATTTAGTAAATCCTTTTTAAATCTTCGAAATAAACGTTCGAGATTAATATTTCAAACCGCTTGAAAATGATAAGTCAAGTCTATAAAATAACAGGCTTGGACTGGACTTATGAAGCGGCTTGACCTCTGTCGGACTAAACAATTACGTTTATTTAGACAAATCAAGCGACTTTAAGTATATTATGACTTGAAAAATCCTATAGGTTTATCTCAGTGTATTGAAAATAGGATTGAGTTATTTTCGATCTTCTTTAAATTCGCAACGATTACAAAAGATAGTTAAATACTAGATTATGCAGACAGACAGGGAGAGGAACATGATTTAATTTAATGCTGAATATATAACCTCAAAATCTAAAAATTGTCATATTGTTATTTGTCTTATCTTGTAAAAACATTAAAAAATATTTGTTTCATCACTCCCAATATTTCGCTTTTGGACAATTTTACTAAGTTTTATGCAGGGACCCGAACCGTAACGAAACCGTAACCAAAAACCGCACCGATATTTGACTTTTTATGAAACCGTAACCGAAAACCGAAACCTATATTTTATTTCTTCAAATATGGAAACCGAAAACCGACACGAAAAATAAATTCGTTCTGTAACCGAAAACATAACATAACCGAAATAATATCGGTACCAAAACCATAATTATATTTTGCAATTATATTTAAAAAAATACTGATTTGTTGACATTTTTCAATCAATCACTCATTTTGTTTACGAATTAATATTAAAACTTAAAATTAGAATATAGTTTTGTTGCAAAAATAAACTTAAGAACTTTAATGTGAAAACTTTAACTAATAGTTACTTTTTGAACCGCGAATTTTATTTTTAAAACACACCTTAATATAAAAGTAGCTACCTAACTTTATATTTTTACTTAAAATAATTACGTACAGATTCGTTTTGAATTTTGAATTCCGAACTAGCCGTGTATATCTACTAGTACTTGTTGTTATAGTGAAACGTGGAATTAAAATGTTATTACATTGCAAAAAAAAACTAAGCTAATTTTTCATTTAAACCGAAAAGAACCGAAACCGTAACGAAAACGAAACATTTGTTTTTTTAACCGAAACGAAAACCGATATAATATTTTCAAAAAAATCGTAACCGATAACCGAAACCGAATTATTATTAAATTAAAAACCGTTAACCGTAACCGAACCTCAAAATTTTTCGGTTCAAGTCCCTGGTTTTATGTCACGACTTTTATAAAATATGGTAAAAACTAACAAATGATATGAATTTAGTAACACTGCAACATATTGGGGATTTGCGCAAGCCGCTTCAGAAATCCAAGCCTGTTATTTTATAGGCTTGACTTGACATTTTCAATTGTCCAAAAGCGAAATATTTGGCGTGATGAAGAAACATATTTTTTTAATATTTTTGAAAGAGAAGACAAATAACAACATGACAATTTTTAGATTTTGAGGTTATATATTCAGCATGAAATTAGATCATATATCTCTCCCTGTATGTCTGTATAATCTAGTATTTAACTATCTTTTTTTAGTCGATACGAATTTAAAGACAATTGAAAATAATTAAATCCTATTTTCAATCCACTGAGATAAACCTATAGGATTTTTGAAGTCATAATATACTTGAAGATAGTGCACCATAGGGGTCTATAGTAGAGATTCAGAAAGCAAACTAGCTTGGCTAGCAATAAAAAAAAGCTCTTTAAATAAAGTTTACTCGGTCACCAAAAGCGTTAATTAGAAATTAGAAGAGAGTAAAGATACATCTTCAATTTCTATAAAGTAATTAAATTGGTTTTAAGTGTTTTCCGAATAAGATAAAGTAGAATGTAATATCATTTTCAATTTTCTGTTATGAACTTCAATCCTTGCGAAAGTCACGTTTTAATTTAGAAGTAATTAAAATTTTGTAAATGATTTTCGAGAAACATTATGTTGAATGGATAATTAACAATAAATTTTGTAAAAAGTCATAAAAGTTAAAAATACAATATGTGTCAAGTTTTTAAAGCTAAGTGGATGTGTTTTATTAATGTGTATACTAAGGGCACCACTTAGCATTTTTATTAGAAATAATGGAAACTTGTGGCAGATGTTTCGATTTAATGCTTCTTTTCTAGTATTCTTTTTAACATACTGTGTAATAAGTAATAAATTAACACTACAAGAAGTCAAACGGTATGAAGATTTTAACATACTTATGTATATTCAATGATTTTTTTACAGTTCATGAATATGCCATACCTTAATATTTTAATTATTGTATTAAATTTGTGGTTGTGGTAATATTATTCATACTGATGTGAGGTTTAGATTCTTTGGAGATAAATTCGAGTAATTTGATAACTGAATCATGTATGCTTTTGCTGTTGCTAGGACTTTGGAATGTAGGGACACTTAGCGTCGGCTCCTTTGATGTTTCGGTAGCAAATTTGAACTAGCGACCATGTTTTAGGAATACCATTCAGCGCGAAATTCAAACATAAAAGAATGATACTTATGATTTGAAACAATTTCTTATTAGTAATATTAAAGCATTAAATATGTTAATCCCCCTTGAAATACAAAAATAGACTTTCTTTTGTAAAATAATAAATAAAGGAGCACAATAATACAGAAACATCAATAAGAAATTTTAATATTACGTAATATAACACAAGAATAAAATATTCAATAGTTGAAAAGTGATTTTAGTCTTGAAAAAGACTGATTTTATCAGAAATAAAAGATAAGATTCCAAAGAACAGAACAAGCAAGATGAACAAAATCACAAACGAGGTCTGTTTCTTTACTTTGATACATGTGTTTGACGTTTGACAGATAGAAACATAAGCGTCGTTGAAATTATTTACATATCCGTTTGCGTGTTACAATTAAAAATAGAGCCAACAAATATGGATAATTATTATTATAATATAAGCATGTATCCTACTTTCTTATTTAGTATTGGTTTCATATTTTTACTCTTCGTTATCCAAATTTACAATAGCAGAAGCCCCCAGAACATTTATTATTCCTACGGCTAATTTTTCCACCATATTTTAGGAATACTTTTATTATGCGCAGTAAAAATTTGAATCGAGAGTGTCCCTATTGGTAACGATAATATACAAGGTGTTCAATTTAAGTTTTCCATCATTGCTATCTTGAGAACTATAACATCACAGACCTAACGAACGAAGTAAGTTAGGTCTGTGATAATATTTATATATTTTTTACAAGGTTGGCTGAATTAGCAAAGAAATATTATTTGGAAGAATATTACTAATATTTTTTACGACCAGTGTCAAAATACGGATTTTAAAATGTTTATTTTAAATGAGAACATATCTTTTTTATTTGCTTATTTGTTAGTAGAGGTGGGCGCGTGAGTAACTTTTTGTTCACGATCACGCACGCTCACGGAACTAAAAATGTAATCACGACCAGTCACGCACGACTTTTTACGTTTGATTCACGATCACTCACGCTCACGATTTTATTTTGGCACTCACGCCCGATCACTCCCGGCGGGTCATGTTCGTGTCACGTAATTGTTTCTATGTATATTTAAGCCTGTTTAACACAGTCATAAGTTGTTATCAAATTTGTTAACAAATTGGTAATAAGTTAGGTAACAGATTGGTTTCATTGGAAACGAATGTTTATGGACAAATATGTTGTTCTATTTCATCACAAATATCATTATAAATTTGGCAACAAATTTGTTAACAAAATTATGATCGTGTCAAACGGGCTTAAAGATTTGTATATCTTTAGTGAATTCGAAGCAATTGTGTATACAATTTTGGGTACAACAATAACACTATTTTTATGCAAAAAATACTGTTGATGACATATTTGGACATAATAATAACAATAATGTAAAGTAAAAGATGGAAATTGTCAATTTTTAAAATAAAAAATAGAAGAAAACTTGTACTCACGCCCGATTAAATTTCAATCACGCCTGATGACGCACGATAATTTTTCCGTGCCTCACGCTCACGTCCAATCACGACGCAAAATTTAAATTATATTCACGATCACGCGGGTCACGTCGTGACCCATCGTGACCCGACAAAATCACGGGCCGCGCCCACCTCTATTTGTTAGTTCTTAATTGATGATATAATATTTTCATACCTTCACTTAAACGTTGTGGTGGGTGCTGGAACATGAGGGAATTCTGGGTAATGAAAAAGGGTGTCAAATTGCCGCTTTACGGGCCTGAACCCTCTTGTGGACTCTTGAGAAACCATATAAAGAAGAAAATAAAAACTAGGAGGAGTCAGCCATAGCCTCATATTGGCGAGACATCCCAGGCCTTAGTTGAAGAAATTTATTTCATCCTCGTCGATAAACGCCAAAGAGCTATTAGTTCTCAACAAAAAGAACCTTAGTACTATGCAGGTATCTTTACTATACTCCATCCGTTTTAACTATAGATGGTTGTGACAATACGAGCAGTTTTATCTTGTTATTTGATTGGATAATATCGGGGTATTATCCAATCAGAAAACAAGTTCAAACTGTTCCTATTTTCGCACCACTCTATAGTTAAAAAGGATAGATTGTAGTCATTGTTCTCTGAAATATCATTTATGTAAGATTGGTATAGCTGGAAACAGTATCTGTCGACTCTGCGAAAGAGGACCCCGCGGCAAATGAGATCGGGAAAATGACTCATAGAGCAGTTACTGGCTTCATTCGGTACTTCCCGAAAACTAAGATACGTCTGTGTTACTGTGTTACAATAGATCTTACAGGTTGCAGTGATAAAAGTAGTTAGCGCTTAAAGTTCTCAACAAAGTTAATAATAATAAATAATAACCGTATGACCGGAAATACGAACACGTTTTAAATTCTAGTCTAAAGTTTGGTTTTAATTTATAAGGAATTTTGTATAAAATTTCGACAAACTCTAACAGCCTGGGTGAGCATTAAGACATCTTTTCCGTACGGTATAGAGTGTTTATCCATTTGTGGTGCAGGTCCGGTAGTTTCCTGTTCCCTTTCATTTTCTCCTATATTTTTAAAACATTAAAATTATTTTAGTTCCTGCAGTCTGTATATTCATTTGGGTCTTTTCAAAATTCATGTATGTCAAAAGTAAAATTTGACAGATATTAATGACAACCTTACAAAAATATTGCTGATATTAGCTGTATTCTTTTTGGACAAAATCGCAGCTCGTCTCAGATCACTTCAGATAAACTCAGGAAATCGTTATTCTTTTTGATACAACTGATCTGAGATGTTCTGAGTAAACTCACTTCCCCCTTCCCGATGCTACACTACCAGTTTACAAAACTCAAAGTGATTTGAAACACTCAGTTTTCATTTTAAGTTTATATAATACAACTAATTTTATATTCACATATTAGATATACTTACAGTTATATATTTTCAACATTATCCATTTTTCTTTTTTAAATAGTATCATAGATCAGAATATAAGTCAATAATTTTGACAACTGTTACAGCAAATACTATCGGTAAAGAAGGAAGTGATAAAATGGAATTAAACTTATTCTTTTTGCACACCACAATTCACTTCATCTCAACTCAGTTATGTACTGAGCTGAGTTTCAATTGGATCAAAAAGAATACAGCTATTATAATCGACCTTTTCAATTTAATGAGATAGAAGATATGCGCAATGGGGATCTGCGCCTATAGTAAGAACAACTGAGATCTATGGCGTTTGTTTCTAAAAAATTTAGACTTAAAATGTAAAAATATCTCATATAACTTTAAAAAATCTTATCGAAATAAGTTACGAAAGCTTTTATTGAAGTTAAAATGTCTAACGATGGAAATTTTTACTGAGAATACATGTATTTTAATTACTGCAATATTTTTGACGTTTCGTTTGACAGCCCAACTGGCAATTGTTCGCGCCATTTTCTTACTATTTGTAGCGATAGAAAGAGATAGCCGTTAAATTGAAAAGGTACATTACAATATTTTATAGAATTAAAATGTCTTAGGAAGTATCTCTTCATATAACATGCTTTGAATATTGTATTTATTAGAATATAATAAATTCAAATAAATCCATGTTTTTCAATCTTTTAAAATATATTAAATTGTATTTTATAACGATTGGTAACATTGACGTTATAGATTTCATAAGAAGAATTTACAGATCAAGCGAGTTATAGACAGTTGCTCAGAATACCGTTTTATGGAATTCTATAAGGCGTTCATTTATAGACTTTCTATAAGCTACACATCTATAAGATTATAGAAATTTAAGAGAATGCCTAGAGTCCTAGCATTAGTCAATCGAAGAAATTCCTTTCACCCTTGTTGATAAACGCCAAAGAGCTATTAGTTCTCAACAAAAAGGACCTTAATACTACGACAGGTATCTTTACTAGTCATTGTTCTCTGAAATACCATCTATGTAAGATTGGTATAGCTGAAAACAGTATCTGTCGACTCTGCGAAGACGTTGAATGTGAATGTGCAACTGTGGCCGGGTAAATGGTACCTCGCGGCAAATGAGATCGGGAAACTGACTCATGGAGCAGTAACTTTGGAAGTAGGTACTTCCAGAAAACTAAGATACGTCTATGTTACAATAGATCTTACAGGTTGCAGGGACAAAAGAGGTTAGCGCTTAAAGTTCTCAACTAAATTAATAATAATAAATAATAACCGTATGACCGGAAATACGAACGCGTTTTAAATCCTAGCCTACACTCTAAGAAATTTTTAACCAATTTTAACACTAAAATTGGTTCCAGGAGTTCCACCAGATTACGTGTTATTTTAACAAAGTATGTGTTTGGTTAAAACACAAAATTTCTAGTTAAAAATATTAGTGCGTGTTAAAATTTACAAGAATTCGTATTTTAACTAAATGTACAAGTTAATTACCTTCTACACTAAATAGTGTAATGTATGCGTTTCAGTAGCACCTCTTGGTGTATTCATTTACTCGATTTGAGTATTTTTTACAAAATATGTGTTAAATAAGGTAAATAAGGATTTCATTGAAGTATAAATAATATAATTTTATTATATCAAAAAATACATAAGTAAATATATCTCATATTTGGCTAATATCTGTTTATACAAAAATATGTTAATAATATAATTTTCATCGGAACTCGGAACATGAAAGAGTTTCATATGGTTCTTTGTTCAAACGAATATTTAAAAATATTAAAGACATTTCAGACACATCTAATTTTGCAATGTTAGTGGCTATAGAGTTTAAACAAAATATATTGTATCCAAAGACTCAATAATTTCTGGCACGAGGAAGTTGGTTGGTATAAAAAAAACCACATGAAATCCATTTAGAACTATTAATTTTTATATCACATGGTATATCCATTTTGAAGTACGTAATAACACTTTTGTAGCAATAATCACCTTCGTACATCTCACAGATCAAACGAAGAATATGTATATCACATATTAAAGTTGCACAATCCACACTTTGGTGCTGATTTGTTCACTGCTTGTAGCAGCGTTGAGTGTTATTTTATATTTAACGAAATATAGTGTAATTCCAGCACCTTATTGTGCAAATGTACACTAAGTTGAACATAAGCAACTCAAAAAATTGTTGGTAACTAAAAGTAACCATATTTTTGAGTAATATATCTCATTTACTCCATTTGTGGTTAACATATTTGAAATTTAATTTAATTAACACGGACAAAATTTAACTAAACCATATTTTTAACACGGACGAAAAATATGCTTATTTATGTGATAAAATTAACACCAAATTACTTCATCAATCAATTTGATTACTTTACACGGACGATATTTCTTAGAGTGTAAAGTTTGGTTTTTATTTATAACGAATTTTGTATAAAATTTCGGTAAACTCTAACACCCTGGGTGTGCATTAAGACATCTTTTCCGTGCGGTATAGAGTGTTTATCCATTTGTGGTGCAGGTCCGGTAGTTTCCTGTTCCCTTTCATTTTCTCCCCGCCCGCCAGCCATGCCATGCTGCCTGCGCTTGCCCAGGTACTCATCGCGTCGGTAGCGAATCGCCTCCGTGGCTCCGGGCTCGCTCCGTGTCATTATAACGCGCCGGGCATTTTGTAAAATTACTACGTGAACTAACGCGTTGCCTACAACCTGTGATTACGGACCCCAACAGAATGACAGCGTTTATTCCACATCCTGGCCTGGCTGATTCGGGAAGTTCTCAACCCCGCTATCGCCACAAACATCTCTTGCGAATAATGACACCGAAATTAAAAATGAATAAACGTGCGCGTACACGGCTCGATTACAATCTGACCGGCTGTGTAATTTGCCTGCTGGAAATTATATGTTGACACATGTGTCGCGCGAACAATTGTTGTCCGCCTCCATTACGAGATGAGTACGCGATAGACGGCTAACGTTTTGCTTGTAGCGAGCTCAGGGCCGGATTGGTCAGTCGGGATAATCGGGAATTTCCCGAGAGGCCGCGGCTTTTTGATACCGACGCTCGGTGATTACAAACTAAAATTTGAGTACGTAGCATCATCTAATTAACTTCACCCGGTAACCGTTCTTATACACATCGTTTTTTTAATATTTTCTAATTCTTGACAAAATTTCTTTCGGTATTGCAAATATAGTCCGAGCTTGAATATATGAGATTTTGGTAATTTCTTACTTTGTACATTTTGAATGATTGTAATTATAGTTAAGGTATTGTCCGGTGTTGGTGTGTTGGTTTACGGTAGGGTAGACTTATGTTACTAGTCTCCCTTGTGAACCTAATATAAAGTATCATCGACAATTCAAACAAAAGTTTAGGTCGTATATTGGCTGAACCTAGTGCTAATTCTTCAAAAAATTCCATGTATAAATTGGCTATAACTGAGAAGAACCCATCAGCAAACCTTCTTGTACAAAATATCAATCTTTTTCTTGGAAATATGAGTTCTGTAGGCAGCACTGCAAAAGTTCCATAATACAATCAAGAGGCAAGTCGGTTGGTATCGTTTTCAAGCCTTGTTTTGAAGCTGACAAGAAGATTTTGTGGTTGTAATTGTATTTAGCACAAAAGTTCTACAAAATGTTTTGAATTCTTCACATATGATGTCCCTTTTCTTTGAAGTGGCTGAATGATTGGTAATAGAAATTGTGATATTTTGTAAGTAGAAGAATTTATGGAACTTTTGACGGGTTTCTGAGATGCTCAAATCTTTCTTATGGATATATGGAGCACGGTACACTTTGTTTTCTATAGACGTAGTAGTTTCTTATAATTTCCTTGATTCAAAAGCTCTTCTATTTTCTGATCATATAAATTGGTATCCAATATTACTGTAACACTTCCATTATCTGCGGGTAGAATCTTGGTTGTGTTATCTTTCAATGCTTTATTTTCTTCGTTTTCAAGATTAGGTTTGATCAGATAATTTATTTGCTTCAGAATTTTCCTCACTCTCCATGTTATTTTCTTAACTACAGAATGTTCTATATTTTAAATACTATTTTAGGAGCGTTTTTTACCTCTCGCTAAGAGAGGTATTGTATTCATGCTAAAAATCGCATATCCAGATTTTAATGAATAAGCACGTTTTAAGGTCCCTAGTATCCGATTATAACATTTTTACGATGATGTCCGTATGTATGTGTGTGTGTGTGTGTGTGTGTGTGTGTGTGTGTGTGTGTGTGTGTGTGTGTGTGTGGGGATGTGTGTGTGTGTGTGTGTGTGGATGTTGGATTCACTATATCTCAAATACTATGAGACTTAAGACATTTTTAACTACGGATTCCTCAAACTAACAATAATGGGAAGAGTCCAGTCAGTTTTGGTAACAATTGGACAACCGGAAGTAGTAGTTACAAGAAAAAAATCGTCTAAATATTATTTATCGAAAATTTATGTAAATACTTATATTAAAGAACGTTAAATTCTTTATTCGATAAATATAAATTCATTATTATATCTTCTATAGATTTAGAGATAAAGAAAGGCATATAAAATAATTTGATGTAAAAAATCTCAGATCAAACTACTACAAGGCAAGAAATTCAAATGTTTGTAATTGACATATAAATGTCACTGTCAAAAATATTTGTATGCCTCTGTCAAAAATATTTGTATATTATTATGAAGATTATGAAAATAAAAAAAAGTCAACAACGCAAAAGATATACGTAAAAAAGAATATAAAAGGAATTTGCGAAAAAATGACGAATATAAAGAAAAAGAAAAGGAAAGTAGAAAAAGAAAATTTCAGGATATTGAATATAAAGAAAATGTAAGTATTGTACACAATTTATTTTAAAATATCCCATAGATTTTGCAAATATATGTGAGAATTATTTTGTAGTGAGACATGAATATATGTATTTGTATTAAAAATATTTTTCGTTTTATGCGTACAACCAGGTAAAATATCTGGCGAGAGGTTATGTGTTGGCCACATCAGATTTTTTATATTTCTTTTATAACTGTTCAATTTCTATGTTGGCAAAAAATTCGTATTATCCAATGCCAAAACTAATTTATTACTTTGTGGCAATATAATTATAAATTTTTAAAAAACTGGAGATGAGGCTGATCATTCTTGTATTTTCCCGGGCCGCTGAATCTTCCCAATCCGACCCTGAGCGAGCTTTACCGTTTGCGGTGTGCTGCTACCTTACCGGAAGCCTATTGTGCGCAGTGTTACATGCTCCATGCTCAGCTAATCATCAACGCTAAATTGTTCTCGACTGCCATTTTGCAATTTCAATTCTAACAGCCTAATGAATTATGCTCGATAAAGATTTCACAACACACAGTCCATATTATAGTAGCAGGATTTATTACAAGTTTACATAAATTTGCTGAGAAAATGGTACCTATCGATCATTTAGTTTAACTTACACAACCATAATAACTTCCCGTATTTTCTATTAAACGCAAAACATCCTATTCAGATTGTACAAATATACAATACGCTGCATGTTACCATGTGACTTTGAGCTTTAGATTTACTTCCTAGTTTGTCACTTTAAAAAATTCTAAAATATTAAGTATGGGGCTGTCCTTAAATTACGTAACGCAAAATTAGGCAATTGTTGATACCCCCTCCCACCTTGTAACGCACCCGTAACGCAAACATGAACCCCCCCCCCATATATTACGTAATGCAGTACTTGACCCCCCCATTTTTTTTTACTAAATATAAAAGTATATGACCTCCTTAATATTCAGTTAAAATTTGAAACAGAAACTATTTAAATTAGTGTACATAAAGATGAAAAATAACAGAACAGAACAGAAACTATTGAAATTAATGTACATAAAGATGAAAAATAATGTACTACTCTTGGCCTACGGCTTGTCACCCCAATTTCTTTACTGGATATAAAAGTATATGGCCTCCTTAATATGCAGTTTAAATTTGAAACAGAAACTATTTAAATTAATGTACATAAAGATGAAAATAATGTACTACTCTTGGCCTACGGCTTGTCACCCCAATTTCTTTACTGGATATAAAAGTACATTGCCTCCTTAATATTCAATTAAAGTTTGAAAGAGAAACTATTTAAATTAATGTATATAAAGATGAAAAATAACAGAACAGAACAGAAACTATTGAAATTAATGTACGTAAAGATGAAAAATAATGTACTACTCTTGGCCTACGGCTTGTCACCCCAATTTCTTTACTGGATATAAAAGTATATGGCCTCGTTAATATTCAGTTAAAATTAAAGCATATGCATTTGCATATGCTTTTAACAAACTATTGAAAAGTTTTTCCTTATCAACACTACTTGAATTCATGATTTAATATGAATTACATTGCACGAATGAAAGACCACTGGCCCGAATTTGAACTGTGCCCGACATCTGTTGATTGTTATTGAAAACAAACGACTGCCTGCATATACGAATTAGCACCGCGAAATTTGAATGTTTCAAAACTATTAAAGCAAGTTTAGCAATTTTTTTATATTTTATCGTTACGTAACGCACACATTAACCCTCCCCCACCCCCTCGTAACACTTCGCAACGCTACTCTTGACCCCCCCCCTTGAAGCGTTACGTAATTTAAGGACAGCCCCTATTTGGCTATAATCACAAATACTAGAGTACCTATCACTGTTGTCACTTCAGTTGTATCGGATACAGCGGAAGTCAATCAATGATTTAAAATTGATATAGCGAATGAAAGTTGACGTTTAAATTATTTTATAGATATGGTCAATGCCGGATTAAGGAAATATGGGGCCCTGGGCGTATGATACTTTGTGGGATGTACTCAGGGAGTAAGGGGTGAATGGAAACTTGCTGGGAGGCTGCTGTGAGAATAGATGGTAGGTTGAGTGATTGGTTTCGTATAAATTTTGGAGTGAAACAGGGCTGTGGTATGTCTCCGTGGTTGTTTAACTTGTATATTAATGTTTTGTTGCGGAGAGCATTGAGTGAAATGGATGGTGTACAAATTGGTGAAAGTATTGTGCCTGCGTTAGCGTATGCGGATGATGTAGTTGTTTTAGGTGAAAATGAAGAGCAACTCAGAAGAATGACTGAGAGAATACATGTAGTTGGAAGAAGTATGAATCTGGAGTTGAATGTTGATAAATCCAAGGTGTTAGTATTTGAAAGGAGTATTGGTGACTGTGTGCAATGTGTTGGTGGATGGAGTGAAACTGGAGCAAGTGAATGAGTTTGTATATTTGGGTAGCATGATGTCAAGGGATGGTCGAATTGATAGAGAAATTGAAAGAAGAGTGAGTGCGGGGTATAAGGTAATGGGTGCTCTGGGTACGTTTGCTCGAAACGTAAACGTATCAAGAGAAGCTCGTTTAAGTGTGTATAATGGAGTGCTAGTACCTGCTTTGATGTATGGAAGCGAATGTTGGGCACGGACGGGAAAGCATAAAAAGAGAGTAACTGCCGTGGAAATGAGGTATTTACGTGGTGTAAGTGGATATGTAAAACGGGATCGCGTGAGGAATACTTTAGTGTATGAAGAATGTATGGTTAGGAAGAATGTTATTAAGAGAGTAGGAATGAGCCAGTTGAGATGGTTTGGTCATGTGGAGAGAATGAAGAATGAACGTCTTGTAAAGCATATATATCTTGGTGAAATTGAGGGTGTTCGATTGCGTGACCGTCCAGTGTGTAAGTGGATGGATGTGATTGATAAGGTACTAAAAGAGAGAAAGTTTCCGAGTGGGAAGAGAAGAAGAGCGTGTATGAATGCGATTATGAATGTGGCCGAGGCGAAAGAAGTGTGCTTAGACAGGAATTTGTGGCGAAGGATGATTGTTTCGTAACTATTATTGTGGTCCGGTTGCGGTATTTCGCTACCGAAAATCGGTCACTTTAATATGTTAAGAATGAGGAATATATGTTGTACCTATGATGGTATGATGTCAGGTTAGTAAGAATGTTGTTGAAAGAGAGACAGATTATTTTTTTGGATGATGTTATTTTTATTCTTTCGGGTTTGTGCTAACCCACTAAGTGGGAAATGCGTGATTTTATGTATGTATGTATGTATGTATGTATGTATGTATGTAGGACGTCGGACCCCTACCCCCTCCCACCATTTTTTTACTTAAGAAAGTTAAAAATGTAAATAAATAGGTACAATATTGAAATTTAGGTTACCTATATTATTATAAAGAATAGCAAATCCTGAATTTTAACCTCTTCAACCTCTAAGAAATTCCTCGAATTATTTGTTGCTTTTAATTATTCAGTAAATAATTCAGAGAACAGTAATCTTAAATGTGAACTTAAAAACTCAATTATTAACTAAATATTAGGTATTGCATTTTAATATTGCACAAAACTTAATTAAACGGGATAAACACTGCTTTTCCATCTGTACCTACGCGTTCCCGCGTTATTACCGTTTTGGGTAGTTTCTTTTAACTCCGCTAGGTGTCTACATCTTTTCTTGAGTTATCAATTACCACAAATAAGCGAATTTGCAACGATAGTCAACCCATGCTCGCACAGTCGCACCACCAGATACCAGATGGCAGACGAATGTATATACGATAATTTCCTACTTTTAATTCAGTTCTATGAATCTACATAAATATTATTTTCAGTTAGCTTTAGCTAAAATGTATTACATTTGGGTTACAAAAATAAACTTCAAAATAGCAAAATACAAGAAATCCAAAACACCAAATCACGTTTTAAAAGAACAATATACATTAACATGCAATCAACACCCATGTGGCAATATAATTCATACAGACGGAGCAAAAATACTGGACGGAACTGAAGGCGCCGTAATAACAAACGATAAAAAGATGAAAATTCATCTCCCAAGTGAAACAACAATTTTTACAGCTGAAGCTTACAGTATCCTATATGCCCTAAACTATATAAAAGATTCACATGTAGATAGCGGAGAATTCCTAATATGTACGGACGCTTTAAGCGTAATAAACCAAACAAATAACATATGTACTAAAATACCAATTATCCAGAAGATCCAGGAAAGTATCCACCAGATATCCGAGAAGAACAAAGTAACACTAATGTGGGTACCATCGCATACAGACATAACCGAAAACGAAGAGGCAGACCAGATGGCGAAAGAAGCTCTACAGGAAGAACAAACACCTACACCCATACCAATCCCAGATTTTATAAAAAAAAATTATACAAAAAATAAAAGAACAATGGAGCACTACATGGACTCAAGTTACAGAAAACAAACTAAGAAACATGAAAACAGACACCTTAAAATGGATAAATGTAAAAAACCGAAGTGACCAAATTAAAATCACAAGGCTTAGAATAGGCCATACAAAGTTAACACACAAGCATATAATACAGAAAACAGAACCAGAAAAATGCAATAATTGCGACACACAAGTAACAATTGAACACATTTTACTAGAGTGCCCAAAATACGAGACATACAGAATGCAAAACAACATATCTCCAACAATGGAAGAAAATTTAGGAAACCAAATCGACAAATTAAATAACACCATAAATTTCTGTCATGACATCAACATTCTCAAAGACATATAAAATGTAATATAAATAATAATTATTGTTATTAATTACTGTACCGGGTACTAATAACCCCAGCAGTTGATGTACCCTGATTCTTTTGTAAATAAAAAAAATCAAAATAATTGTTAATGATTCATTTCTGATTTATAAGCCTTAGGCATTTCCGGGCCCTATTCATTACGTCCCTTAGGCAATTGCCTAGTGGTTAATCCGGGCCTGGATGTGGTTTCTTTTGAAAACCCTAGAATAGAATTGTACGAAATATTCAGTTATGAAATTTTTGCATGAACCCATTTAAATACTGGACTAGGAAAGCACAGAAATACATGTCTGGCTGAAAATAGATGGCCGACTAGGGTAACTGAATATCAAAATAGGGATGGGTTTAAAATATTTTAAACATTTTTCGTTTATGTTGATTATAACAAAATATTTTGATCTTTGAACTATTTAGTTTGGCAATTCTATGAAATAGGATTATATTTTATTTCCTCTAAGAGTAATTCCGGCTCGAAGGTTGATTACACCTGAGACGAACGAACTAGAATTTGCGGTATTAAATTTTTTAAATACATCCCTGAATCATCCTGTTGCTAAGATCATTTTAAATGTCTCCTGGTATTGAGTACAATAATTCTAATCTTCTGTAGCGGAATACATAAGGGTCAGTTTTCTTTCAAATCAAATATAGGGAAATGTTTTCTAAAAAAACCACATCTACTAAATAATCTAAACGTCAACTTTCATTTGCTAGTCAAACTATATCAACCGAGTATTCTGTCAAATACTGTGTTATCTGCAAATATGTTGTTCGTTCACTATCTACTGTCTTTAACTATCTTAGGGAGTTAGTTGTTCATCAAGCAGTTACTTTGATTGCTGTAATGCAATGTAATGTAACTGTTAATTTAATATAGGTAGCAATGAGAAGCTTCTTAGTACTATAAAGTTTCCATTTACTAAATTAATTTAATTTTAATATAGTAGTTTAGGACAACAACTTCTAGATGGACCAAAAGGATCTTGGCCACTTGTACCATTTTGGCCATATTGTTCTGCTTTGTCCTGCTAACATTAGGAAGCAACCGTTTTTGTTTTTATAAAATTTTATGTTTGTTATTTTTTTAGGGTTATGTTAAAATAACAGTTTCAATGATAAAAATTTACGAATCATCTGTCGTAGAGGTGAAAAAAAAACACATCCTTCTTTTTTGTAAAAAATATATATCTTAGAATCTTTCATCATTGTTTTTGAATGGGCTCAGACGAAAATAGTATTAGTGAATTAGTGTATTGTTTTACAAATCTAAAATACTTTTTTTTAGTAATAAATAATGATTTAACTCTAAATATACCTGGTGTCTACTTTTTTATGAACCATAGGAAATACAATGGTAATATTTTCATATGAATGTAATTTCTGTCCTATTAATTTTAGGACGAAAGTGTAAATACAGAAATGTTCAGAATTAAAAACTGTATCTAATTATTGATTACATGCGTTTCGTTTGCGAAAAAGAGACAAAATAAAAGTCATAATTTTTGGCTATTTTCAGACTGCCATGAGAAATAGAATAAAAATGTTAAACAATTTTAGGATTAAATTATGGTATATAAGCCAACTAAGCTTTAATATATTTATTTATTAAATTCTGTGAGTGCGATCGATTTCGAATTATAAAATATTCATCTTCAGACGAAATCGATCGCACGCATAGAATTTAATAAATAAATATATTAAAACTCAGTTGGCTTATGTACCATCATTTAATCCTAATATAATGCAAACTGATGTGGAGTCATTCATTCATAATATTAAACAATTTGTTTAAGTTTGGTAGATGACGGATGACACAAAATTTTAAAAATGATTGATTTTATTAAATTATTTACCAGTAATCTAGATACGAGTACATTTACCATGTCAGAAAAATATAATTGATTAACTAATAATTTAACGAAATCAATAATAATGGACTACTTGCGTGGTACTGAAAATCTTATATCTATCACTAAATACCTAAAATAAAGTTGAAAATGTACGTAAAAATATATTTTTTTTCAAATTATAAGTTTTTTAATAAATTAAGAAAGAAGATTTTCTTTGACGTCATTATTTTGAACTGGAGAAAGGGATGCATATTTAAGAATGTAACCTGTAGATGGCGAGCGAGTGCGAGTTTTAATTTGATTTTGACGTTTGTTCATTTTGCTATCACTGTCTCTCTTCTTTATTATTTACAATTTGTGTGGATTCTGCTACTTTTATTACGTATTTCGATTTGTTAATCAGGAGTTTGAAGGATTTTAACTTAGCTTATACTCGTACAAGATTAAAATGACAAACGAAAATATGAACCTACAAACTATTATTCAAACATCAAACAGATGATCTGTCATGATTAAATTACCCGCACATGCCGTTGCTATTGGAGACGTACCGATGTTCTTGCTTTACGCCCATTCATTGGTTCGGCGTAATTCTACGTCATACATGGCGGTAATTTAAATATTAAAATTTCATTAATTTTTTTCTGGCCAATTAATGAAAATTTTGCCAAAAGAAAATATATGGGTAGCAAGTTTGTATCGTCTCTTCAAAAATATTAAATAAAAAAATGACACGCAAGTAGCCCATTAAAACTTTATGACAGATGTCATATGTCAAATTCAGACAATACAACATTTTTAATCTATTTCTAATGGCAGCCTGAAAATAGCTAAATATTGCTATTATTATTTTGCCTCTCTTTCGCGAATGATACGCACATGTCAATAATTTTGAAGTTAGATCAGATGTAGTTTTTAATTCTGAACATTTAATTTAAAATTAATATCGTCCAAAAAAAGCAGACATCCGGTATGTAAACTTGTATATTAATTTTTCATTTTTGAGACTCAAACACTATTCCTTTCCCAGAAAAATTCGTCGAGACCTCTTCTGTGACCTCAACCCCCGAACCAGCAACGAGCGATGCGGGGGATGGCGAAGCCTGCGGTCGGGATAGTCCTGTGGACGTGTCCTCCACGTCCGACGGCAGTGCTTCGGCGACGGTACCCAGTGTTAGTACAAGACGATCACCACCTCCTCGCAACCCATTATTACAAGAAAGATATACTAGTGAAGAACTCAGAGGGGTCACGTGTCACCTGGAGACGAAAGAGCTTTGGGATAAGTTCAATGACCTTGGGACTGAGATGATCATCACCAAAACGGGAAGGTAGGAAAATGGATTGTTTATGTATGTGCTAAGGTTTTGTTTTTTTACCATCGGGAGTGGAAATCGATATTTCTGATGTGAAAATCATGACAGTAGTAAAACATTTTGACTCTAGGGAGAAAATATGTGTAAAATAAATCCTAATGATTTTTTATTTTGACAGTTCAGTCATCTGATATAGGTTATAAACTGCATCGCGCAACTTTCTAGATTTCGCTGGTAATAATTTTAGAATAGCTGCAGAAACTGCATACACAATGAGAACTTTTAAAATTTAATGGTTGCCTTCTAGTGAGTTCCAAAATAACGTCTGTAGACAAAGAAAACAAGTTCGAAGAGAGAGATAGTTGAGTATTACCAAGACCTATTAGATCGAATTTAAAAAAGTATTTAAATGGTGTTGGATAATCTTGGGTTTCGGGTTTTTTTTTTAGAATTTATCATCAGCTGCTAGCAAATGCTAGGTAAGCAAACGAGACTTGTTGCTTTGTTCACTTGTTCATTGAACGATTTGCTACTTATAAGACGATCTGTGATACATAACTGTAATCGAGAAAGTTAGGTATTCAGCTGTCAAATATAACATAATAAATGTGTAATGTGTGTCTCTCGTATCTCTTTTTTTTGCGAATTTATGGAAAATGAATTTATACGTTTATTTGCAGCTAACAAAATATTTCATCATGACCGAAATCTGTGAGCAAAGCAGATTGGCACACCCAGCAATGGGTAATATGCCATAATGATATATTATTTATTTTTAAATATTTCAAATTTAATAATACTAAAAACATTCCTCACAAAACTATCAGAGCCTTTTTGACATATGGTTGACAAACACATCCCGTATAAAGAAATAGAAACAGTTCAATATAACTTCGTGTATGTTTGTATTTTACACCATTATATTTGACAATTAGCAAGTCAAGTGAGAAATTTGTTGCTGGGTTGCTTGACAAAATCAAGCAAATCAAGCAAATACTAGGCTAGCAAAGTCATTCAACATTCAGGCCATGATAATACTCAACTATCTCTCTCTTCGAGTTTGTTGTCTTGTTCTAAAGACATGTAGTACTGGAGGGGAGGTTGTGTATTGTATGTGACGTCAATTTCATAAGTACCCATTATTTGAGGTTCTCCCGATGATTCTCCGCTGTACGTTATTTATATTTCTTATTTAAAACAGATTGCGATTTTATATTAATTTAATGATCAAATTTTAAATCCAGTTACGAACACACAACCATTACACAACAGCTTTTTTGTCAAATTAATGCGACTCAGGAGGTAGAGCAGTATGATAATTTAGTGCAACATGCACGACTACAAAAGAATACATTGCTTTGCTGACAACTTAGAACATACATACATATGTATGTACAAACGCAGGTTTTATCTTTTTTTTTACAAAAAATTATAAGTTCGTACAGCTATAATCGTACGAATAGACAGATTTATTCTGCCGTGATTTGGTAAACGGTAGTAACTGACACTTGTTATAAAATTGACTTTTTTATGTTATGGCAAATGGCAGCAAGTATTCCACTTGTAAATCCAATTACACTTCCAAAGACGAGCAACTGCTAGTGGAACATAGCAGTAACTGACATTTTTTTTGTGTAATGTGAAGGTGAACAGCAGTATACCAATATTTTCTCTCTTACTGCTATTTGCTGTCACATGATGTATTTTTTTAAGCGGTAAAGCTAAGAAGGTAAAAAGCAGTTTCTAAATTACCGGAAGACAATGTAGAGGATCTAATAAATCATTTTAGGATTAAATACAGGGTATCTCACAACTCGCGTCTCAGACGAAAATAATTTGCGGCTGCTTGCTTAACGGAGTTACAAGGCTTTTTAATCCACCAATCCCGGAAGGATAACTTGAGGTGTGATGATATTATTACAAAATAAAACTGGTTGCTAGGTTTTAAAAATACTACTAGTGAGTTACAAAATTTGTTTGACTTACTGTAATTTTGACACTTCAAAGTTGACTTTTCACTGTCAACAAATTTAGGTTAGCGAAGGTGTCATCCGAGATCATCATTTATATTGTACAGTACAACGTGCTGTAGCAGCTGTGTAAAATGTGTTAAAACAGCTTCTTCGTTCTCAACTGTACGAGCGATTCTGGGAGCACCACCGGTTTCTTTTCGATCTGGCATAACTTGACCGGTCTCATGCGTCCTTGCGATGGCTCTCAATATCACTTTATGATCCACAAAATTTTTATCCGGAAAACGTTACGAATAGATTCGTGCTGCCTCTCTGGCGTTACGTCCACATTCTCCGAAAATTATAATCATGTCTAAGTAACCAGCGGCTGAATACATGGTAAGAATTTGCCTTTTTTTATTCACCTTGTCAAATTTAATTTGACACTGACATTTTTCGAAAACTACAGTCGCCAACACATTTTAAAGAAGATTTGATTTGTATAAAACCCTAGTAACGTAAAATTACGGCAAACACACGTTAAAGGTGTAGGTCTCTGATTGGTCAATTTTAAGACGTCTTTTCTCGAATATCTTTTAAGCTAGATTTTTTTTCTTCGAAATTACACATCCGAGTGCAGTCTCGTGTTTCCTCATTCGCTCTGGGGCGCGAGTTGTGAGACAACCTGTATATTAGGCACTTTCAATTAATAAATTTTTTAATCATTCAGTAAAATTAAGATACTGCCCATAACATTTACAGTAGGTACGTAAATAGATACATTATAGAAAAAGTCCGTAAGTGTTTTTTTTTAAATTGAAATATATGATTCCCACGCAATATAAATATATCTTAAAAATTTAGAGTCCATTACTTATATAATAAAATAATATATAAATAATAACACTAAATCTTTACTTCATACTATGTGCAAATCAGATACTGCCTTTTATACCATATCACGGCAGTATTAGGTGTTTTTAGTCGGTTACATGGTAACCACATTTTATTGAGCATTCCAGGTACTTGCGTTTAGGCCAAACATGTTACCACGGTATCATGTCTGGTTACTATAGCTATCCTTTTCTAGTGTTCTGACAGTTTTGACATTTTGGTAGTTAAGCACTTATCAGTAAAAGTAAAAATTAAATCTGTGACCCTAAAGAAGAATAGAATTGTACAAAGTATTCAGGTATGATATTTTTGCATGAACCCATTTAAATACTAGACCAGGAAAGCACAGAAATACATTACTATGTCTGGCTGAAAATAGATGGCCGGCTAGGGTAACTGAATATCAAAACAGGGGTGCGTTTAAAATATTTTAAACATTTTTGTTTATGTTTATTATAACAAAATATTTTGATTTTTAAACTACCTATTTTATAAAAAAGGATTATTTTTAATTTCCTCTAACAGTAATTCCGACTCGAAGGTTGCTTACACCTGAGACGAACGAACAATAGAATTTGCGGTATTTAATTTTTTAAATACATTCCTGAATCCTGTTGCTAAGGTCATTTTAAATGCCTTCTGGTTATGAGTACAATTCTAATCTTCTGTAACGGAATACATAAAGGTCAGTTTCCTTTCAAATCAGATATAGAAAAATGTTTTCAAAAGAAACCACATCTATTAAGTAATCTAAACGTCAACTTTCATTCGCCAGTCATACTATAGTAATTTCTTAAATTCATCAAATGGGCAAAGATGACACTAGAATTTGTCAAAAGTTTTCAATTCTTAAAAATCTATTTTTTTGTAGTTTCTCTACTTCCGGTCGCAAAAAAAAATAGTACGCAGAGTCCATTCGTTGTAATGTGCTCAGGACGTCATCGTTCGTGTGCGCGAGAATATTTTAGACACGCCCATCAACAGTAGCGTGGCCTATTAAATGGACTTAGTGTCCCGTTGCTACGCAAGTTTGCTCGTTGCTAACAGGAAGCGCAAATTTTGACTACTGCGTAGCCACAAAGTAATGGCGTATTCATGACGTGCCGGTCATATTCTTACAGTGAATGGACTCTACACCCCAGCAAAGAATACTTTTTCTTTCGGTGCTTTTAAACTGAACCTCGAGAAAAATTATATATTACTCTCACTTGATGTTTAATATTCAAGTTTCTTCGGTTTTCCTAATTATGCAAATTTGACATTTTAATTCGAAAATAAGGGCGCGTTCACTTAAACGTAAACGGCACCGAGCGGTAACCATAGCAGCATTTGAACAAAGATACATTAACTTATGAATATCGACGGCGTAGATGAGTTAATTTCATAATTTTCGTAGTTGCAAGTGACACTCACATTCTGTTCTGCTGGCATTTTCCACAAAGTGACACGAGTTCACTACGCACAGCGCTACGTAGCGCTACCGGCGCTTGCGTCGCTGCATCCCAAGTAAACGCGTGTTGTGTTATCGTTATAAATCATCTAAAAAAAATTGTCGCATATATAATTTCTTATTTGATAAAAACCTACATAGAAGACAGCTAGACTGTCATTCCTAATCAGGAATCATCCAGAGTTATAATTTGAAGTAGTTTCAAGCTGAAAGCTCAGTTGCTACTTCACAAATTAAAAAGAATCTAAATCTGTCTATCTTGCAAACCGGACCTCCACACTACACTATAAATTCTTTCTTTAATCTCTGTAGCAGTAGCATTGAAAAACAAATTTGAAGCCTATATTTAATGCGGTTAATCGAGCATGGAGACATCAAGCATCTAGTCTCCATCAGTTTGTTGGCTCGGACAAAGCGATAAGCATATGCGCGGCCGTCAGAGACGACGGGGTGTCAATGATTCCAATCAGGATGGGAATCCTCGGCGGGTTATTTATCGAGAGCCGTCGCGACTCGTCCGCTTAATGCCGCTCATCAATAAACGAGAATGGGAGGATGACTTTTTGACAATCCGACACGAGGATGAGTGCAGATCGGCCACTACTGTTTCGGGGAAGGTTTTTTTCAAGATATATAAAAGAAAAGTTGAACCACAAGAAGGAAATGTATTTGGTTTTTTCTGTAAATGTTAATGTCTTGAATGGAGGTTTCCGCTATTTTCCAATTTATTATTATTATTATTATTATTATTATTATTATTATTATTATATATATATATATATATATATATATATATATATATATATATATATATATATATATATATATATATATATATATATACAAGTTCAGTCGCACATGTATTGGACCAAAGAACCCTTGTGCAGAAAATCAAAACTAAAATTTGTTATATACAAATCATATATAGAAAAACAAACAAGTATATTAAACACCCTGTAGTTCTTGTAATTAATTAACATTTAATATACAGGGTGTTTTTTACGACTCTATAAGTAGGTATCTCAGAAACGAATTTAAGTTGTGTTATATCTTGAAATTATACTAATAGAAAAATTATTTTTTTATATTTTGCGTTCATAATGAAGTCATTATGATACGCAATTGCGTATCGTAATGACCTTCATTTCGATACGCAATTTCTTGTTTTAGACGGTTGGTACTAGATGACGTTTCTTTAACTCATTTTTACCTAATTTATTTTTAGTTAATTGACAATTCATTTTAACAATATAATGTCGAAATTATTATTATTTTTTTTAATTTAGGGAACATTATTTACATGAAAATGTGCAAATGGTTACAAATATAATCACAAATTGAGTAAGTAAATGTTATTGTAGAAGGCGCAAAATATAAAAAATAGTATAAAGAACTCATTTTATAAGACTTTCTTTCGCACTTGTCAATTAGAAAACTCGGTAACGCTCGTTTTCTAAATTTTGAAGCGTGCGAAGAAAACATGTCTTATAAAACACGTTCTTTAATATACTATTGTGCGCCACTATATATGACATTTTTATTTGAAACGCTGAATATATGATGCGGTTGTAGTGTCATATGTATGCTCAGTTTAAAATTAAGTTCTGTAATTTTAAGAAATGAGTAAGAGTTCTTAAAATCGTTCTCGATTACATTAAAGATATTGAAATTATATGATATATGTACGTAAATCTGAATATTCTAAACTATTCCTATGTTGAGAGTTATTAGAGAAAACTGTAAACTCGATCCGGCATATTATGTCATAGCTCGGCCTGCAATCGGCTTGATTTGAACACAGTGTAATGTTTTCAAGCATTTAAAAAAATTGGATAAATATTTACCCATTTAGTTCGTGTTTTTTTATAAATGTTTTATAATATATTTTAGTAGAACAGTGTAATTTTTCACTATTTTGATTATGGTGGAAACCCCCATTAACTTTGTTCTTTCGAATATAAATTCATGGTGGTCAACACTCATGGAATGCCAGGGAATTTTGTATGGCCTGTAAAAGTAATAATTTTGTTCATATTTGAGACAATTTTCAGTTTAATTTTGTTCACCAACCTCGGACCAATAACAAGACTTTTGTTTTGAAAAATAAATAAATTTCGTCAGGGAAAAGTCACGAAATTACAATTTTTGAATATGTCGGCCACTCTGACAGTACTTTAAAAGTTAAATAGTAGTACTCATATATAATATAGTGAAGTAACTGTACTCTTATTTACAATTTATCAATTTAATAATTCTTACTTCTATCAATTCTCAAAATTTGTCAAAATATTGTTTTCTATAAGCCGATTTTTAAAAAACATTGTTCTCCTTTAGTGTTTAAAAGTGTTACAGTGTCCCCTGGACATTGGGTATTGTATATGTGGTTTTTATACTATTTTTTCCATTTTAATGTAATTATTAAAAATATATTAAAATTTCAAAACTGGCAACAATGACAGGCTCAATAAACATTTGAAAATTAATTTATTTTAACATATTGACAACACTTCTTTAGAAGTTAGGTTAGAATTAAAATTTATAATTATTATGTTATCAAACTAAAAATAAATATTTTGAATTTTAATAATAAATATGCTGAACAGTATATTGAATTATTTTTTTTTATAAAAAGTAACAAATATCAAAATGAACAATTAATTTGTATTTGAGTGTAAACAAGGCTTTAGCACTAGCCAATGAGAAGTACAGATCGCAGGTATGTGTTAGAAAGATTTTATCTTTACGTAAATATAACTATATTGGCAAACATCATTTTGTTTAATATAGCATTATTTTTTTTTGTATATCTATGCGAAAGTTAATAGTTAATAGACTTTTCTTTCGTTTAACTAATTTTCGTTATTCAAAGTCAAATAGTTTATGAATAAGGGGATCTGTTGGGAGTTTTTTCTTTAAAAATATTAACAATGGTACTTTTATTATATGCGGTCAATTATTATTAGTATAGTCGTAATCTCCAAAACAAAATAAAAGTATGGTTCACGGACTATCTGGTCCAGAAGTTAAACAAATGAAAAATCGTAATATTTATGTTATCTAATCTATATCCCCAATAGTAAAATAAGTGTATATTTCGAAATAGTCTAGTAAACGGCTTCTACAATAAAATCATAGTCATGATTTAAAAAATTCTTGATTGATTTTCGATCTTTTCCAGAGTGGTCGAATTGGCTCTAACTTTTCGAACATTCTCTTACACCACGGCAGTAGCAACTCAGGCCCGAGGTTGATGGATCGCGCATTATTATGATTTATAGGCGACATTGTCTGCCAATGTTTCTATTAGTGCTCTCTTCTTTTATTTTAAAACAGTTGTGTTAAAAAAGGATAAATGAAGATAAATCGGTGGGATGTAACTCTTAATGCGATAATTTTTAATTTTGTTTGGGAACTTAAATATTCTAATTATATGTGTGTGGGTTTAAAAATAATTATTCATATTGTGGATAAAAATTTCTGATTGTTTAATGTATTCAAAAAGATTCACTTAAATATATTGCTGGATATTAATATGCTACTGTGCTACACAGATAAATTTCTTTCTTAAGCAACTCATTTTCAGAATGTCTGAATTTAATGAGGCTAACTTCATTATAAAGAAAATTATTGGGAAGTATTAGAAATAAATTAATTGTTGTTTTCTCTTTAAGATCTTCCTTGTTCTAATAGGAAGAAAATTAATAGTAGTTATTTTCTTTTAGAAAATGTTGTTAAAATAATTATCATATCAAGAAAACGACATTATAATGGAATTCAGAAGTATGCAGTAAATAATATATAATTTTCATAATGTATAATCATAATAAAAATTAGACAATTACAGTTATAGAAATGACACCTTGGGAAACGTTGGTTTTTTTTCCGAAATAAGAAACTTTACATATCTATTTCAAAGGACAAACATTCAATCATGAAAGAAACAATGTTTATATACATTTACAATTTGACTTAAAGTTTATTTTATTCAGAATTTTGATTGGATAGAATACCTAATATATTTTTATATTTTGCGTTCATAATGAAGTCATTACGATACGCAATTGCGTATCGTAATGACTTTCATTTCGATACGCAATTTTTTGTTTTAGACGGTTGGTACTAGATGACGTTTCTTTAACCCATTTTTACCTAATTTATTTTTAGTTAATTGACAATTCATTTTAATAATATAATGTCGTTATTATTATTATTTTTTATTTAGGGAAGATTATTTACATGAAAATGTACAAATATAATCACAAATTGAGTAAGTAAATGTTAATATAATGTTCGAATTAGTCCACATAGATGGACCTAGTAGTACTAAAAATTTGTAGATTGAGCCTTTGAACGATAGAAAATTATTTTTAATTAATTTTAAAGCAAGTTTTAATTCAAATATAAGAAAAAATAAAAATTTCCTGTACACTGAGGCTGAAAGGGTTAAAATGTCAAACGTCAAAGCTGGAAGATAAGAAATTTCAATATAACCTCAAAATTTCTTTTACTTAATTAATCACTTTATTTAATGAATATAATAATAATAATAATAATAATAATAATAATAATAATACATATTTTCGTCTTACTTTGCATTTTAAAATAAGCAATCAAAACATTCTCTGTTACGTCTTTGACATTATTTTCTTCTTATATCTGGGGCAAAGCTCTAAAATTGTTGATTTTTGGTTAATTTTGACGTTAATTTTTCGAATAAAAATAAATATTTTAAAATTTCAAAAAGTTATGTACCTTATTTTATGTTTTTTTAAGAGAGAGCGTATAAATTTTATTACAATTGAATAACAAATACAATCATTATTAGTAAAATCTGAGACGTGTTTTGTGTATTTTCAACGCTAAAGTATAATTAAAAATCTGCTGTGGCCAGCACATTACCTTCCGTCAGTTCTATGTATTTTGCATAAATATCATACAGAAATTCCTTGTAAAAGATTCTATTTCTTGTACATCACCTTAGGCAGTTGTATGGTATTTAATTTCTTTATAATTTTTTAACACTATATTCATTTAATATGAAGCATAAAATGGATTCAAATCTTATAGAGAATAAAATATTCTTTAATATTTACAATAACGTTAAATGTGAAAAACTGATATTTAACATCGTTTTTTTTGAAAGAAAAAATCAAAAAGTATATAATTTTTAAATTTACATATCTCGCTTATACAAAGGGCTAATTTAATAATATTGGGTGTGCTAACGCAAAATTTAATTCTCTAAAACTATTATTCAAAATAAAACCATTTTATTCAAGAAAAACTGTTAATAACTTCAGGTAATATGTCACTTCCGGTTAGCCTATTACCACATTTGAAAAGTTTTGGATTATATTTTAAAATAGTTTTTCATTAAAATCTATTATAGGCTTCAAGTAAAGTACCACTTCTGGAAATTATATAATGACCAAAAAGGGAGGTGCAGAACTAGATGTCATAGTAGTCCTAAATATAAAATTTCAACTTTCAACGGCTTAACGTTTTTTGAGTTATGCGGGATACGTACGTACAGACGTCAGGACGAAATTAGTCAAAATGGATTCAGGGATGGTCAAAATGGATATTTCCGTTGAAATCTGAAAACTGAAATTTTTCGCGAGTACAATACTTCCTTTACTATGTACAAGGAAGTAAAAATAGTGTTTGTAGAAAAAATAGTGTACGATATACGTGTTTGGAGCACTCCGCTTCGCGTCGTGTTCCTAACTTCCTTCTCACAAAATAAAATGTCACTTTTAACACTTATAATGATGATGATAATAATAATAATAATAATAATAATAATAATAATAATAATAATAATAATAATAATAATAATAATAATAATAATAATAATAATATTTTTGTCGGCTTTTCAACACGTTAGAGTTATAGCTCTAAAGCAAATACTTTATTTTTATTATATTTTTATTGTATATATTATTTTAGTATTTGAAAACACTTACAAACATTCAAGCCCCTGGTGGGAATGGAACCCACTACTATCATTTAACACATATCATGAATAACTATTAATTTTATATTTTATTTAAAAAATCATTTGTTCGATACAATACAGTGAACGAATGGAAAATATAAACGAACTTTTAAATAAAATTTAAGAAAATATTTCAGCGGAGATTTAACTAAAATCCTGAAATTAATTGTTTTATTTTTTAATACCCTCAATTTTTCAATCAAAACGCTAATATCCACTGAAACCTTCCTCTAACTATTTTAAATATTTTATGTTTCCGCGGATAAAAAATTAATTTATTTTGTTTTTCACTTTCCACAAAAAAATCAATTAATTTCGTTTATCATTTTCATTTAAAATCCAGCTTAATCTGTGTTATTAAAAAAACACGTTTTGTAATTTCTTTTTTTGATTTCTTTCAAATTACGGCGGAAAACGAAATATTGTTCAAATTAGATTTAGAAAATTTTGTTGATAGCTGGTAAATTGCTATGAAAATTACATTTTAGTTCTATTTTAGTTTAAACGACACGCTGACTTTGACATTTATTTTTTACGAAATGTTTTAAATTAATTGAGCGCCGTTTGAAATAAATAACAAACATTATCATTAGCATGACATCGTATAGAATAATCGGCAAGTTAAAAGTAAGACATCTTGTCATTTGCTATTGTTCACAGAACAATAGAATAACTATAGCGCCTACAGCCGTGCGTGTTCTCGTGGAATTAAACCCAATGGTTTACGTCAATGCTAATATGCAATTGCGAACACAAAACTGATATCTATTAAATGATGAACGCATTACTAAATATTTATTAAAATGACTGACTTTATGTTCACGACGATGACACGATAGTTATAGGTGTAGATCATAATTTTCATGTCTCTTATCTTTTTATCAAAATAAACACAGTTATCAAATTCATCATTCTTTACGAAAAAAATCTGGTGTGGCCAACACAATACCTCCCGCCATTTACAGCTCGAGTCACAAAAAAGATTAAGTTAAGCCTTATTTTTGGATTAGCGAATTTTACTCTAATTGTATTTACAGTCGAAACATAGGCAAGGAAATAAATAATTTTAACGAGACTGTGTGTCCGATTATTCTTCGTTTTTCCATTCCACTACCAGTCGATCATTGTAGTCAACCCTTCATATCAATTACATTATAATTAGCCATTTTTGAAGCTATAATGTACGTTTTTGTAGAAACGCTCAAATTTTAAAATGTAATAACTTATGACAAAGATACTTTTTTGAGTACAGTTTTACGAAACTGTATTGGATCCTTGAAAGTATATGTTGCTGTATGTAACTCATCAGGGGCGCCGACTTCCCAAAAATTGTGATAGATGCCCCCTCCTGCTCCTTAGTTTGCTAAATACATTTTAGAAACCGTGTTATATTTTATTTCCGTTCCAAGATTTTTTATTTTTGTTGCTATTATCGAATCGAAACTATTAATGGTCGGATGAAATGGTTTGAAGAATTAGGAGGTCTTATTCCACCACAGAGGCCAATTTGACAATAATTTTTTTGTTAGTATTTATTTTTTTCATTCTATAGTTCTTTATTGTATTTTTTATGATTAACTGTTACGTATAAATAACATTATTTTACCATTTTACCCGAATAACATTTATTTTGCATATTTATAAAATTTTGCAGCCATTCAAAATGTGAATATTACCATTTTATTTCATGTGATAGAAAAAACTTCAAATAATATAACTATTAATGTCTCATTAATATTTTTTATTCAAACAAATGTTATAAAGCAATATTTAAAACGGTCTACGTATATAGACTACGCAACTAAACTCGTCACAAAAGTCCGCGCTACTAATGGGGGATTATAGGTTCTATGAATAGGGTTGAGAAAGTTCGGTTTCGTATTTAAGAATTATTGTATTGGCCGGCTTGTATTGATCATTTCACCATGTGCTCACATGTCCTTCAGTTGTTTTCAATAGCTTTTGATTAAATGGTGATATTTTATGACTGATATAACCTGTCAGGTCGCGAATCTGGGGAACAGGGTTCGACCCCGACCGACGCCAAATATTTCCAATTTTAAATGGCATAAAATTGACCCCTGTGGTGCATTCTCCACGCCAGCAATGAGTGCCCGTGAGATGACGCCTGGTAAGCGCCCGCACGGTGCAAATATTTCAACATTACCGATATCTGTGTATAAAGCAGATTGGCACACCCAGCAATGGTAATAAGCCGTTATATATATAGTGTGAACACTGAAAACCGTAACATAGGCGTTTAACATGAGTAAACAGTTTTTTGCAAATATCATCTATCCGCAAGACTATATTGGGAATTTTTTATATGGCTGGATAGAATATTTAATTTGGCATCGAAGAGTATCTAAATACTCCTAATTTAATGGCTTATTATTGAAATTGCAGTTTGACAGTTATTACTTATAATTTATTAAAAAAAGTAATCTTGGAAAAGTATTCCGTAGCTGGATTGGTTAAATCGGGGCATCGTAATAATTATTCACGAGTTCAAATATTTTTATTATTTTTTATTTTATTTTGTAAACTGTATTATTAAAAAAATTACAAAAATAAACATAAATTGTTTAGTAAATCAAGTATTTTTTAGAATTCATTACTTTTTTTAATAATTTTAATTTTATGAAGTGCTTTAGGTACAATAATTTTTTTATTTTATTTCTCGTCGATTTATTCTATAAAATACTTGATTTACCAAACAGTTTAGATTTAATAATACATTTTACAAAATAAAAATAAACATAAAAATATAAGGCGGGCAGGATTTGAACTTGTGAATAATTATTACGGTGCCCCGATCTAACCAATTCAGCTACTGAATACGTTTCTATAATTACTGGTTTTAATAAATTATAAGCAATAACTGTCAAATTGCATTATATTTTTGCAAATATTTCAATAATAAGCCATTAAATTAGGAGTATTTTGATACTCTTCGATGCCAAATTAAATAATCTTTCTAACCATATCAAAAATTCGCACTATAGTCTGGCGGGACAGATGATATTTGAAAAAAACCGTTTTCCCATGTTAAACGCCTATGTCACGGTTTTCAGTTTTCACATTTTGTATATATATATATATATATATATATATATATATATATATATATATATATATATATATATATATATATATATATATATATATATACCGGGTGTCTTAGGCCGACCGACACATGGGCGATTAACATGTAAAATTAGTTAATTGTGAATAGTATCTCCCCAGTGCAAGATATTAAGATGAAATTTTGCATGCTTATCCGGGGATACTATTTCTATGGATTTCAATTCAAATCAGTCAATTTACAAGTGTAATATTAGAATAAATTAAGAAAAATTGTAGAAGTACCATGAATGTTATTCATATCTTGGAAATAATAGTATCTAAGCAACAGCTCTGATAGAGTAGGGGTAACGTGCGCGCTTCACAATTTAGAGAGTCGGGTTCGAAACCAACCGACAGCAATATTTATTTTTTTATTTTTTCTTTTCAAAATAATTTTTATTATTAATATGTTTTTAATCTTTTATTAATATTTAATTTAATAAAGTGGATACATTGTACGTAACAAGATTTATTTATTTAAAAAATATTTTATTATTTGCTTTATTGGTTTATTATAAATTAAATTTCTTCAAATTATAGTTATCCCTGACGAAAACAAAAAAAACGAGAACATTTGATTTGAATAATCAAACGTCAAATGCAGATTTGTATTGTACTATCTTTATTTGTTGCTAGTGTTATTTAAATAATATGGATTTAACTACAAAAGATAAAATTCGTATTGTGAAATTATTTCACATTGGTAATAGCCTACAGCAAACTGCTGATGTATTTTCTGCCGAAAATCCAGAAAAAGTAGTTAATAAATCCCGTGTAAGGCGTATTATTAACAGATTTGAAGATACTGGGTGTGTTGCTAATCACACAAAGCAGGAAATACAACCAATTGAAAATGAATTTGAAGAAATAATAATTGCGCGGGTTGAAGTGGAGCCTACTATTAGTTTAAGAAGTTTACAAATGGAATGTGGAATAAGTAGAACAAAAATTGCTAGAATACTTAAGAAAAATGGATTTAGAAGTTACAAAGTAGGTAACCATCAAGAATTGCGAGACGGCGACGAAGAAAGAAGAGCAACTTATTGTGAAACAATTATGGATAAAGCCAATGAAAACAGAAACTTTTTGTATTCCCTCTGTTATACCGATGAATGCACATTTACTCTTCATAACGAACCGAATGTGCAAAACTTTCGCCACTGGTCAAAAGATAAACCAACTCTTCAAAATTTATCAGGAACCCAATATCCCCAGAAGGTTAATGTTTGGGCGGGAATTTTGGGATCACACATTATTGGACCATATTTTATTGAAGGGACATTGAACGGTCCAAAATATTTAGATTTATTGGAAACAGTAGTTGGGCCTAGACTTACAGAATTAAATATGGAGAGGATATGGTTTCAACAGGATGGGTGTCCAGCGCATAACGTGCAAATTGTCAAAGAATATTTGGACAATTCATTTCCAGATTCTTGGATTGGTTTAAATGGACCAATTAATTGGCCGGCAAGGTCTCCTGATCTAAGCCCCTTAGATTTCTTTCTTTGGGGTCATTTAAAATCAAAAATTTACGGCCATTATGAATTGACCACTTTAGAAGACCTGAAAGCGGCAATAAGGAATGAATGTAGGCTTATTTCTAATCGACAGCTAAGCAACGTGAGACAGCAATGTTACGATCGTCTCGGATTTTGCTTAGCGCAAAACGGCGGCCATTTTGAATATTTATTATAATTTTTAAATTTTAATGTTGTAATTAGTAGGTACGATTTAAATTTTTTTAAATAAATAGATCTTGTTACGTACAATGTATCCACTTTATTAAATTAAATATTAATAAAAGATTAAAAACATATTAATAATAAAAATTATTTTGAAAAGAAAAAATTAAAAAATAAATATTGCTGTCGGTTGGTTTCGAACCCGACTCTCTAAATTGTGAAGCGCGCACGTTACCCCTACTCTATCAGAGCTGTTGCTTAGATACTATTATTTCCAAGATATGAATAACATTCATGGTACTTCTACAATTTTTCTTAATTTATTCTAATATTACACTTGTAAATTGACTGATTTGAATTGAAATCCATAGAAATAGTATCCCCGGATAAGCATGCAAAATTTCATCTTAATATCTTGCACTGGGGAGATACTATTCACAATTAACTAATTTTACATGTTAATCGCCCATGTGTCGGTCGGCCTAAGACACCCGGTATATATATATATATATATATATATATTTCTGATTCGGGTGAACCTGTGCTTCTAACTTCGGAATAATTTCTGTGGGTGCTTGAACGTAATAGACGCCCGTGTAACTCATATTTCAATATTTGGACTATGGTTGTTTTTACCAACAGCTCTTCAATTGTTATAAATTCAAAATTATTATCAAAATGAAAAGTTATTTTTATTATACCTATTAAGCTTTCGAGATATTCGGTTTAATGCTACTAAATATTTTGCTAGCCCCGTTGGACATTAAACATAAATACTCGTATAATATGATTGATAACTTACAAGCAATATATAAATTCTGAAACAAAAACAAAGATTTAAAATCGTATTTCCTGTTACAAAACGATTGAAAGTTATTTTCCTGTTTATGATTTAGAGGCAGTATTTAAATGTTCATTGTCAAACTCATAAAAAAACATAAACGAATAAAAGGAAACCATGGTGGTTAGTTTTTATTTTGTGGTAGTTCCTCCCCTGTCCGTTGGTGTCGCACACGTCACGCTATCATTAGTCACATGACGTGTATTAATGCCTGCACCTTGTGTTGTGCTTGGGATTTTAACGCTGGACATTTTTAAACAGTTCGTTTAAAATGGGAATACATCATCCCGGGCTAGTTGTGAGGCACGCAGAGCGCTAATTAATTTTAACAGCTCTTTCCAGCGGCCGCTCGTTTGTAGTTCGCACCGCCGCCGTCGTAAGTCATCGGCGCTGGGTGCGTTGCGACGCTTTATTAATGGCGCGAGAGCGTATACGTGACGCAAATTATGTGTAAGCTACCCACAAGCACACGCGGTCGCGGTATGTGATTCGCTTAGGATGTTCACTAATTCATTACTTGATGAGGCTTTTTCGTTGATTGGATACACCAGAATATAATTGATATCATCAAAATAACTACTACTAGAAATTAATCAGAGTTATTACCATTACAAACAACAACAAAAGAATCTTTATATCTGCTATTAAAAAGCAATCATGTCTATCGTAGAATATATGTTACATTATGTTACTTTGGTGTACCTCAAGGCTCGCATCTAGGTCTCTTATTATTTATTCTTTACATAAATTGAATTTAAGAATGGTTGATAATTGTGAATTTGTGTTAGTCACCGATCATGATACTGTGACGTCACCCAGTGACATAGGCAGCTGTATAAATAATAACATATTACTAACAAGACATTTTTAGTCAAATATAATTGGCAATGTTAACTTATTTGTTTGTAAGTTAGTTTGGCCTACATGTACCATTGAAAATAATTTTAATAAATAATATATATATATATATATATCTATATACCACGTTTACATGCAGTTTTGAAAACGGTTTTAGTTTTCAGTCAAAATTATGCAAAACTGTTTACATGCAGTTTTCAAAACAAGTTTAAAAATTGATTTGAAATCAGTTTCGGCGTATGCGCATTTAGCTGATGTAAGTGACAGATTCTCTTCACTCCAAATACTTCGTTTTGCTATTTTCCAATTATTTTTTATACTTCGTACCACTACGCACTAATACTACACAACTGTCAGTATATTTGAAGGTTAATAACACAAAGCGACAGAAACGTTATGCTCTGTACGCATGCGCAGTATCGAACCTGAATTTTAAGTGTTTACATGAGTAGTTTTGAAACTAGTTTTTAGGCCAACCCATGAATTTTAGTTTTGGTTTGAGATAATTCAAAACCGTTTTGACACTGTATACATAGCGTTTTCAAAACTAAAAACGTTTTAAAAACGGTTTCAAAACTGCATGAAACTCAGTAAAGATAACCTAAAATATTAATTGAATTTATTTTGAGCCAGAATTTGATATATTTGAAAATTTGCAATGCAATTTGATACTGAGTCGGAATTACTGTTATAGGAAATTAAAAAAATCCTATTTCATAAAATTGCCAAACTGAATAGTTTAAAGATCAAAATATTTTGTTATAATCAACATAAAAGAAAAATGTTTAAAATACTTTAAACGCACCTCTGTTTGATATTCAGTTACCCTAGTCGACCATCTATTTTCAGCCAGACATAGTAATGTATTTCTGTGCTTACCTAGTCCAGCATTTAAATGTGTCCATGCAAAAATTTCATACCTGAATATTTCGTACAATTCTATTCTTCTCTAGAGTTGCAAAAGAAACCACATCTATAAAATAATTTAAACGTCAACTTTCATTCGGTAGTCATACCATACGATATTCAATTTTTTCCAATTTTACAGAAACAGGGCTGTCAAACAATAACCGAGCGACCAATATAGCTGTAATTTTCAGAAGTGTCTTTTAAACTATGTACAATTGTAGTTTCAAAATAATTTTGACGAGTAACGATATCGACATTTATAAAACTCTTCAGGCAATCCTGGTATGTTAGTAAATGTGATTTAAATAAATAATTTTAAAAATTCGCCACTTAACAGACTATTCTATTGTCGAGTCTATTGTATTCTATATATTATAAATTAATCGGGTAGAAATCTGATAAACAATAATTGCTCCAAATTTTTAGAGTAGAAATTTTTGTTTGGCAGTTCATGAAAAATAAAATAAAAAGCTTAGTAAATGGATTTCATTCCAGTTAATCGTGGAATTATTAACGATGATATCCCTTACAGGCTTAAAATAAAAACAATAAATCCTAATTGCGAACAAAAAAATAAAATTATCAAAAGTAATTAATTCTACCTCGGTAAAAGATAAAAAAGACGAGCCATATAATATTTCTTCCAAAACAACAAGTATCGCATATTTAAAGAACAATTTACGCTTGTAAGTTTGATTAATTACTCTACCTGTTGCAAATGATAATCCACGATGTTAGCAAAGATCATAAATTATCTCTGGGAGATCAATTACATTTCTCCCTAAGTCTCGACCTAAATTCATAACAAATTATCACTTTAATCGGACATTAACGCCAAACGTGAAGACTCAACGTCGAGTTGCCGCGGTGGGAGTAGTTAATTATTTACCGCTTGCTTTCAGAAATTGCTTCTCTTCAAATTAGGTACTCGTATTTCAGTAAATAGAGTAAGAACAAAAGGACTTTGCCCTTGTTCGCAGAGCTGTTTACTTCATATTGCAGGTGGAATTAAAGGAAGTGTATTTCAATTTTCTTTTCTTTCAGACGGTGAATAGAAAATGCAACTCATTTTTTTGTTTGGTTTTGTTAGAATCAACATTAAAATGTTCTTATGTGTTATAAAGTGAGTAATATGAAAGTTTACAATACCTTCACAAAGAATGAAATAATAAAGCACCGGTATCACACAGTTCGAAAGAACAAGAGTATGATTATGCTGCAATTACATTTTCTAATTAGGCCACCTGTGAATTGCCCGTAATTTTCATCTAATTTCATTGCCGTGTGAACAAAATTTTCAAGGGTGTTTTCATAGGTCTAAAGGCCCATTCTGAATAAAAAAATTAGCGGTAGTGTAAGAATTAGTGGCATCGGTAGCGTAAGAAATTTATAGTAAAAATTATTTCCGTTCACAATGAAAAATTATTGAAATTGTAGTTTCTAGGAATTTTTATTATTTATTACTAGTGTATAAGGTTGACAGTTATAGTTGTCATTTTATTTTTGCGCAAAATGCAAATGCCATAGATGATGACTTATTAATTACACCTATCCACAAGCACTCCATTGTGTGAGATAAGCGAAGAGATTAAGGGAATTTAAAATTATTTCAAAAAAAGTAAATGCGTGTGCACAAATTGCCTTTGAAATAAGCGAAAATGGTAAGTTATGTGTTCACTTTTAATTGTGCAAATTTTATTGATAAGTCTGTTTGATTATATAGCGCAACATCTGAGGCACACCACAAAATGATCCTTTTTCTATTGCACATTTTATCTGATGAAATTAGATGTCAGATGTCAATAAACGTCAAAACTGTCAAAAAAATAAGCGGTTGCGTAGTGGCAACGTAGAAGTCTGGAGTTTGCAAACTCCCACCGCTGCCGTTGCCACTACGCTACTACTAATTTTCTTAATTTTTGGATGTGAACGAATACGTTTGCTATAACGCATTCAATCTTTTACCCAGGCCACTACTATTGCCACTAATTCTACCGCTACCTTAATTTTTTTGTTGTGAATGATACTTAAGAAGTGTTTTCTAATTTCTTTCATTTATTAATATTTTATTAAAATTAAATTCATATCGGCTGGCTTGCTATGGCCCAACTCGTCTTGACTTTTGAGGCTTCCCTCTCCTTGTTGGTTGCTAGGTATATGCGGAGCACTACGTACAACCCAAGTTGCTTGATAAACAATTCCCGTTAGGTCTAAAATATTCGGGTGCTCTCGGCAAAGTTAGGCTTACACTGGGAAATTTTATATAATTACAATTTCTTGCCCGAATATTATGAGTTTGAATTTTGTGCGATAAGCCGGGGCCAGACATTGGGTATTTGTCGATAGCCGAATATTCGCCTTCCGCTGAGTAATGTTCATCAATGAGGTGTTGCACGATTTTCTTTTCTTTGCTTTAATCGAAAGAATGAGAAAAAATCATTGACGTTGATGTATTTTCAGTAAGTGGACAGAACTTTATAAAACTCGTGTCAGGTACTCCGTTTTTTCAACAAATCTATTTTGAATATCAATGAAATTTTCTAAATAAATAACTTTTAATTCTTTCATTCAAAATTGACACTGTTTCGCGACGTTTGTGACTGAGATTAAATAAGTAAGAAATTTTTGAAGAAATACATATTAATATACCTAATTTTTAATTTTTGTAGACAGCGAGAAACTATACCGTTAATTATACCGTTTCAACTTCAATTTCAAAATCAGTAAATTAAATTTCAAATTCAGAAATAGTAAAATCATTTTCGGAAAATGTATCAATTTCAGAAAAAGTAAGTCCAATTTCAGCTTCCATTTTTTTACAAAATAAAGGTGGGCAAAGTTAAATGTCAAATATTTAAGGCCTTACTAGTATTTGTTGGATACTCCGCTCTCCGCATACATATATGTTATTTTTAGACCAAAATACATTCTGAAATTGAATTTACCTTTTCTGAAACTGAAGTTGAAACTATACTAACTACGTTTATCTCGACAATTCAAGCGGCTTCAAGTATATTATGACTTGAAAAATTCCATTGGTTTATCTCAGCGGATAGAAAATAGGATTGAGTTATTTTGAATCTTCATTAAATTGGTATCGACTGAAAAAAGATAGTTAAATACTAGATTATGCGGACAGACAGGGAGAGGAATATGATCTAATTTCATGCTAAATATTTCGCTTTTGGACAATTTTACTAAGTTTTATGTCGCGACTTTTATAAAATATATACTACGTTTACATGCAGTTTTGAAAATGGTTTCAGTTTTCCGTCAAATTATGCAAAACTGTGTACATGCAGTTTTCAAAACAAGTTAAAAATTGATTTGAAATCAGTTTCGGCGCATGCGCATTTAGCTGATGTAAGTGACAGATCCTCATCACTCCAAATACTTCGTTTTGCTATTATTCCAATTATTTTTTATACTTCGTACCACTACGCACTAAAACTACACAACTGTCAGTATATTTGAAGGTTAGTAACACAAAGCGACAGAAACGTTATGCTCTGTACGCATGCGCAGTATCGAAACTGAATTTTAAGTGTATACATGAGTAGTTTTGAAACTAGTTTTCAAGTCCAACCCATGAATTTTAGTTTTGGTTTGATATAATTCAAAACCGTTTTGACACTGTGTACATGACGTTTTCAAAACTAAATATTTTATATAAAATGTAGGTATATAAGGATTTTACAATAAATTAGGAAACAATTAAGATATTATTGAAGAATAAAAAACATGTCAACCATGACTTAGCAAAACTCATTTAAATATTGCTAATTATTCAACGGATAAAATAGTGGTATTTTCTCGAAAATCAAAATCTCTCTCTCTCTCTCTCTCTCTTTCTTTCTCTCAAATAATAATTGTAAAAACTGCATCAGTCTGATACAACTTTCAAACAACAATCTTAAAATTCACCGATATTACATTATTCAAAGGTTGATAAATAAATCTGATAGATAAACTGGTCATCTGAAACTTTGTGTGAGGTCTCGTGGCTGCGTGCCTGAGTATCTGGTCGCGAATCTGAGGAACCGGGTTCGATCCCGACCGACGCCAAATATTTCGAATTTTAAATGGCACAAAATTGACCCCTGTGGTGCACTCTCCACGCCAGCAATGAGTGCCCGTGAGGTGACGCCTGGTAAACGCCCGCACGGTACAAATAAGTCATTATCATTACCGATATCTGCGTACAAAGTAGATTGGCACACTCAGCAATGGGTAATATGCCGTGATGGTATATTTATATTTATTTTATTTATCTGACACTTTGTAAAAAACAGAATTTATCATATTCATAAGTTTGAGACTTCTGTTAACGTTGATGTATTAAGTTATTTAACCCATTTTCTAATTTTCCGGCATTATCTAATCCAAACGACAACCTTCCCCTATTTGAAAAACGTTCCAAACAGAAATTATCACCATAATCAGACACAAACAAGCTCTGTCTATGTTGACTGACATCCGCGAAAATTCCGGACGCTAACTAGACACCATCGGTGCTCCCGGGGGTAGAGTCGCCTGCCCCAGGGCGTGAAATATGCAAAGAGCCATCAGCGTAATTGCGCCCCGGCCCCGGCTTCCGCTCGTCGAGTTAATCAAATCGACGCCGCGCGGCGCTGCTAGAGCTGTCATGGCGCCCGAGCGGACGCAGACAGCCGTGAAGATTCATTTATTAGCGCCAAGGAGCCGGTCGTCGGGGGAAATTTAAATCGAGAACAAATATACAACTTGAACATGGAAGGGGAGGTTCAAGAAAAATGAGTATATTGACAATTATTTATCATGTTTTGTTATTGTTAAACTGTAAAATATGCAATACAATAACTATTTGAAAGTCTTGTTCTTCTTCTATTTATTGAACAATGTATACAGGGCCGGTTTTACATATAATTTGAATATTTGTCATATTGACATATGTCAAAATAATTGTTCTGTTAACCACAGCATTCTGAAAGTAGCATTAATGAGAGAATTTTCAAAAATGATATTTATTAATAATATCTTCATTTTCTGAAACCGATAAACTATTGAACAAACCACGGATGTTAAGAATCATAAAAAGCCTTTGTTGTTTAAAATTCTCGCTCTACGAGCTCGGATTTCAAACAGACATCTGCGGCAGTTATGATATACATAACATTCCTAGGTATGTTAATAGCTATAACATACCTAGGAATGTTATGAGTATCATAACTGTCGCAGATGTCGGTTTGAAATCCGAGCTCGTAAAGCGAGAATTTTAAGACATCTAAGGCTTGTTATGATTCACAGCATCCGTGGTTTGTTTAATAGTTTATCGGTTTCAGAAAATGAAGATATTATTATTACATATTATTTTTTGAAATTCATTTAATGCTGCTTTCAGAATGCTATAATAAATAGAACAAGTTTTCCGACATATGTCAATATGACAAATATTCAAGTAAAGTGCTTTATTAATGATATTTATTATTTGTTAAGACAGATACAGTAAGCTGCATGTATTAATGACCACCATTATTATACTTTCATTTTATTTTCATTTTGTAGATTGTTGTTGACAAGTCTGTATAGGGCGCGAGCAGACACGTGATTCGAGCGGCCTTGACTTGCTTCGGATGAGCTGATTTGTGTATGCGCATGTCACTTTGACAAGTCCAATGTCACTTTGACAAGACCATTGTTTTAACTTATTTTGACTTTGAATTGCTCAAATGTTAATATTTTACAATTTTTAGGTAGTAAAACACATGTAATTAAAAATAATAACATTTTAGCAGTTAAAAATCAAAAGAAGTCAAAACATTGGTCTTGTCAACATGACATTGTTCTTCTCAAAATGACATGCGCACACAAATCAGCTGATTCTAAGCGCGTGACTCGAGCGACCTTGAAGTGCTTGGAATCAGCTGATATGTGTGCGCTATTTACTTTGACAAGACCAATGTTTTGACTTATTTTAATTTTGAACTGCTAAAAAGTTATTATATTTAATTTCATGTGTTTTACCGCCTGAAAATTTTAATATAAAAACATTTTAGCAGTTCAAAATCAAAATAAATCAAAACATTAGTCTTGTCACAGTGACATTGTTCTTGTCAAAGTGACACGCGCACACATATCAGCTGATTCCAGGTATGTCAAGAGCCGCTTTCTTTTTATCAAGAAGATCAACTGAGTAGCACGCATCTACCCTAAATCATTTTTTTAAAAGAGGATAAATGATCTTGTACTACCCATTTTCTTCGTCCCCGCCCCCGCGAAGCACCACTTTTGAAACAGGATCATATAGATCCTGAACTGATCCCGAATGTCAATGTCACGTCAATATGACTGACTGCTATGTATTTTGCTTTTTTTGTAAGTATTTGATATTAAAATGACATGAACAGAAGAAATTAATTAATTTGAAACGTTATATCATGTTTCATTACCAGAAGAAATACATCCATATTTAAATACACAAAGGTAAAAGTATTTAATATGTCAAAATCAAATCAACAGACTATAACTTCTTATTTTAAAAAAATATACTGTTCTTTTTAGAAGTAGTTCAGTTCAGTTCAGTACGAGGTAAGATCAGTTCATTTTCCCCCTAAAAAGAAAGCGCCTAGGTTGCTCGAGTCACGTGTCTGCTCGCGCCCTATTGTAATAATATTACCATACAGATACTGTTATTACTTAGTTACCAGCCTACTTTTGTCCATAAAACACAGGCAAAATCTCCTGAAACCGGTAAATCATATTAATAATAAATAAGCATCAATTAGAAATTGCTCCGCGATCGATCAAAAAAACTGATTTGAGATCGATCAAAAATTGCTTCGTGATCGACCTTTACATTCATGCACATAATCTTGTATACATTAATTTCAGTACTATTTCTCAATTAAATTGTTTTTGCAAACGTGTGCTTGTATATTTACAATTGTTATTATTGTTTACAAATTGAATTTTTCAGTTTGTTTTGCAATTCTATAATTAGAAATGAAGTATCACTACACTTTAAACTTTAAGTTCTTTCGCAGTTCAGGTTAATCTTTAATTAAAAAAGAAATAGAAATACAACATTGATGTGAACCACTGAAATAGAAGGCCTGTCAGTTCTTTAACTACCGGCTGTACGCAAAATAATAGTTTTATATTATTGTCCGCATTGGATTTAAAAACTGTAATTAAGCTTCATTTCTTACTTGTAATTAACATAATCAAAAAAGAATGAAAATTTCACTTATATATGCAAATATTTCAGCAAAACTGCAATTATAAATTGCAACTTATTATTTTCCGTTCATGTAATAACTAATTATACTCGTATATGTGTTTGCGACCACTATTACAAAATCCTTAATGACTGGGAGTTAAAAATTCGTTAGAGAAGCATATTTTTGACATATGTCTTTTAAATATACCATGAAGAATGGGTGGGACCCACAGGTGGAAATGTTCACACAAATGTTTCCAAAATTGAGGCAATTTTTTACCAGCCATTAATTTTTCACGTAATAATTAAAAGGATATGGTCAAGAGATACACTATAACTAGAAAATAAGCCTGCTCGTATTCTTAGGCTGTGTCCGAAATTGCAATTTTATCACCCTAAAGTCCGTAGAATTTATATTTTCTCAAAGGAATCATTATTTAGAATATTAGGAAATTTAGGAATTAGATTTTAGAGTTTTGCAGAAGCTCACGACATCTTGAAGTTAAATAAACAAATCATGCGCGTTGCTACAATGATGTACGTAACTAAATTTTGGTTTTTACATAATATATGATACTAGACAAAAAAATAAAATACCCGTATTTTGTTAAATCGATTAATTGTTAGTAGTGTTCATTTATTTGGGTGAAGTGTAAAAATTAGACAATGAGACCCTTAGCGCAAAGCTTAGCGTAGATGGCAGCATACGGACTTTCTCCTAAGTACGTATTACAATGTACAGACTTTTGTAAGAATACACAGATATTATTGTGTGTAACCGTGACTTTTCATGGTTCTGGCACATTATATAAACACAAAATATAGAATAATACACAAAAGGTGCAATATAACAAACGTTGTTAACAAATACGTAGTCTAAATTTATTATTTTTATTTTTATTAATAGTTTTGGTTGACGCCCGTTTGACGTTTCAGTCTTTTGAAGGTTACCGGGAGAAATATTCTGCTAAGGCTCTCATTATTATTAATTATTCATTTAATTATTTAATTTATTTTAAAGATGTGTTAAAAGTAGATCTATACCTTGTTCCACCATGAAAGTGGAGTAGATAGCGTTGATATCGGCGTAGGTTTACAAAGATAAAAACAAAAATCTGGTGTGGCCAACACAATACCTCCCGCCATTTACAGCCGGAGTCACAAAAAAGATTAAGCTAAGATTAGCGAATTTTAGTCTAATTTTGGCAGTTTATTTCTTAAAATATAGTCTAATTTAAACCAAGTAACCACCTTTTTGATAATAAAATAGATAGAATAGAATTCATTAATCCAAAATTAGCTTAAACTTTTTTGTGAATCATTAATTTTTATTAATCTAAATACATACCTACATATTTACTTATGCTGCAAACTGTATTGATTTCCTTTCCTATTGTTCTATTTACTTTTTTCTTTTTAAAACGTTACTATTATTAATTTGAAATGATTAGTTCATTGACAGTGACATTTATCTGTCAGTTACATTCATATAACTGCGTAACCAAGGAGTTTGTGTGTTTAAAGCGTAGGCTCCTGGATTTAAATTATAGATAATTTTATAAATTGATCCATTAAATATATAGAAAAGTATTAATGCAAATCTGTAAAAAATTTAATAATCTTAATTAATTAATTTTTATAATTAATCTCGAAAAAATAACATTTAAAGGTATTTGGAGCTTCAAGTAAAGTGCCATTTCTGATTATCCGATTCACACCAAAATCTAATGGGCTCTTTCCATAATAGAAAAAGGTCGAAATACAAGGTTTCAAATTTTTTTGAATGATAGTACCTATTTGAGTTAGATTGTAGGATCCACACATACATACACATCATCGTGAAAATGTTAAAATTGGATTCTAGGGACCTTAAAACGTGCTCATTTACAAAAATCTCGATATGCGATTTTTAGCACGATCCCTTATACCTCCCTTACCAAGGGTAGCGGGAGGTGAAAAGGTGTTATCAAAAAAAATATCGTATAAACTGTTAAACACCGCTATTGACTTCTGTTTCATTTTCCTCATTAATAACCTATTATCGTCAAAACAGTAAGTCTAAATCTTGTTTTAAAAACAACTGACAAAACACACATCTACTTTTCTTGATTAATATAATATTTTGTTTACTATTTACAGATTTAAACCAACAGTTTTGACGATATAAGTCCCTTGGTTTACTCGGTTACCAAAGACGTAAATTGAAAATTTTTGGTATTAAAAATCTTTGTATAAAATATCCCACAAAATTTTACGGGACAAATAATATTTGAAGACTGTGAGAAAAAAGTTTCTGAAATTACTCATTCGTGATTTCAATTTCAATAGTGAATAAAGAGAAAAATGAATGCTCTTAAAATTCCAATATTAGATAAGTTATTTTGTGAAAGGCGACGGGAATAAATAGCCTAAAACATAATAACATATCCACAAATAATATATTAAATGTACCAGGTTATACATAGATACTTATTTAACACCTATACGAGTTATTGACTCATATCACTATCATTTCATCTCCATAGCACAATATATCTTTTCAATAAATATATCGGAGGAAAAAACTTGATTTATGTTTTCGTTGGGTCATTTCTGCGGTTTACTAATCACCAGCTAGCACTGCAGAAGAGTCGGAGAAGGCTAAGACCTCCCAAGAAGCGACGCAATATGAGAAGATCGTTCCTTGTTAGTGTGAGGATGCCGATTGCCGACGCTCGTTACGGCCTCCGAAGACAGATTTGTGTGCGAAGCTCAGGGAAGAAACGCGAAGGAATCTCGGGAAGAATTTCAGGAGGTAGGGTTACTTCCGAAAAGATGCTATAAAAAAGTTTTCGTAGTAAAACTGTACGATAAGGTGGTTGAAAGTTTATATTTATCTAATTAGAAAAGCAAAGCAGATTGGCACACCCAGCAATGGGTAATATGCCGTGATGATATATTTATTTATTTTATTTAATTATTTAAAGAATAGAATCGGTCTTTTGAAAAGGAAACAACTCCAGTTTACAAAATTTTACAGGAGAAGCAATAAATAAATTAAGTTCTCTATTTTTGTAAAGATATAGTTTCTATTTTTGTCAATCAAAAAGAGATAACATTGAATAAAATACATTTCCTAGTTCGGGTTTAGAAAGTTCAACTTTGTACAATTATTTTTCGATATTTTTACCTCTCGCTGCCCTTAGTAAGGGAGGTATAGGGATCGTGCTAAAAATTGCATATCGAGATTTTGGTAAATGACAACGTTTTAAGGTCCCTAGAATCCAATGTTAATATTTTCACGATGATGTCTGTGTGTATGAGTGTATGTGTGTGGATCCTCCACTCTAACTCAAATACTATCATTCAGAAAATTTTGAAACCTTGTATTTCGACCTTTTTCTATTATGGAAAGAGCCCATTAGATTTTGGTGAAAATCGGATAACCGGAAATAGTTTTTTTTTAGAAAAATACCTTTAATAGTTATTTATGATATAAGTGTTAAAGTGACATTTTATTTTGTGAGAAGGAAGTTTGGAACACGACGCGAATCAGAGAGGTCAAAACTATTCCCTATTCTCTACTGAATGGCTAAAATGGAACAAGGTATAACACATGAAGGAGAATTTCATGCTGAATTTAAAATTTCAAATCGCGTTATCGTATATTTAACCGGATCAGAGTTGTGGATGAATTTGTAGGAAAGAGCTGAACCTAATATTGTTAATTTTTTGAGTAATTTAAATTTCTATTATAAGTTGTTATTCCGGTTAACTATTGTTTACATAACTCTCTGAGACATCATCCTAGGCAAAAAAAAATGTAAAAACCCTTTTATGTACAGGAAATTACGAGCTATAATTTTGTAAAGTTTTGACCCAAGATGGCGGCAAAATCCAAGGTCGCTAGAGGGTGCAAAATTAGTATGTCATTTCTGAAGTCCCCATAAAGAGAATAAAATTCACGCCAGCTTGTCACCAATTATTTCTACAATAAACACCTTGCCGACTGGCCTATCTGTAGATAATTATTTGTTAAATTTAGAAAATAGATTTTAGAAATATTTGATCTAAAACCATGCCAAGCCCTAGTTACGGCACTGCTAGGTAGGCAGGGTGTGATCTTGCCTAAGTCCAGAGCTGGGCAAGAAAAATACTTTATTAGGCTTGCAAGTATTTTCAGTACTTCAAGTACTGTACTTGAAATACTTTCTATTTATAGTACTTTGTACTTGGCAAAGTAAGCCCATTCACATGTACTTGATACTTAATACTTGGAAAAATACTTGAAGTGCACCACAGGGGCCATTTTTGTGCCATTTAAAATTCGAAATATTTGGCGTCGGTCGGGATCGAACCCGGTTCTTCAGATTCGCGACCAGACACTCAGGCACTCGGCCACGAGACCACATAAATAACGAAATAAATATCGTATACTGAAATTATCTGAAAAAGTACTTGCACCCAAATTTACAAGTACTTTTTCAAGTACTTGGTGCTTTCAAGTATTTTATAAACTAAAAAAGTACTTGTACTTCAAGTACATTTAGAAACATCCAGATACTTGGTACTTGTACTTCACGTACTATTTTCCGGTACTTTGCCCAGCTCTACCTTAGCCTAAGGGTGATTGAATGCATGAGATTTTGCCAGTTTTCATATGGAAACAAATCATCGTATGAAGAAACTAGAGATGACTTATTTTCAAAATTACCGATTCATTTATAGGCGGTATGCACAAAAGTAGTCAACGCCGACAGCGGACAAAAATGACAAAATTGGTTACTCATTGAAACAGCAAGGTTATGTTTCATGTCAGAATAATTTTGCAATTTCTATTTTATAAAATATTTCCAATGAATGCGAATGATAAGACGTTAAATATTATGTGATGCAGTGGTGGATCTAATAATTCTTATAAAATTACCGATTGAAGTATCAAATTTCATAAATTTCCTAGAAGATTATATGAGGAACAGATGTACCTATAAGGAAATAACTTTTCAACACATATCTTCTACTAATATGAAAAATTATTTTAGGTATATATATATATATTTTCTCATTGTAAAATATACCTATCGTATGAATAAAATTTCAACAATGGTTGTCTGACTGCAATAATGAATTATATAAAAATGTGTTTCTTAAGTTAATATTTGAACAAGATATAATACAAGAAGCAGAAAATTGTCTTAAAATTGTATAATACTAATACTTGCAGTTGTATGAAATAGAAGTCTATTTTTGACATAATTCGTCTACTTATTATAGATTTTATACATGTAATGTTAATGGTAGAAATTCACATTGTTCATATTTTCCGTGTTTTCTTTTCCGAGCTAGTGCAACTGATTCCACTTAGAGCCTGGTATATTTTCAATGAAGAATCTTCTTCATTTATTGCGAATATAAAAGAAAGATGCTAACATCATACACTGATATCGTGATATGTAGAAATTTTCTTCTTTCCAATCATTCAAGTTTTCCAACTTTTTAATCTTAATTTCCATGTATTGTGCATCTTGTAATATTCAACTAATATTATAAATTATAATATAAATTTAAATATGATAAAATGGTTTACAGAAATCATACATATTATCAGAAAAATTATATTTTGTACCACAGTACCTTCGCTGGTATTTTGACTTTTTTGATTGTTACAACACATATATAGCATTTTAAATATTTTCTTTATTCATTTCAATATACTATGATGTATAATATTCATGCACAATAGCAAAAACTCAAAATAAAATTGTAAATTGTATCACTTTCTCGAAATGTCAAAATTGATTCGGTAACCAAAAATGTCAATGTAGCCGTTAGAGGCGCTGACGCTCAAAATGTGCACATCGCCTATAGTAGACAAAAGATAATTCAAAACCAAACAAAAGTAGTCAAAAACAATAGTTGTTGTTTCTATTGTAGTTGGCACCAATGTTGACGTAAAACTGACACTTTAAAAGTGCGCAAAAGCTATGAAATTATAGAATAGAGGGTTTTGTTAACAAAGTAAACAGACCATTGTTTGGGGCAGGTGCATAAGTCAGCGTGTCTTCCCAGGTGCGAGTGTCGGGCATGTATCTGTCACTCTTGTTTTATCTGTTACAATGTTAAACACGTCGAACACGCACAGCATCCGGGACCGCACGCATCCAGCGGCCCCGTTATTGTTGGCAATTTGGCACTTCTATAAATACGAGCGCCAACATCTCCAATGCAGAAGGCGCTGCGCTCACAGACAAAAAGTCACAACGGCGACAAAAAAATCCTTAACTACCGCGACTCTACAGAATTAATGATGCGAAAGCTAAACGACGTTCAGGCTAAAATTAACCAATGGACAAAAAATATTCAATTTACACTCGACACACGTAACTAATATTGTATTAAACATCACAGATCAAAGCCTTTGTCATCTTATGTCAAACTTAATTGCCAAATGCCCAATGCTAAGAAGTAATAATTCAAATAAATAAAAAAAGCTAAATGATATCAAAATACCATCTGCAGTCTGATTTTTAATTAAGAATTTAAACCTGAAAGGTTTGCAATAGAAAAATCATTAACAGTTGATACGTTAGAAGCACAAAATAACAGAATTGTTAAACTTGAAAAATATTTTCTATTTTTTAGCATACTTGTGGTGCTTTATCTACGACAGTTTTAAAAGGCCGCAGGATGATGCCTGGTATCCGCCTCAATGGTATAGATTATAATATATCGTCATTACCGAAATCTGTGAGCAAATACAAACTTGCAATACAGCTATGAACACTAACTTATTTATTATGTGTAATTTTTTGAGTATAATTGACTCGGTAATTTGAAAAGGGGTTGATTTTTGGCGGATTCACATTTATTTAGTGTCAGTCTATTTAATACTTTCAAACACAGTAAAGCAAATAATAGTAAATTTTTATGAAATGCTCTTATCCGTAAAGACAAAATTAGTATGGAACTTACAAATTAACGTTGTAGAAGTGAACAATCTATTTTATTCACAATCTGAAATAAAAAATTAATAATTGATATTTTAATAATAATAGCCTAACATAAATAAACGAATGGTTTGAGATTGTTCATTTGTCACATGAAATGTCAGTTTGATTTTAACCTTCCTTAAATTTTGATTTCACATTTATCTACTCTTGTTTATGTTATTTACAAATTCATTCGTTTCTTCACATATAAAAGGAAAGTACTTGTATTATATAATTTAAGCAGCTAACCTACCAATGATGGGGATATAAATCCGCCTCGAGCTTGGAAAGTGTAGCGTGAGTATAGCTGAGGTTGGGAAATGCCAACTTCCCAACCCCAGCTATACTCACGCTATACTTTCCAACCTCTTGGAAAATGAGACTAACAATAACTAACTTCTCAACTTTTTAAAAGTCAGAAATTGTCATATTACTAACCGATTGTGAATAAAATAGTATACAAACGTCGGTGAAAAGTTTCATTGTCACACTTTCCACCTGGGTTAATAATGTACTATTTTAATTTACTTGCATTAGGGTCTAGTTATAAGTAAAATAATTGCAGAAGTAATATCGTAAGACCTCCTGATTTTATCGATAAATTTTTATTTTGCACGAATTTTTTGCATAGCAACAAACATGAAACTGCACGGTAAATCCCGACTATGAAGGAGGAGGGGTTTTACCTAATGTCAGTTTGCTTAAAAGCAAAAAGAATGAGTGCTCAAAAATAAAAGTTGAAAATCAGAGAGATCGCATGGTAATTCGTGAGATAAATTCCAAAGACAACACAAAATGAAACAAATTAATTATTTTATTTTTAAACTTGAAATATGAATTAACTTTCATAGTGACAATTATAAGCAATATCAACTGTTTTATTTACTTAAAATATAACTTTGCCCAAAGGCGTCTTATACCTACGGAGCGGGCCTGATTACACGATTACGTTTTTCTTTTCAAGTAACTAGAAAAGTTTTCTCTCTCGCACAATCATGTGAGTGTAAGAGGGACAGATGAAAAGACTTTTAAAGAAAAACTTTTCACAAAAAACTGGAACATGCGCTACTTTTTCTTAAAAGTCCCTATAAGTTTTAACTGTCAAATAGCTGTCAAATGTCATTCGTTTTTAAATTTTTGATGTGTACAAGTCTGGTGTTAAAAGTGATTGATATTACATTGAAAAATGGCTAAATGAAGTAGAGATGTAATTGAAATCTTGGTCGATATATACGAGAAATTGAAGTGATGTAAATTAATTGACAATTTATGAAGGTATAACTTGACTTTGACACTTGGATATTATAATTCACGTAAATTTGATCGTGTAAATATACTTGTCAGGTTACTTATAAAGACACTTTTCAAGTCACTTGAAAAGAAAAACTTCATTGTGTAATTCACGCTTATATAAGGTTACACCCAGTGTTACCTTGGAAAATATGAAGAAAATCGAGGACAAAATGAAATTGTATACAGGGAAAACAGTTAAGGAATTTAGTATTTTCTGAAAAATTCAAGGAATTGTAATAGGATATTATTAATAACCAATGTTTTTTTTATTTTGTTGCTTTTTGACCATTCTGTGTATAGTTAATTGGAGTTACTTGCAATATTTATGCGTACATAACAAAAGTGCTAGATTTAACTTCCTTAATTGAAGCTATGTTTAACAAATAGTTGTTTGTGAATATGGGCCTGCCTGTACAAAAACATTTTAAAATATTCTTATCGTGATAAGATACCAATATATTTTACTTTATTAGCTATTTAAGGAATTTCAGGGTCTATATTATCTTACATTTTTATTTCATACATTCCTTTCAGCCTTTCTATTTCCATTTTTTTCATATATAGTCTTGGGGCGTGATTTTACCTTGTTCATTGCCCATTTTTACTAACATTTCACAGACAATTTATAATTTACAGTAAATTTTGAACTTTGTAAGCACAACATATTATTTGTTGGTAAATAAAAGCTAAGTATTATAATTTAAATCAACAAATTACACACCATTCCTAATCATTTACACGATCTTCTAAATCATTCTCGATAGTTTTCCAATTATCATTACATCTCGTATTACATGAAGGCTTATTAAGATAACAATAAATAAACTACAAGCTGTCAAACAAATATTATTAATCAGTAACATTAAAAAATGTCAAGGAGATATCGCACAACTAATTTTTCAAACTGAAAGTTTAATTTCTGTTCTCTGAAGTAACAATTATTATTTCCTTGTGATGAAACAGCAGACGAGTAGATTTCTTTGATAGATGAAGGATTGATCAACACTGTCACGACTTAGAAAAAATTTAAGCAAGAATTATTATTTGCATAGAAATGATGACTTAAATAATAGTGTTTAAAGATTGTTTAGTTATATAATGGACGAAGAAGATATTAGGATTCGTAAACAGATCTTCTGTTTGACATTTACCAAACTAACAGCAGGACACTGTTGGAAAACATCGAAATATATCATAACGAAATAAATTAAACATTGGTAGTTCATTTTAACAGAAGCGAGGCGATCTTATAATTTGCTATTTTGATTCTGGAGAAAAGATGAAAACGACAAATTGGAAAGAACAACGAGGGTGGATTGAATACTTTGCGGCCTAACACATAGATGGCAGCACTAGACACAATTATTTTTGTGAAGTTAGTGAACTCTGCAAAGTTAATTTGTGACATTATTGATTTTTTTTAAATTATTGTGTAGATTGGATTTTTAAAAAATGGAATAAATAGAACACCATGCAGATATTCAATAACTGTATAAAAAGGCCTAACATTGAAATAAATTTATGAATACATACAGCAAATACTTTGGTAATATCTTGTCCTTCAAAAACAATATTAAAAAATCTGGTGTGGCCAACACAATACCTCCCGCCATTTACAGCCCGAGTCACAAGTTTTTTGGATTAGCGAATTTTACTCTAATTTTGACAGTTTATTTCTTAAAATATAGTCTAATCTAATCCAAGTAACTACCTTTTTTATAACCCCTCAACAGGATTAAATCCCAATTACAGAGTGGGTTCACATTCACACACATCCATACCTTAGTGGGATTCAGACCCAGAGCCCCGAGGGCACTCATGACATTGAGCCACCGAAACTATAATAAAATGAAGATTAAATTTTAAATACCGGGATAGAATAGAATTCACTAATCCAAAAATGAGGAATAGCTTAACATTTTTGTGAATCGTTAATTTTTATTAATCTAAATACCTACATACCTACATATTTACTTATGCTGGAAACTGTATTGAATTCCTTTGTTCTATTTACTTTTTTCTTTTTAAAACATTACTAATATTATTTTGAAATGATTAGTTCTTTGATAGTAACATTTATCTGTCAGTTACATATATTTGAATAACTGCGTTTTGTTTGTTTAATGCGTAGCCTCTGGGATTTAAATTATAGATAATTTTATAAATTTATCCATAAAATATATAGAAAAAGTATTAATGCAAATCTATAGAAAATTTAATAATCTTTAATTTTTATAATAACATTAATCTAGAAATAATAACATTGAAAGGTATTTTTCGATTTTTACCAAAATCTAATGGGCTCTTTCCATTACAGAAAAGTTCGAAATACAAGGTTTCAAAATTTTCTGAATGATAGTATTTGAGTTAGAGTGGAGGATCCACACATACATACATACAGACACACACACTCACACACATACACACATGCACACAGACGTCATCGTGAAAATATTACCAAGGGTTGCGGGAAGTAAAAATTACAAAGTAATCGAATAAAATAATTGTGAAACTAAAAACCAAGTATTTTCAATAATGAAAATATACAATAAATTATATAAAAACATCAGACCTATAGGCATACAACAATATAAATAATGACAGAATAGACATAAAATTAATAGTTAGTTAGGTGCGGACACGAAGAAAATGAGAACAAATAAGTACTGGATGTAAGGAGAAGACCACATACAGTTTCTGCAGTGAACATAAAGAGTTATTAATATATTAGAAAAATTAAAATTATGGCGTAATTACGATATGGTTTGTTTTTGTCAATTTAATACCGCCGGTAAATAAAATCTTTTACTACTATAAAAACAAAGGAAATAGATAATCCTAACAACCAGAAAATTGGAAATATGGAAATATATGGTAAATACGTGGAAAAAACTAAACGATTCCTTTATAGTTTTCTATTTGCGGTTGTTAGGAAAAACTCCTCATATAAATTGAAAAATGAAAGGCATCAAGTCAGCATTACTTTACGCTACGGTGTTTAAACATTCAAAAACATTAAAAGAGACAAAACATCTCTTCGCTAATGTCTCCCGTTTAATCGCATCGCAAACACAAATGCAACCAAAACAAGTAGTAGAAGCCCCGCGTTGTTGTGGCTAAGCAAGTCTTCAGTTGCAAAAAAGCCAATGATATTCAGTCGAGCAGAAGATTACCGCGCGGCCGAGCCATCAAACGCTGAAAGTGGTTCGCGGCATCGGCTGATGATAATAATTAGCGTGGAGCGTGATGACGATGAACTGGTGAACACCTTAATTGATTCCGTACCGAATGAGTGATGGACCCGTACGTCATAATAACGGGGAATCATATTTCGTTATGAAGGAAACACTGGCGGTGCTGGACGAAGCCTGTAATTAAAAAACACCTTGCTAGCGCTGCTGAATCTCCCATCCCACTCGGAGGATCTCTTTCTCGGATGGATTTACTAATGCCCACTTCCCCTAGAGTCAAAAGTTCAGCTCGCCTAACCTAGCACTTAAAATGCCTAGGCAATGCCAGGATGGTAATTTTGCCGGGTTCAACAATGTATTTAATAAACCATAACATACTCGTACATTGCAAACCAGTCATTCCCCATTGCTTTGTATAAAATTGTAAACTACCAAGTTGGTTTTTTTTTTATTAAATCAAAGATGATTAATATGAGTGGAGGGGCTCAGAACTGTACTTTTTTCAGTGGCGCAGAAGTTGGGGAGAAAAACACCCACTACCACTTCAAAATCTTATGACAAAAAAAAAATCCGCACAAAACATAGCTTATTATGATAAACTTTTTTTCATATTTTTGGACGAGCTATCACATCCTGAAGTCCTGCGCATATATTATGAAACACCCTGTATAGTAAATAATGAAAAAAATCTGGTGTGGCCAACACAATACCTCCCCCCATTTACAGCCCGAGCCACAAAAAAATTGTTAATCCTTATTTTTGAATTCGCGAATTTAACTCTAATATTGACAGTTTATGTCTTAAAATATAGTCTATTATAATCCAAATAACTATCTTTTCTTAAATTCCTCCACAGGATTAAATCCCAATTACAGAGTGGGTTCACATTCACACACATCCATGCCTTAGGGGGATCCGAACCCAGAGCCCGAGAGCACTCATGACATGAGGCGTTGCTCTAACTATTGAGCCACCGGAGCTATAATAAAATGAAGATTAAATTTAAAATACCCGTGGAATTCACTATTCCAAAAATGAGGATTAGCTTAAACATTTTTGTGAATCGTTAATTTTTATTAATCTAAATACATACTTTCATATTTAGTTATGCTAGTAACAGTGTTGAATTCCTTTTCTATTGTTCTATTTACATTTTTCTTTTTAAAACGTTACTAATATTATTTTGAAATGATTTGTTCTTTGATAGTGACATTTATCTGTCAGTTACATACATTTGAATAACTGCGCGTTTTTTTTGTTTAAAGTAAGTAGGGTCTGGGATTTATTATACATAATTTAATAAACTTATCCATAAAATATATAGAAAAAGTATTAATGCAATTCTGTATAATAATCTTTAATTTTTATAACATTAATCTCGAAAAAATAACATTTAAAAGTAATTTTCGAAGACAAACTATGTTGAGCTTCTAGTAAAGTGCCATTTCCGGTTATCCGATTTTCACCAAAATGTGCTCTTTCCATTACAGAAAAAGTTCGAAATACAAGGTTTCAATATTTTCTAAACGATAGTATTTGAGTTAGAGTGGAGGATCCACACACACATACACACATACACACAGACATCATCGTGAAAATGTTAAAATTGGATTCTAGGGACCTTAAAACGTGGTCCTTTACCAAAATCTAGATATGCAACTTTTAGCACGATTCCTATATCTCCCTTACCAAGGGTAGCGGGAGGTAAAAATTAAATCAGTAATATTCCCGATATTTATAATTATAAATACTAATGAGCCCAAACTCATAATAGTTAGGTCGGTTTACATGTTCAATAAATTATAAAACCTAAAAAAAGTGTTAAAAATTACTACCAAATTCTTTCGGCTACTTTAAATATAGACTTAAAACTTAAAAAAAGCTTTGGGCCAAATGACGGATGATAATATTTCGACCGGCATTTTAAGGGTCATCTTCTAGTTCCGACATCTTCTACCGAGACCCTTTACTTTTGGCACAATGAACAACAACGTAAAAATGGTGCGCACAATAAAACAGTAAAACCTACTGTAACGTGTGAGCCCCGCTGCTACGCTGAACAAGCGTCTAAGTATAACGATGTCGCAATCGCGCTAGCATCCTGGCTATGTAAACAAACAAGCCGCGACGCGATTAATTACTTCCGGTCGCCTGAACCTTTTGTGTTCATTGTTATTATGCGGTCGAACATTCTAGAGCTCTCTGGAAGCTAATGGCAGCTGTATAAAAGGGACGCAGCTATGCTCGGGAATTAGGTAGTTACATAGGGAGAGTCATATAGAGACATTCACATGGAGTGTTAAAGAGTAAAGTGTTAGGAGACGCACAGCGTATGCATTTTGTGTCGAGTAGGTACTCGAGAAGTTACTGGTAAACTGGGATAGCTGTGGATGTGAATACTCGGTAGTTTTAACGAGCTATAGTATGCGAGGACAGTAACGGCGAGTCGGAAAGTTATTGGTATACCGAGATATCTGTGAAAGAGAATACTCGGTAGTGTTGAAAAGTATTGGAAAGCTATGTATACAAGGACAGTAACGGCAAGTGGAAGTGGATACTCGGCAGTTGTGTGAAGAATTGTCGCATACAGACAGTCAGTGATACCGAGCTGTGAAAGTTAGACTGTTAGTTACATAAATAGACAGATAGTGAAGTGAAAAGTGTGACTTCTGTCCGAGCAGTTGAACATACAGACGCTGTTAAGTCAATTGAGTATATAGACGCTGTTCAGGTCGGTAGGCGGACAGGTGAACGTGGTTTAAATAAACAGTGACATAAATAGTCGAAATAAATAATTAGTAAGATCGTATAAATAAATATTCGCGTTAATTGTCATACGTAATATAACAAGTGATATGATTATCATCGATGATATTCTCGAGTGAAACCGAGTTGCAGATTTCACGAGTCCGAAGGACGAGTGAAATGTGCTGCTTCGGTTTCACGAGCAATATCTTCGATTATTAATCATATCACGAGCTTATATTTAATGAGAGAATATAATGAATTTTTGTGACACATTGTGTGTGCTGCTAACCTCACTTATAATATATTGTATTAAAACATGGTTAATTTGACAATTGCCTTATTATTTTCATCGTTGTTGATATCAACCCAACGATTATCGCACATTTTTATACTCAAAATTAACTGTCAATGTCAAATGAAGAAAACAAATCCCTTAGAAACGCATATAAATAAGGTGATAATTTCATTGTTTTTTATCATCGCTGTGATAGATATGTAACTAGGGAGATTCTGAATGTTGATTGGCGGAAAACATGTCACGTGACTGATGAATTATATTCTCAACTAAATAAATAAATAGTGTTAGTATTATCTAGATAATTATAGTTTTAATCTTAATTAGTATTTAATATTTGTTTAGCCCTAGTAATAGTTATTTAATTGTCTAATATTTACACTTCACCCAAATAAATAAAAACGTTATACTACCTTGTAAGAAATATGGGACAATACTTATAGAAAAATTTTCAGGGTTTAGGGATACAATGCCTAATAGAATTAAAATTGGTATTACGAATAAAGGCAGTTTGTAAGTTCAAAATCTATATTTTAAATTGGCCTAAAGAAATTTGAGGAAATTTTAAAAATGTAAACCATCAGAAATATTATGGGTTTAGGTTCGTAGATCGCCACGACTTATTACCATATCTGGATGTGCCAATGTACTTCTCTTTGCAGATTTAGTAATGATAATATATTTCTATCGTTGAGGGCGTTTTCCTAGCTTTACCGCACGGGTTATCAACGTTGTCGTGTAAAGAGAGCACGTTGAATGAATTGTAGGTCTTACTATTCCAATTTTTGTTAACAAATCTCGTACATGACGTTTCGGGCTAAATTAGCCAATCATCAGATGTAAATATATTTATGATTTTATAATAAATAAAATAAAAGTATTACACAGTTTTCAACTCACCAACAAAAGTAGAAAAATATGTAAAACCAATGAACATTTACATTATACAAATAACAAAATTTTGTTTAAATTCTAATCCAGAATTTATTGATAAACGTAGCAGGAAAGATGAATTTAAAAAACGTAGCGTTCTCCATGGCTAATTTTCAAAAAATAGTAATTTTAATTTTTTTATAGTATCTATGAAGTCAATTTAACATAATAACTAAATGGCAGACACGAACAAAAAATTTAAGAGAGGTTATATTATTTGCAATTTTAATTTTTTTTTCGAAAAAGCAGAAACACCCGACATTTGCCACCTGGCTTATCCTGTTCACAAATTTAAAAACTCTATCACCTGAATAACATTTTGTATTAGAAAGAGAAAGATTATTTGACCTATGTCTATTTAATTTATGTGGTGTGATAGGTAAACGTAAATAGTGGCATTACTTTCTAACACACTATAAATAATAATGACGTATGTCGTAGAATTACAGATACCTAATTATCTACTACACTGCCCTCTGTGCTAAAATTTACCTAGTAGCGTTGCCGTTTAAATCAAATTATTATTCCTTGGTTTATAGTTAAGTGTATGTTTTTCAATTTTGCAAAAACGTAAATGAAGAATATAAATCTTTCAGAAAGGCATTATTTAGAAAGAAACATAATTTTCAAATAAATTACTCTTATTTTTCAGACGGCACACAAATGACCTTGAATAGTCAACTTCCGTGAATAATATTTAATTTAAAAAATTATTGTGTAAATCTTAAGCTTCATTTTGTAAAATAGGTAGAAGCCATGAATTAAGAAATTATAATATTTGTTTTTTATTTATAACAATAGTTATAGAGAATTCTATTTCCGAAAGTAGGAACTCATTGTCTGTATTAGTTAAAAAAAATCTGATGTGGACACCACACGACTTCCTTGTACGCAAGACCAATATGAAGATGAAGTATAGACTCAATTATAAAATTGCACGTATTTGACGTAATTTGACATTAACATCTATTTTTTTTTTTTGTTATTTTTTGTCCTAATCCATAGCAAGCTTCATTACAAAAATAAGTTTTAAATTTACATATCTCGCTTATACAAAGGGCTAATTTAATAATACTTGATGTGCTAGACGCAGAATTTAATTCTCTAAAACTCTGATTTGAAGCATTTATTTCTAAAATCAAAATGAAACCATTTTATTCAAGAAAAACTGTTAACAACTTCAGGTAATATATCACTTCCGGTTAGCCTGTTTTAACCAAATTCTGCTATGTTATTCCAATTGATATAAAAGTCTTATATACTAAATTTGAGAAGTTTTGGATTATATTTTAATATAGTTTTTCATTAAAATCTATTATAGGCTTCAAATAAAGTACCTTTTCTGGAAATTATGTAATGACCAAAAAGGGAGGTGCACAACTAGATGTTATAGAAGTCCTAAATACAAAATTTTAACTTTCTACGGCTTACCGTTTTTGAGTTATGGATTCAGGGATGGCCAAAATGGATATTTCCGTTGAAATCTGGAAACCGAAATTTTTTGCGAATACAATACTTCCTTTACTTTGTACAAGGAAGTAAAAAACGGTGTCAAAGATCAATCCAAGTGCGCATAGTTTTCAACATGGAAGCACTGCACGTATAGAATTTCTTTCTTTCAGTCCGTTTGACATACGAGTCTTGACGATTTATAAACAACCCGACGTCTTCTTCTGTTTCTAGTGTTTTTGTTGAGACTTAGACAGCAGAAAAGCGACAATGGCAATTGCCCGTGACGTCACGGCCCGTCGCGATGCAGACGGCGTGGACACGACACATCCGTCACACGATGCTCAGATATTACAGCTATTGGCGCTCCTTTTTTATTTCAAGATGGTTTCAAGTTTAATGATGGTTGAACTTTTTTCACACTAATTAGCATGCACTGTCAAGATATATAGAGAGAATAATTTGTTGGATTATTATTTCAAAAGATTTTAGGCGGATTTTTTTATGTTCCTTGAATTCTTACTTTGATATTTCTATAGGAACTATGATTCAACGACTTACTAGTTTTTAACGATTAAAATGTTTAAGTTTAGATAAATCAAGTTATTTTAAAAAGTATTCTGATAAAAAATATATTAGCACGGTGTCCATTTTTGCCAATTTTTATCTATTCGCAGATTTTGGTAATAATAATATACGAGTATCTGTATTGTTGCGGGCATTTACCAGGTGTCAATTCACGGGCTGTCAAAGTTGTCTTGAAGAAACCACCAGAAGGTTTACTTTTGTGCTATTTTAAAATTACCTATAAATAATTTTCAAGATTGACGTCGGTCGGAATCAAACAATAACGATAACTGTATCTTCTTTTATTATTAATACATATATTAATGTTATTATCCATTTTGTTTAAAAACGTACTAAATACTTACAATACGCCAATGTAAGAGTCAAAATACAGTGTGTTCAAAAAAAATCCTAATTCGGAGTAGGCTATGAAACATATGTCAATTTAAAAGTATTTAATTATTTGTCAATTTGACACGTGATATTCTCAAAAATGTTATCTAAAGAAATCAAATCTTTTCTTCTTAAAACGTATTTTAGAAATAGAAATAAATTATAAAACTACGAATGGCTATATACTGTATCTTTATTTATTATATTTTCTCCTTAAAATTAAATTTCAAGTTCAATTTTGACAATTTGACTTTTGAATTGAATATTGATCAGACATACGTTTCTCTGTTCATAGCCTACTCCGAGTTAGGATTTTTTTTTTAACATACTCATACTGTACTTTTGTACTTGTACTGTTTTTATCTACTCAGGGTGTTCATTTTAAATGCTATGTCGAGAACTATGAGAGCTACAAAGGCGGTTAAATGGGCCAACAATTTCTACTTCACAAGACAAATATAGAAAAGAAAAATTATTTTTTTCAATCAGTGGTTCCAAAATACGCTACCTAACTTTTTTATTTTAAATGAAAACATATATTTTTTATTTGCTCATTCGTTAGAAAATTTTATTCTGAATTCAGTGATATAACATTTTTATACATATAACGATTTTTTTGAGAAAAATGCATGTAAAATTTTATATTAATTTGATTAAAATATGGCTATAATAAGAGTGCCACGAATGGAAAAAATGAACACATGTTATTTTTATTACATAGAATTAGAGTGCCATGATTGAAAGAAGTGAATGTTTTGTCTTGTAATTGATCATAAATATCAACGCAAACAAAATATTCACGTATTTCTTTCATGGCATTCTAATTCTACGTAAAAATATAATTAACAGGTATTCGTTTTTTCCATTCATGGCAGTCTTATTATAGCCATATTTTAATCAAATTAATATAAAACTATACATGTATTTTTCTCAAAAAAATCGACATGTAAGTGGATAAAAATATTACATCACTGAATTCAGAATTAAATTCTCTAACGAATGAGCAAATAAAAAATATATGTTCTCATTTAAAATTAAAAAATTAGGTCCTTTATTTTGAGAACCACTGGTTCAAATTTTTTTCTTTTCTTAAAATTTGTCTTATGAAACAGAAATTGTTTGTCCATTTAACCGTCTTTGTAGGTCTTATAGTTCTCGAGATAGCAATGGTGGCCCATTTAAAATGAACACCTGTATACACCTTTTATAAATATTTAAAATAAGTTGCATCTTCGTCTTTACATTTTAAACATATTTGATAGTGAATTGGCTTTTACTGACTTACACAGCAGACAATTTCTTGGAGTTATAAGGGTTAGGAGATAGAGCCGTATTCGAATTTCCCAACACATACTTCATTTAGCACAGATTGCTATTGTGCTAACAATAGGTATATTCGTTTCACTACTTTGCGTCTAAAGTTTACTGCCACGTACATACACTTTGTATGAATACGGCAGTAAACCGTAGACGTAAAGTAGCTCAACAAAACAAACAGACCTAATAGCTGTTATGGTCCTAAAAATTCGACATTATATTTGGCCAAAAACAATGCTCTACAACATGAAACCAATAACCAATAATAAATAAATAAATAAATAAATAACACAGTCATAGTTAAAATTACTAAAATAATAATTAGTTATTTTTTTGAAATTTTTGTATAACCTACCCTGACAGTTCAGTAAGAAGTCTACCGGAGATTTACCGCATTATCAATGAAGTCAAGTCAATTCATTATAAGTTGAGACAAACTTACACCACGTGTAGTATACAATAATGATCTTGCCACATTTTTATTTAAAAATCTTAATTAATATTTATTTGGCACATAGATCCCATTGAGAAAATTCTTAAATTATTAATAATAATAAATAAACCATTTTAAAAGCAAATACATGATAAAAAGAACCAGCACGTGTTTCTTCTAAAATATGTAATAATTATTTATCTAACCTTATGACAGCTGGCCACGTTTTTCACTGGATACTTGGCACACCACTCTGTACATAGTTTTAAAAGTATTTGTCAAACATTTTCACTACATTTAAACAATAATTATCACTGATTGAAACACTAAACATTCACAACACGTTAATCACAGAACAAATGATTACATGTTAAAACATTCAGCTGTTGTTTCAACTATTGCCAAATGTAACTAGCGACACCTTGCAGTGAATAAATTCAATGTTTTGAATACTTATAAAAATATAAAGAACAAAAGCAGAAAATATTAAATTCGTATACATTGTTATACGTATATTTTTATAATGTAAATACCGAGAATCTTATTATATTAGAATTAATTCATTATATATAATCTGTTATATAAATATTGCCTAATTTTTAAATGATATTCAATTATTGTAAATTAGTTGACAATACTATGAAACTGTTTTAAATAATTTCTAACTTTCTGAACTTTTGTTATATACTTCCCATTTAATAAATAGTGTGTCCTTGAATATTATATTCTTGAAAATTAGTCAAAAATAGGTGGAGATAATAGTATGTATTATAAACATATTTTTATAATAAAAGCGGTTTTATCATAAAAGTGCACTCTGTTTCAAAGTTTTTTTTTTCCATAAATACACCCATAATCCAAAAATAAGTGGAGATACATGCCTAGCGACTTCATCATTCTATTGTACTGAGAAAATTACATAAGAATGTCTCTGGGTTCATAATTATTAAACAATAGATGTTTTCAATTAACAGATATAGAAAATATGGGATCCTCACATAGTAAGCCAACAAATGGCAGGGGTCATGGTTACGTGCTTGTCATATGAGATCCATGATTTGTTTTTCCAAATTTAGATGTAAAATGTGAGATAACTCTTTGACAACTTTAAAAACTTCTCAAAATAAGTTACAAAAGCTTTTATTGAAGCTAAAATGACAAACAATGAAAATTTTCACCGAAACGAAAATACAGGTACCTATTTTACGAGTAGTGACTGCAATATTTTGAGGTTTCGTTTGACAGCCCAGCTGGCAGTTGCCGGCGCCATTTTATTTACAATGTGCAGAGATAGAAAGAAATAGCTGTGAAATTGAAAGGTCTATAATATATACCTTATGATTTTACCTCTCACTACCCTTAGTAAGGGAGGTATAGGGATTGTGCTAAAAATCGCATATCAAGATTTTGGTAAATCACCACGTTTTAATCCACGTTAGAATCCAATTTTAACATTTTCACGATGATGTCTGTGTGTATGTGCGTGTATGTGATTCCTGTTTACGCTCTAACTCAAATACTATCATTCAGAAAATTTTGAAACCTTGTATATATGCCTTATTCTAATATGGAAAGAAGCCATTAGATTTTGGTGTAAATCTGATAACCGGAAATGGCACTTTACTTGAAGCTCAAAATAGTTTCTCCCGAAAAATACTTTCAAATGTTATTTTTTCGAGATTTATGTTATTATAAAAATTAAAGATTATTAAATTTTCTATTGGTATGCATTAATACTTTTTCTATATATTTTATGGATAAATTTATAAAATTATCTATAATTTAAATCATAGAGTCTGCGCTTTAAACAAACACAACTACTTGATTAGACAGTTCATATCTCAAATGCAGAGACAACTATCTAAAGAGAGATTGGACAGACTTATGGGTGGCCTTGAAACAAAGTTTGTGGTGATGAGGGGCAAATGGAGCACGGGGAAAATAGTACCTTGCATATTTCTTCAGAGGGCAGCAAAATCACAAAAATGATGAAGACTTAACATAGAAGGCAATGCAAAACAATATAATGGAAAATTTAAACGTCAAACTGAAAAGTTTAAAAGCTGACATGACATACATAGTTTTTGATTCTATATTATTTAAATTTTTATATGTTTAAAACATACAGAGAACTCGTATGGTATCTTTTGAACATTAATTACTTTACAAAAAAAATATACAAACTTGTATATACACAAACATTTATATTTTTCACTATTCCTCAAAATAATTATCTGGATAAATATTAAACTCTCTTATTAATATTATTTATATATCTACTAATCGTTCTTTTGCAATTTAAAATTTGTACACTATATTTTTAATAAATATTCATAATACATATCAATATGGGTTTTTCTTTTTCTTTCAAATATTAAAAAAAACTAATTTTAAAAACACCAGTCTACGTTTTAAAGATCTAGTTACCGTGATTTAGTTATTTACATATGTTGATAGATGGCGAACTTTATAACGATACAAAAGCATTGAGTTTCCAATCTCTCTTAAGATAGTTGTCTCTGCTCAAATGTATGTAACTGCCAGATAAATGTCACTGCCAAAGAAATAATCATTTCAAATTAATAATAGTAACGTTTTAAAAAGAAAATAGTAAATGAAACCATAGTTATATGGAATAGATTTTAATACAGTTTCTAGTATGTATAACTAAATATGTAAGTATGTATATATAAATTAATGAAAATTAAATAGCGGGAGGTGTTGTGTTGGCCACATCACATTTTTTTAGATTTCATAAGTTTCATAAGCCTTGAATTATTTTAATACAATTAAAAAGTACTTAAAAGCGATGAAAAGTATTTAAAATTAATTGTAATTTGAATGTTTGCGACAAACATACTTTACAAATCACTAAATAAATTTATTAAGAATTTGTCCTTAGACAATATCGCATTTCTCAGATCTATTCCTGCGCGAAGTGCATCAAGTCGGCACGTTTGTTGAGATAATTGACGCTCTCTGGCGTCGGTATACAGCGCGGAAATGATGTGTGTCCGGGTAATTAACCGGGCAGCTCGGTAGTGTGGCAACGGAACCGATCCAAGACGCGGGAAATCGCCGGTGAACGAGCCATCCATCAGGACAGGACTTGGCGTAGGGCCATTCTTAATTGCCGCAAAGGATGAAAGCTTTATGCAAGGAAGTAGGGAAACAAATAGTTTACTAGGGAGTGAAGAGATTTATATTTACTTACTGAAGCCGGAACTGTAGTGGATGATGGAAGTGGAGGACTCACCCTTCCTGAAAAATAAACAAAATTTATTAGTTTTTTTGTTTGATACACAATATAAAAACATAAAATCTACCTACGAGTTGAAGGCTATAAGCGCTAAGCAATTTTGACACTGCTATCTAATATTGTTACATAATATATGATGCTGTCTTAATACCTTTTGCCTAGATAGTAAGTCTACTTACGATCACATTTTAAGAGGCTGTTGATACCTTTTCGGTAAGGTAAACTTGCCCGCGACATGGAAGACGAAGACGGTAGTAGTAATTTCCTAATATAAACCATAAAAATATACTTTTTTGCACGATCGGATTATTTTTTATATTTACCGATAGTGTTTCCAAGACAGTAAGTCTTATTTACAAATTACTGAATGGTAAGTGATGTGCTTCACTTACCGTTCAGGAGGCGAGACGGTAAATAAATAAAAACAAAAATCAAAGCTTACTTCAAAAATAACACCTAATTTTTTTTAATACGTCAATAGTTATTTGTATCACTAGGCCAGAAACTGAACATTTGCGAGACCGAGTTTATTTTGACAGGCCGAGGTGAAAGCGAGGCCTGCAAATACGAGATCTCACAAAAGTTTCTAAGCGTGTGATACACAAGATTTTTTGTACCGACTTCTCCATAAATAAAAAATGAACATATATTTTTATCGGTTTGCATTGCAAGTTTAATTATAATTACTTACATTTGAGCTTAAAATGCGTAATTGTTTTATACCTATTGAAAATATAACATACAAACATTAGTTATATATATTTTATATACTTTCGCATATTTTTAATGACAGATGGTGGAAACTCAATTGTATCACGTGAAGTTAGTTGTAGTTGCAAAACAAACTAGTCCTAAAGTTGGAACTTATAATTAATCTATACGAGATGTCAGTATTGTCAGCATATTATTATTTTTATGACAAAATTTAGTTATTTAAGTTACAACAATTAAAGATTTAGCCCTAAAATTAGTAAACATTTTGCTAATTCTTGTGTTGAAAATAATTTTAAATTAACATATCACTAGAACAGTAATGCCAACTCCTTTTGTCGGCCTAGGTCAGCAACAGCACATTTCTGGACAATTTTGAGTTCTGTAATACTAGTCAAAATGGACGGAGGTACGAAAAATAATTTTCAAATCTTATTTTTCTTTTAAATTTTGTGCGTCGATCGTACAAAAAATAGTATAAGTATCACGAACGTTAAGGAATTACCGATCTCAGACAAAATTGGGACCTTCGCTTTGCTCAGTCCCCAAACATTATCTTCGATCGGTAAACTGTCCTTACCGTTCTTAATACGTAATATACTGTAAAATTAAGAATTTTAAACTTAATTTACTTTGTAATAATTAATAATAATTCAAATATGGCCATGTCGCGCGCTTTTTACAGGTTTTCTCATATAGTGTGCAAAAGGAGAACAAAAACTTTACAATAATACAGTCTCCACACTGTTTTTAAATTAATAAATATTGTCAAATTGACCTATTTTAATTACAATTACTCATTTACTATTTCATAAAAAAGCTTCTGTCGCGTATTAATGTCAACCTTATTGATTCATCTTGCTAAATTTCAGTAATTTATTATTTATAATAAAGTTACAGGGCTAGCGAGAAATAGTCATATTTCAAACAGCAGCTTCTTTGCTCATGCGTCGGTTAGTTCCGTACTGATTTCATTGTATGTTGGAGCAAACCTAACGTGTACCGAAGTTTCTTCGTCCTCTTCGCAGAGTTGACAGATACTGTTTTCAGGTCTAATTCTAAGATCCCATTTGCTGAGAACTAATAGCTCTTTGGTGTTTGTCGACGAAGATGAAATGAATTTCTTCGACTAAGTTTTTAATCTCCTTGTTACCAATTTTGGTTCCACGTAAAATCTGTTGTCGTCATCTTGTTAGTAATATATTTTTTATATTTGTCGATTAATATTCTTAATTCTTCGCGGGACCACATACCTAAGAAGCGATGCACCACTTAAGTCACAAAGTACCTAACAAAAAAGTCAAATTTCAACTACAATATATTGTAACGTTTTTAAATTTATTTGGGTGAAGTGTAAATATTAGACAATTATTATTAATTAAAGCAAGTGTTTATTAAACTATAATGAAAATAAGTATTACTAATATTAAAGAATTATTTAAAAAAACTAATTAAGACTAAATTATAATTAACTAGATAACACTAACACAATTTATTTATTTATTTAACAAATAACACGACTATTTATTTATACGATCTTACTAATTATTTATTTCGATTGTTTATTTATATCACGTTCAACTGTCCGCCTACCGACCTCCACAGCGTCTATATACTCAACTGACTCAACAGCGTCTGTATATTCAACTGTTCGGACAGAAGTCACACTTTTCACCTCACTATCTGTCTATTTATGTAACTAACTGTCTAACTTCCACAGCTTCAGTAACACCGACTGTCCATATGCCACACTTCTTCAACATCACTGCGGAGTATCCACTTCCACTTGCCGTTACTATCCCCGTTTACCTAGCTTCCCAATACTCTTCAATACTACAGAGTATTCACTTCCACAGTTATCCCGGTATACCAGTAACTTCCCGACTCGCCATTACTGTCCTTGAACACTATAGCTTCTCAATACTCGTCAACACTACCGAGTATTCACATCCGCAGCTATCCCAGTTAACCAATACTTTCCCGAGTCCTCCACTCAACACTATTGAGAACTGACAAGATGCGACACGACAACTAGCGGCGAAAATCAGAACTTTCTCGGAAGAGTACTCTTTGCTTGTTTTTACATGTGTCAACATGAGCGATTTACATAAATTTTGAAAATAAGTATATGAACCTTGCACAAATTTTTGTGTTTTTGGATGTCACTCAAGGAGGGACAAAGGCAGATATTTAGGATTTTATAGTTTCCCTAAGATACATGATATTTTTGTTGTAATAATAACTCAAAGCATTGAACAACGAATGGACAGACGTAAGCATGGGTATATACGAGTATTATTAGGTGTGGGAAGAAAATGAATAATATAAAAGTATGTTCCCTTCATTTTAAGAAAGATGATTTCATAATCGTTTCACATATAAATTGAAGAAAATACATATTTAAACTGTAAAACATTAGTCTCATTACATTTATTACCTTCTATTATTCATCGGGACCTTGCCGTAGCATTTAAAAACCGAAAATGTTCAACTACACTTAATTTCATTTCGTTTCTTTACATTTATGTTTACATGTTAAACTCACAACAGTACTCTTTCGACATCAGATAGTGCTGCCTCTATCGGTAATGTCAGTTCTCAATACTACATACGCTCACCACGATACTGCTGTGCTTCACTAACGCTCTATGTGAATGTCTCTATATGACTCTCCATGTAACTAAATAACTCCCGAGCATAGCTGCGTCCCTTTTATACAGCTGCTTTTAACTTCCAGAGAGCTCTAGAATGTTCGACCGTATAATAACAATGAACACAAAAGTTTCAGGCGACCGGAAGTAATTAAACACGTCGCGAATTGTTTGTTTACGTAGCCCGGCTGCTAGCGCGATTGCGTCATCGCTATACTTAGACCCTTGTTCAGCGTAGCAGCGGGGCTCACACGTTACAATATGAAATTTTAATGTGTGATGTCTGAGAATAGTTTTAATAAAACTATAAATAAAAGGATGAAACCTCAATAATTCATTTGCCTCTAATTTTTAATCGCTCTTTATACGACAAAAAGTTAGAATAATATTTAATAATGAACGTAATGTCCAATTTCAGTGTTCTTTTCTCTTTTCAGACGCATGTTTCCAACACTGAGAGTATCCTTCACAGGCGTGCGTCCCGAACAACGATACGCTGTCCTCTTGGACATCGTGCCAGTGGACAACAAGCGCTACCGGTACGCGTACCACCGCAGCTCGTGGCTGGTGGCCGGGAAAGCAGACCCACCCGCGCCTTGTCGCCTGTACGCCCACCCTGACTCGCCCTTCTCCGGGGAACAGCTCCGTAAGCAGGTTGTCTCCTTCGAAAAGGTCAAGCTCACCAACAACGAGATGGACAAACATGGACACGTAAGTTGACGGAAGAAATAGGGTTTTAGTTCTAAAATAATGATTTATGAAACCAAGTAGCTTGGTTTGAAAAAAAAACTAGGTGAGGCTTCAAAATTCAAGCTTTTCATGATTTTAAGTGTAACTTAACTTGGGCTTTATGAAAGCAAAGTTTGGCTTGGGATCGAAATCTCAAGTTTTTACAATTTTAAGCTTGCCTTTATTATCAAGATTTATTAAGCTTTGTAAATGTTCTTGTGCTATAGTATTTTACATTACAAGCCAGGTTTTTACTGCTGAAAAAAGGAAATGACTGGAGAGCCTGTCACCTCCTTGAAGCAGCAAAAGAGTTACCTGGCATGTATCGTACAATATTTTACTTGTTACTCACTTGTAAATCAAATTTTAAATTATAACAAAAACCTGTCAGTTGCAATTGATACTTATTTTCTAATAGGTATGACAGTAACAAAATATAATTTTCACATGTCAACAACCTTACTAATGTGGTTACTAACTTATGAAATTTTAACAAGTTGCTATCAATTTTAGTAAAGTTAGTAAACACAATAAAAAAAATTAAAAATGTCCGATCAAGGTCATAATTGTTTGAAACAAGATTTTAGCTCTGTCAAATTCAGTAGTGTCGTTTATTTAGTTTTTATAACGTATGTATATACGATACTACTGTTATTTTATTATTATAAAAATATATGTTAAAGACATTCAAAATTCATAACTAAGTCAACTGGTAAGTTTATTAAAAAATGTAAAACCAAATATGTGAAAAAGGATATCTGAATTAATAAATAAACTTACCTTACAGAGAAATTATTGTTAAAAACAAGCATCGTTTAAAAATGGAATGTCCTAACTTAGTCGGAAAAAAAAACAATTTTTGAAAGACAATCGTTTTATATCTATTCTTATCGCACACGCTTGTAGTCTTTGCATTGCAAATGAGAGAGATAAATGTATACCAATTTGTTAATTCGATACAGATGACCTTGATCGCACATCTTTCAAAATTTTTACTATACATAGCAAAGATTAACAAGGGAATAACAAATAAACTCGTTTACGCATGCCCATAAGACAGTTCTTCTTTCTATATGAACGTTTCACTACATTTTTATAAAATTTTGAATCCAAAAACGTTACTTCTATAAAATTACTGTTTTATCGGATTATTTTGTCAACTTAATTTTAAAGCTTTTGTTCCTTTTTCGGTGTAAGGCTGACTTTGTCAACAATTCTTATAAAAACCTTAAAAAGCTTGTTTTCAATCAAGATTTTTGATAATTCAAGGCTAAACTTGACTTGAAAGTTCAAGCTTTCCGCTTGTTTTGGCGTCGAGGAAACAAAATGTTAGATGGGCTTGAAACTTGAAAAGTCGAACTTCTTAAATTGTTAGACTTTCCTTGGTTTTTCCTAGCCAAGCCAAGGCTACAAGCACCAAGCCAAGGTTTCAAGCACCAAGCCAAGGCTGTGAATTTCTATTCTATTCTATTCTATTCTATTCTACTAAAATGTGTAGCATGTAATAAGATAAAATATCATAGAATCTTGGAAATATTCTGCTAATAATTATGTTGTCTATTTTTATGTAAGTAACGTGAGTTTAAAGTTACAACATAAATCAGACAAAACATAAATTTATATAAACTATTATGGATATTTAACGAGTAAAGTCATATGTATTTTGCTATGCTATTTCTTTAATAATTACTCATTCAATTACCATCTAATTTTCACAGACAACTTTATTCTAAAATAAAACTTGCTTATTGCATGAAATATTCCTTTCTAGTAATATAGTATTTCACAGTTCATGAGTGTTTATAATGTTTCTGGTTAAGCGGAAAATGTTACCTGAGGTGAAGTATTAAATAACCTTAATTTTTTCTTAAATAATTTACACATTCCGCTTTAATTTAAAGTAATTTAAGTACATACTTGACAATTTAATGTGAATTGTGCTTTCATATGCAGAACGAACAAGAGAGAAAACATTTTTTGATGACGTGCATTTGCTACTTTTTAGATAAATTTGATATGTTTTTGGATTGAAAGCATGAATATAATTTTGGGACATTGGGACCACCTTCCTTTATGTCATACTATAAAAATGTGACAAAGGGGTCCTCCACCATACTAAAAAATTAGAACATGCATAATTTAAAAAAAAAAACTAAAAACTGTATGATAGACTAAAGACTAGCTTTTAAAATATTCCAATTTTTAATTTTTGGAGACTTCTGTTAGATATCGCCTTAGTGAAATCAGAAATCCATTTTCATGTAAATGAAACAAAATAACGTAAGTAAACCAAATATTAATTGTATGAATTTATGATACCATGCTAGATAGAAACCACGTGCGGTAACTTAAATATAAAAGATATGTTGAATGACACAGGTAGCCAGTGGCAATCAAATTTTGACCATATTATCAATAGTATTATAAGTTGTTCCTTTATTATTGTTTTATTAAATTTCTTATTATCCATGCATATTTTCATTTACTGATCACGAAAGTTATTTTATGCAAACATATTTAAATATTTTTATAATTTTTATATTAATTAAAGGTGCATTCACATAAGCAATTAGTTTTAAGGTTTACAATTATGTTTACGTCTAAGATTCTTTGTGTCCATATAAGAGTATTCACACTTTCCAGTTGCGATGTACAGGTGTCTCATTTTCGATGTTTTTTTAAGGTATCTCGGGTAATATTAATGATAGAGCAAAACCGTTTGCACATTCCAGGGCCAACTTTCCCAGAAATGTTTAATAGTCACCACAGGAAATTTCGATCTTCTTTTATTTCTGAGCTACAAGCAAAAACTCGTTTTTCGCTCATTTTGAAAATATCTCATATCTTATTTATTATAAAAGTTTGAGAAAAAATATTTCTACAAAATTAATAGATATTGATTTAAAATAAACAAATGATGATTTGTAATAATTTTTTTCATTTGTTTCTTAATAATTTCCAATATTTTCACCTCAATAAATTAATAATTCGTCTTTTATTACTGTTTAAAACAAAAGAATGTAGACTTGTTATATATCATTGAAAAGCTTATAAAATAAGCAAAAAGTCGAGACTATTTTCAACATAGGTTCCCATTTAAAAAATCATAAGTTTGTGTTATAACTCAAGAATTATTAAGTTTTCAAAAAATCCTATTACACCATTTTATTCTATTTAAAAAATGGTAAAATTTTTGTAAAAACATTTTTTCTCTAACTATCATAATAAATAAGATATGATATATTTTCAAAATGAGCGAAAAACGAGTTTTTGCCTGTATCTCAGAAACAAAAGAAGATTGAAAATTCCTTTGGTAACTATTAAACTTTTCTCGAAAGGTTAACCATGTAATGTGCAAACGGTTTTGCTCTATCATTAATATTACTCGAGATACCTTAAAAAAACATCGAAAATGAGACACCTGTATAGTTAAAACTAAAGTTTGCAAACTTCAAACTTTAGATTTAAGTTTACATTTATGTTTAAAATGAACCAATAGCAAGACGCATAGAATGAAATGGAGCTATATAGTTATCTCTTTTTACTGGCATATATGTCAACAATATACATAACCACAAAAATTCAATTGAAAATGAAATGTCCGTATAAAATAAAATGGCAACAGTCACAACAGTAAGTCGTTTCATAAACAAAGTGACTACCTATGTTATGAATTTATTTGATGGCATTGCACTGGTTAAGTTACTAAAACTATTTAAAATCTTATCATGTGAATACTATGTTGAGATATACTGTATCTGGTTTAAGATCGCAGTGGTGCGAAGATAGGAAGAGTTTGATCTTGTTTTCTGATTGGATAATACCCCGATATTATCCAATCAAACAACAAGATCAAACTGATCCTATTTTCACATCAGTGCAATCTTAAACCAGATACAGTATAGTTTAAACGTAAAACCAAAACTTAAAACTAATTGCTTATGTGAATGCATCTTAAGTGACTCTAATTATTAGCGAAGTCCAATGTTTGAGAACAAAGTAAGCTTAACATCTATGTCATAGAATATTAAAAAAATATCACTGCTTAACGAATCACAATAAATAAGACTTTGTAGAACTAAAGATTGGTTTCAATGAGCCTGTTTCACATTTTTCAAAAAGTATTTTAAATGAAAGTTTATGCAATATTTTTCTTATTAACAATTATTTATTTAATAATTTGTTGTTATTTTCGTAAATAAGTAAATACGAATATTGGCGCCAAAAATAGTCATGAAAAACAACCCCCCCACTCCTGTGTCGTAGAAGCACATACATTACGTCATTCACAGCCAATAGAAAAACACTTTTTCCATCACCTACATTTATTTTTGTTATTTAGATAAATAAACGTAGACGATAGTTTATCACATGTTAATAACAAACTTCTAATTTGACGCTGACATTTTCCATTATAAATAAGCACATAAATGAGTAATAATGGCTAATACAGAATACACTCAAGCTAAGTTGGACAGTTTACTTAAAATCGAAAGCTGGATGATGGCTGAATTTATATCAGAAAACGACTGTTTTACTGTTGCCGAAATAAGGTGTGTTAAAGAGTTAAGGTAAAATAAAATGTAAAAACCCAATCAACAGCTGTTCGATCTATTGCTTCCAGCTACAATTTTCTTTTCTTCGCATCTTTTGGCATAATTATAAATTCAATAGTAGGTTTGTGCCTAGCGCATTTTTGCAAGAAGGCACGATACCATACTGTAAATTACTCATTTTATATTGAATTTTATATTATCTAACACGAACCAAACTCAAAAATTTAACACTTGTTTGACTACTTTGACAATATATTTATCATAATACTTGTAACAAAACACAAAGAATTGACACTATAAGGGACCAATTGGAGGCGATGAAAATGTATGTGTTGTGACGTCACATTCTGTTTCAAATCACGTGACTTTTTCAAAATATCCAAATTTCAAAAATTAATTGTAAAGGGTCTAATGGATATTTGGTGCTATTTTCAAATTTGAGGTTATTTAAATAATGATATCTTTTTAAATTTAATACTTAGAAGGCATAGGTATAAAAATTTTGCAACAGCCCTATTTAGATGAAGTACGAGTATCATAAAAAAAAATAGTGGAGGACCCCATTATAATAAGAAAGTTTTTCATTAATCAATGATCATATGGCCTTTCTGTAATTTATTGATTTATCTTTTTGTTTAGTTGGTGTTGAACTCAATGCATAAGTACCAACCTAGGATCCACCTGGTGAAGAGACCCGACGGAGCCCCTGCCCAAGTCAATGACTTAGAAGGCGAAGAATACAAAACGTTCATATTCCCCGAAAGTGTTTTCACTGCGGTTACCGCCTATCAAAACCAATTGGTAAGTTGTTTAATGGAATTTCTCTGCAATATATCTTGATTAATCCCTCCTAGTTTTGCCAACATAATAAAACAGAACGTGTGCCAAGAATTTTTAGTCTGTAGAATATACAATTTATAAATCCTCACTGAGAGAGCTATAATTCAAATGATAATTAATTACGGTCTAAAAATAATTTATTGGAATTTGAAACATAGAACCCTCACTGGAAACAGAATACAATGGGGATGGGTAGACGATAAACGGTAACAGAGGCGTAGTTCTAGGGTTATAAGAGGATGCTTAAAAAACCCTTAATAATAAATCAATGCGGATGCGAATATTTCTTACAGCAGCATTCATAGCACAAAGAGTTTTAGATGGCCTACAAAAAGAAGTGGTACACAATTTTTTTCTTGAATTGAGGCCGTAAGTCAAGATACTAAATATTATGCACCATTTCAATGGAATAAAATCGATGGATTTTGTATGGTATGACTAGCGAATGAAAGTTGACGTTTAAATTATTTTATAGATGTGGTTTCTTTTGAAACCCTAGAGAAGAATAGAATTGTACGAAATATTTAGGTATTACATATTTACATTAACCCATTTAAATACTGGACTAGGAAAGCACAGAAATATATTACTATGTCTGGCTGAAAATAGATGGCCGACTAGGGTAACTGAATATCAAAACAGGGGGTGCATTTAAAATATTTTAATTTTTTTTCTTTTATGTTGATTGTAACAAAATATTTTGATCTTTAAACTATTTAGATTGGCAATTCTATGAAATAGAATTATTTTTAATTTCTTCTAACAGTAATTCCGATTCGAGGGTTGCTTGCACCTGAGACGAACGAACTAGAATTTGCGGTATTAAATTTTTTAAATACATCCCTGAATCTTATTGCTAAGGTCATTTTAAATGCCTCCTGGTATTAAATACAATTCTAATCTTCTGTAACGGAATACATACGGGTTAGTTTCCTTTCAAATCAAATATAGGGAAATGTTTTCCAAAGAAACCACATCTATTAAATCATCTAAACGTCAACTTTCATTCGATGGTCATACTACACCTCGTGCTTCGCAAAGGAGGGGTGATACTTGAGTAAATCTTTATATATCAACCACAAAGTGACAATTTTTAATTTCATTTGATTTTTTTTTTACAAAAATCGTACATGACCAAAAATTCATATTTTCAGAAACAAAACCACAACCATTATACAAATTTAAAATTTTATCATCATTTATTAAGAAAATTTAAAAAAAAACATCTGGACTTGTTTGCTTTTTGCAGAAATTTTGCAGTTACTTAACGAAAATTATAAAAAGGTAGAAGAAATTAATGTTTAAAAATAGGTATATTTTTTTAACATTTTATTATTTGTTAAAAATAAAACGCTTTATTTAAACGTTCCTGCTGTTGCTGGTAGTGATTACTAAGCCAAGCAGCTTGGCTTGAAAAAAAGAACTGAAAGTTTTCAAATTTCAACCTTAGATTAACTTGGACTAGATTGGGCTTGAAATCTTAAAATTATAGGTTTGGCTCGTTTTGAAGCTCTTATAAAAAATCCCTCAACAAGATTAACTCCCAATTACAGAGTGGGTTCACATACACAAATATTCATGCCTTAGTGGGATTTGAACCCAGAACCCCGAGCGCACTGATGACTAAGAGGCTTTGCTCTAACCGTAGAGCCACCGGGTCGACAAGCTTTGTAAAAGTTTATGGGCGAATTCATTTACGTATGCACACTTTTTATTTTATTAAACAGGTATTTATCATTCTGGAATGCACATAGTACCTAATAATTTTAAAATGACAAATCTTTCAAAATAAGCACATATCTTGGTGGTGTACGACGAGGCGAGAGTACTTTCGCATCTCGTCTCGTCTCGTTGCGTTACGCGAGACGAAAACGAGAGCGGGATTGCAGTTTAAAATTTAAGACGAGATCGGTATAGAAACTGCGAGAAGAGAGAAATCTCGCGAGGAGTGGAGTCAACGCTAAAACGTGCATAGAACACGTGAATGTGAAAATTATATGATTCACTATATTTTTTGAATCTATCTAGAGTCGATTGGTATCGGTCCCAGAGAGAGGAAATGCAAAATAAAGACAAAATCGGTATTGCATCCAATAGAACTAGTTTTCTCCTATATTTCAGCCCCTAATTCACCCCAGTTAAAACCACGGTAAATAAAGTTCTTGCCGCCCCTGAAAAGTAAAGGATGTTATATTAAGCGTCGATGGGAGAGAAAAGCAGAGTGATTTATTGCCGGCGGGTTACCAGTGTAGCGGTTTTTTATGACTAAATCTTACTTAAATAGTAATGATAAAGTGTAGATACTTTTAGTTACAAAAAATAATTTTTATGTTTAATTCGTTTTACTAATGATAGAATTTATTAACGGATGTTCGTATCGAAATAGTTTAGAGATCAAAGTTTGGTGATAAATTGGATATTTTAGAGATAAATTAATTTATTTACTAACATTACATTTTCTGGTGGCCATAAATGAATAAACATTATGTTCATATTGAAATAATTTGGTGACCAGAATTTAGTGCTTCGTCTCTTTAGTATAGTTATACGACTGCAAATACACGGAAGATGGTGCGATTGGTGCGAACTTGTATGTTCTAGTAAAAATCTCGCGAGACTCTTGTGCGAGAACGAGACGAGACCCAAAAAAAAAGGTGCGAGAACGAGATCTTGTCTCGCCTCGCGTGCATCACTAGCACATCTTATGTCTCTAGATATCCAAAACTTTCTCTTTTACTGAAAGTGGAAGACCGGAACCAAAAGGAACCAACGGAACAATTTAAATCTTCTGATGATTTAAAAAGTGATTCAATATTAGCGCACCATTTCATAGAATGTAAGTGGTATTAACCTCAATTCGCATAAATGTGTCAAAGTATTGAAAAAGTCCACAAAATTACTGTTTTTTACTATTACTTATCGACTATTCTAATAAAAAGCTTGTTATTGAAATTTCAAGTTTATAAGTAAAAATGTTGCTTGACTTCTCTAAGGATGTTGAAACTGAAACTTTGGGTGGCTTGAAATTTTCAAGCCAAGCTGAGCCAATCTTTAAAGCTTCAAGCCAATGAGCCAAGTTTAAAAGCTTTAAGCCAAGCCCGTATTTATATAGTTGCTATAGGTAAAAAAAGCCCACTTACAAAATCGGTAGTCGGTACTAGAAAAAGTATTCTGAAAATGAAAGGTTTATTGGCTGAGAGATATGCACTCAAATATGAAACCTTGTGGGTGTTTGGTTGATACAAAGAGAGATAACCCTGGTGGCCGCATCATTTGTAATGCTATCAGCGCCGCTTGGACCGACGCCAGCGTCTAATTGAGAGATTGCCGCGGCGAACATTGCGAGACGCGCGTAATCCGACCGAAGCATAAACATTGTCAGCCGAACTGATCCGCACACAAATCAGCCACCGCGGGATTTATTTCAATTTAAGCGGAGGCGGAGACACTACCGCACACTAATGAAATATTTACATCCGACGGACCGTCGCGTCGCGACGCCGGGCTGCTAAGCCGTAAAAATTATCTGCTCGTGAATCTTCTGCTCAAAAATAAAAAATGTGTGTGCCTGTTATCAATTCCTCGTTAATTCTTGTCCTGGAGATTTTTACCACACTTGATAATTTACTAGGATTAAACTAATTCTGAAGAAAATTTATTTGCCATTTTTTAAAAATAATACTTTCAACGAGAACTAAAATACCAACATAGAAAACATAAAATTAAATATGCGTTCTGAATGCGCGTTTTAATCTGACCCATGTCAAACTTAAAAATTATTTCCAAAAGCACTAAAGTGGCACCAACACAACTCTGAGAGTCAGTGAAGTTATTTATTTATCGTATGGTGTACATCATCCCAAAATTTAAATATAATAATTATTAAATGTGAAAATAAAATAGTTTATCGGACGAGGTCGCAGTTTGAATTGACGGTTGTTGAATGTCTTGAGGAATGTCTGGTCGCCAATTTGTGCTAGTTCATTGTGTTACCCAGAATGCATCACGAGGAGGCGAACTACCTCTACACCTATACAGTGTCCCAAACTCTATGTTCAGTGTGGCGGAGATAGCCAATGTTATTCTTATGGACGTTTTCTGTACCATGTTGCCAATTTTTCAATGTAATGTAATATTGAAACATTCATAAATTTTCATAGCTATACCAAAATTAGTTAATATAATATACAATTTAAGTTTTATGAGGGTCTGTTATTTACCCAAGGGCTTATTGTATTCACCATTCCCCCGAAATTTGTCTGCAGTTCTAAATAGTTTTAAATACAGGGCCGCGAAAAGATGCGTTGGAACCGGGGTGTAAAAAACATGCTGAAGCTATTTGTACCTGTAATAATTAATATTTCAATACAATATTTTAAAATCGCCTGGCATACTAATATTTCATCTCTTTTTGGGCATCTATTTTGCTCTTTCTATCTTGTAGACTTACAACAGGTAAATATGGCAACATGGTACTCCATAAGACCCTATACTGAACATAGAGTGTGGGACACTGTATAGTAAGTGCGCTCTACGGTATAACTACAGCTACTAGATAATACATAGCTGACCCGTCCGCCATATTGGTGCCAAAATCAATGCAGTAAATTATGAAATAAAAGTGCATTTCTTATAAGTTTATGTACTATTTTTCATAATTAAATATAACGTCCATATTTGTCATTTTATACTTATGTAAAATAATAAAACAAGAAAAAATACGGCTCGTTAAGATTTTTGAGGTTAGAAAAAAATATATGAATTGCATAAGGTACTTGTAAAATGATAACCATTTCTCAAATGATTTGCACAGTTTGGAGCAGAACAACCCGTTATTATCGATAATTTCTATGATTAATAATACTGTAACATTGATATTGAATGATTTAAGTATGGCTCCACAATGGTGGACGAGTCAGCTGTTATTTATCTAGTAGCTATAGGTATAGCTATATCGAAATCTGCAAATAGAATAACAAGCTGTGATTTTATACGGAATAAAACAGCAAATATTTACTGTATTTATCTGTTATTAAGGCCCGCTCCTACCACCTCTAATTTAAAGTGATAGTTAGTGATAACCAACGATTATGTTGCAAAATTGTTCTTACCACCTCTAGTTAGACCTAATTGGAAGTTAAAACTGTTGTTCGCATCCCTTCTAACCTGCAGTTTAATTCTTAACTAATGGTTAATAAACAGTCACTTTAATTAGAGGTGGACGATCGGGCCTAAAAGAGATACCGATTTTATTCATATAAATAAATTTACTACTGAGTAATAAGATGTAGTATCCAGAAGTGTTCTATATCTACCGCTTCCGGCATATGAATACCAACTAACGAAATTTGCTGTCAAAGAAAATATATTTTCATATATAATATCATAAGTGGTAAATTTTTACCGGAAAATTTTCCAGATTGTTACGAGAGCCGGTTGCCTAGCAATTTATTTAGTGGCATTGACAAAAAAATTACGAGTTGTCAAACGAGTGATTTTTGATCAATGTCACGAAATAAATTGGCAACAGGCTCGAGTAAAGCAATCGGAAAATTTTTCCAGGTTAAACTTTAACCACGAATGGTATTCGGATGACTATTTCCAAAATAAAAATCAAGTAATTATTTATACAAGTTTTTTCTTGACAAAAATCTTGTAATATTTATTGTGTTTAGAGGTATTATGTTTCAGTTTGCTTTTTTAACGTTTTAGATTGATTCATGTCCAAATCGACTCGTTTTTAATAAAAACTGATAACACTGAAAATATACAGACTTTGACAGATATGTAAACTATAAGTTTCTAAAACGTCAAAATATTTTCGCTTATCAAAACTGACTTACTTGTAAAAATACGACATTTTATTGGCTTAAAGGGTGCGAAAAAACTTTTGTGACGCTGTTTTGTAGAAATGAAATTTGGTAACTAGGTAGAATCCTGAATTTGGATTGGTTTATATATTTATGAGTGAAATAGTCATATAAAAATTAATGTTTTAGTCAAATTTTGATTAGTAAATTATTTTCGGTTAAATTCCATTTAAATTTTAGCCAGTTTCATCATTAAATAAAAGTTTTGATTTGTTGACAAAATCTCCGTTACCTTTTCTGTTCTCGTAATCGGGCTTTTATGCACATAGACGCCGACCTTTCAAAATTTCTTTGGGAGCATAAATTTTTAATAATAACCAAAATCAGAACATAAAATTTACCATTACAATGTATTACAAGAATAATACTGGATGAAGGAAAAAACCTAATTTTCAATGAAAATTATTTAACATTAATTTTATTATCTTTAATGTACAGGATGTAAATCGAAAAGCGGGATTTATGCGTTTAACATAGGAAATCAATTTTTCATTGCGCAAATATTACCAAATTATTTTATGCAAAAAAATATTTGATAGATAAATACAACGAAATTGTTTGTTTTTTGTCTAATCCATATCTGTCTAGATTAAAAGTCCATAAAAACAGTAACTTTATAATTGATTTTGCGCTTACATGAAATACTAGAATAATTGCTTCACATTATTGATGCAGAATTTAAAGGTGCATTCATAAATGAAAATTAGGTTTATACTTTAGATTTAAAGACTTTGGCCCCATATTATGTAACGACTCCATTCACACTTCAGAATTTAGGGTCTCTAAATCCAAACCATAAAGCTAAACATTGCAAGGTCCAAACTTTAGGTTTATGATTTAGTTTGACGTCACAAACTTCACCAATGAGAACGAGTCCGAAATGATATATATATATATATATACACCCATCTTTATTTAGTATCCACTTGGTGGATTCGGCTTTTTACACAAATGCGAGAAGAACATGGAGACTGTCATAACTTAATTGCTGAAATATCACCAATAATACCAAGCGAATGATAGTTTCACGGCGCACAGGTGTCTTGTTGAGTACTACTCTTACTCTACCGATATTTTAATCTTGTTTTTGAAGCATTTACACAGATGTCTGTACATATCAAAACTAATTTTCAGGTAATTTAAACTTACATTTATGAATGACCTAAACAAAAACCATAAACCTAATTTTCATTTGTGAATGCACTTTAAATCTGTATAATTTTTGTGTCAAGTGTTTTTGCATAAAATAATTTGGTAACCTTTGCGTAAAGGAAAACTAATTTCCCATGTTAAACGTCTATGGCCCGCTTTTTGATTTACACTTATTACTATTATATTAAATTATATATTTTTTAGTTTACCCGCACCCACGGTGTAGTATCTATAGGTGAGTGCACGACGTATTCCAATACATTACGAAAAATGGCTAACTAACTGGGCTAGTTCATACAGTGTGCCGCTAGATGTCAAGTTTTGTTGCGACCCGGTTTTTACACAAAATATTTAAAATATTAAATTATTCATATATAACGCATAATATTCTATATTTTCAATCATTACCTTTTATTTTTTGTCAGTTCTATGTATGTATTTTGTACAAATTCCATACAGAAAGGTTTCCAAATATTCAGTAAAATTATAAATCAAAAAGCAACATATGTCAAACTCATTTGACATTGACACCTTTTAATCAGAAATTTATCTTAGTACCTGTTTCTGTGGTTATAATGTAGCTGGCTACCGCAAAATTGTACATTTTGGCACCTTAAAAAGACTATATTTCTCTTTATTTGACCCATACCCTGTTGTGCATCTTGTAGCAAAACTTTTTCTGTCAAATGATAACGGGTCGCGTTAGCACCATTTTGTTTCCCAGTTACTTAGCCATGTCAACGCATCTCGTGCTCTCATCTATAGATAATACACCGTGCCCGTACCTTAATAAAAGTTTTACTGATTAAAAAAAAAAATTGCTGCGCTAAAGAAAAAGTCTCCCTGGGGGCATTGTTCCAAGGAAAATTTTCCTTGGGGGCATAAGCCCCGATGCCGCCATGTAGTCGGCGCTTATGATTATGGAGCCGCCTTTATTGGCGCTGAATTATAAAAATCGTAAAGTCTATGGATATTGTTTTGAGATCATTAAAAAAAAATCAGTGATTGAAAACGTCGTTTGTAATGTCAAGTGTGTGAAAATGAATGATATTTGTGAAGTAGACATCAGCACAATTATTATTAAAAAAGAACCTTCTTGTACTTTTATATTGGAATGGTTAATACTCTTTGAATACTGGATTTAAATGAATTTTTTTTATAATAAATAAGAAGGTAGGCTCATAATTTTAAAATGATTATAGTTGAATGCATTTCATTTCCATTTTCACATTGATTATCGAATTGGTTACGCGTGGTAATAACTTTCATCTTGGTAGAATGTAAAATCACGAAGTTGCTTCTCTTGAAATAAGTAAGGCGAGTGCGAGTGGCAGCAGCGCTGGACTATAATTAAATAAGACGGAATTCTGGCGATTCATAAACCGGGCGCAAAATTGCACACCCCGGGCAAAGGCTCCGTAAATACGTTATTAGCTCCGCGTAAAATCATGAAAGGCGGCGTTACGAATCACTCAAAGCACTGGAAGCTACGCTGCCGCATACACCATGGGAAATCTGTACGCGGACGCGCGCTAAATACGTTATGAATGCTCATTTTATAATATTTCTAACGTTATTTGCTTCTTGTGCGGTCTACATCACCATTGTTGGCTTAAAACATTAACTAATATGCCAATTCATATAATATATAATTATTGTGTGGAGTGTGGTTGTGGTGCATGGCATGCTATGATAATTCAAAACAAAGACATTAGTATTTTTGTCCGTGGGTTGGACCCGCTTTTATTAGCGGTAGCTACAAATAACGTATTTTCATAATACTATAAAGCAGTTACTAGTCACTGCTCTCTAAACACAGTACTGTATCTGGTTTAAGAATGCAGTGTTAGCATGGTATTGGGACAATATTTATCGGCTTGTGATTGGTGCAAACGCTTGATAATTTTAAACTCTCTCAATATTATGTAAGTACTGTAAAGTATCATTCACAACAAAAAAATTAACGTAACGGTAGAATTAGTGGCAGTGGTAGTGGCCTGGGTAAAAGATTGAATGCGTTATAGCAAATGTATTCGTTCACATCCAAAAATTAAGAAAATTAGTAGTAGCGCAGTGGCAATGGCAGCGGTAGGAGTTTGCAATCTCCAAACTTCTACGTTGCCACTACGCTACCGCTTAATTTTTTTGACAGTTTTGACGTTTATTGACATCTGATTTCTGATTTCATCAGATAAAATGAGCAATAGAAAAAGGATCATTTTGTGGTGTGCCTCAGACGTTACGCTATATAAACAAACAGACCTATTAATAAACTTTGCACAATTAAAAGTGAACACGTAACTTACCATTTTCGCTTATTTCAAAGGCAATTTGTGCCCACGCATTTTCATTTTTTGAATTTAAATTCCCTTAATCTCTTCGCTTATCTCACACAATGGAGTGCTTGTGGATAAGTGTAATTAATAAATCATCATCTATGTCAGTTGCTTTTTGTGCAAAAATAAAATGACAGCTATAACTGTCAACCTTGCACCCTAGTAATTTATAATAAAAATTCCTAGAAACTATAATTTCAATAATTTTTCATTGTGAACGGAAATAATTTTTACTATAATTTTCTTACGCTACCGATGCCACTAATTCTTACACTACCGCTAATTTTTTTATTCTGAATGGGCCTTAACTTTTTTTGCATTTGTGTACAATAAATAAGGCAATACCTTGTTCCATTTAAGCCATTTATGATGGGTTGCAAGAAACTATTTACCGGTTTGCTAGCAACTAACGGTTCTCTAGGATTCGAAAAATCATTGCAAGAACCTTATATAATTTTAAAAGTTCAATAAACAGTCCTATAACTTATAGGCTCAATAAATCGAGTTTGACATTAAATGTCAAAGTTCTGTAAATAAATAATTGGTGTAAATTTTACATTTAAAATGAAAGAACTACTAATTAAAGGATAAGTAAATGATCGTATATTATATTTATTATACAAGAATACAATTTAAATTCATTTTGGTGGAACTACAAGTATGTCATCGTCATCGTCTTCGGATGTATAAATGATTTTAGAAATTTTGGAACTTGTATGGCAGTGTCAGCAAACAATATTTTTTTTGTGCAACCGGACGCGAAATAAGCATTTCGCAGCCGCAATACAGGCCGCGAATTTGAATTTTGCGACCGTTGTTATGGTAGCGCCGCGAAATTAGATAAACAATCAGTTTGACACTTGAGAATTGCATGATTTTGTTTATCAAATGTTAATCCCATAGCCACCTTGAAAGGTAACTTTCTATTGATAATGAAACTGTTGAAAATTAATAAAATTTGTAATTACATATTCTTTACGGTTGCACAAAAAATATTGTGTACACCTTGTCCGCGAAATCCTTTACGCCCTCGAGATTGTCGTGCCTCGACCGCAAGCGGCCTCGGTGACAATTTTTCTCTCGGTACGCTAAAGAGTGATTTCGCGGCCTTGATATACTCGTACAAATAACTATTGTGCAACCGGACGCGAAATAAGCATTTCGCAGCCGCAATACAGGCGGCGAAATTGGATTTCGCGACTGTTGTCATGGTAGTGGCCGGGAAATTAGGTAAATAATCACTTTGACACTTGAGAATTGCATCGTTTTGTTTATCAAATGTCAATTCCATAGCCACCTTGAAAGCTAACTTTCTATTTACAATGAAACTGTTTAAAATTAATAAAATTTGTAATTACATATTTTTTACGATTGCACAAAAAATATTGTGTACACCTTGTCCGCGAAATTCTCCAGAACCCTCGATATTGTATATTGCCTCGGCCGCAGGCGACCTCAGCGACAATTTTTTTCTCGGTACGCTAAAGAGTGATTTCGCGGCCTTGATAGAGAAATAAATATTGTACAAGTAGTACTTATTTTAAAAGTTTATAGGCCAATTCTGAACAAATCTGTAAGTCTTACAGATCAGCGAATCTGTAAAAAACTGACAAAAACGCATCAATATTTATTGATTAATATAAAATAATACATAAGAGTGGCGGTTTTCGTTTCTATTTTGTTTATTATTTACAGAGCTGTAAGACTTACAGATTTGTTCAGAATAGAGCCGATTGTTTTACATTGATATTTTAGTCTAATCTCTAAACACAAAAAGCTAGTAATGTTCAGAAATATCAGCAAGACAAGCATAAGTGTTTTTTCGAATGCTACTCGGTTGCCATCTAGTGGTGTTAGCAGTACCTACTATTACATATGCTTTGTTATTATGAAGAGATAGTTCATGGGTCGATATTTATAAAAGAAATCAGCAACATGGGTCATGGTGTAAACAGCTACAAACAAACGTGTTTATTATTTTTTTTATAAAGAATAATAAAAATATAAAAATTTAATGACACTCTATTATAACTCTTTGCTCTTTTCACGAGGTCCTCAGCGCTACAGGTACAATCATTACTGAAATTTGTGAATAAAATCAAATTGGCACATCCTGAAATTTATATTATAGGTATCGTTGAAGGTTCTTATTAAAGGCCTTATCACACTAGAAGTAGTATCTCTGACTTATCATCCATTATCCATGACTTCGGTTTATATCGCTGACTAACTCCAATGTGATAGCTACAATGAAGCCATGGACTATGACTATTTATCGTTGATTTCTCTACTGCGCATGCGCAATGGACCTTTTCAATTTAAAGAGATAGAAGATATGCGCAATGGAGATCTGCGCATAGCAAGAACAATTGAGATCTATGGCGTTTGTTTCTAAAAAATTTAGACGTAAAGTGTGAAAATATCTCAGATAACTTTAAAAAAATCTTATCGAAATAAGTTATAATGCTTTTATTGAAGTTAAAATGTCTAACGATGCAAATTTTCACTGAGAATACAGGTATTTTAATGACTGCATTATTTTTGACGTTTCGTTTGACAGCCCAACTGGCAGTTGTTCGCGCCATTTTCTTACTATTTGCAGCGATAGAAAGAGATAACCCTTAAATTGAAAAGGTCCATTGTCTGTGAAGTACAGGAATGTAACTTTTCGGAGTAAAATATAACTGCAGAAACGTCAGAAGTTGATATTTTTTGTTTGATGCACATAAAATTAGTATGCTTACCCACAATTGCAATATTTTTTCCATCGTTTTCATTCATTTTATTTGATATAATTTCATATGTCAAACAAATTTGAAATATGTTGCCATTAAAGACACTAAATCATAACCAACTTCAAGTATGAAAATCCACTAAATGTTGGAGAAAACGGTTGTTCGACATTGCAGTGAGATAAATCGAGCTGGTCATACAAAATAAGTCAGCGAGAAAGAGTCAGAGATATGATTGTAGTGTGATAAGGCCTTAAGCGTCACCGCATGGCCACTCAAAGCTAACGTCGAGAGTGCATCATAAAGGTCACTATTCTGCTATTAGAAATTTGATAATATATAATTCAAACCACAATCGGATTCTATTTATATAAACTTAAAATAACATTATTGGGTTTATCGACAGCAAATATATTCTTATACGAATATGTCATTCAATTGGAAAGATGGAAAGCATGTAGCAGGAGAAGCAACGAAGAAAGCATCTTAATTAATGAGTATCCTTCCGAATATAGAAGCCATAAAGGCAGAAAAAGAATCCCGTAGCCGCAGTATCTGATGAAAATGTATCTGGCGTCATTCTCGCGTTAATTGGTTGACACAGTCGTAAGTTGTGTATCACCTACACATCCTGCATACAGTAGCTAGTCTGTGTATCGTGTACGTCTGTCGTGTCGGCTGAGGCTGAGCGCGCTCCAGATGTTGGCATCTCGAGCGTCGAGTAGCATTCCCGGCCAAAGTAAACATAAATAATAGTTTTTAAATGAGACAGGACGTTTCACACGGGCCGCGTGTGTGGCGGGACACATGATGCGATGCGCCTGTCGAGTGACTGATTGCTGCCGCGCTCGGATAACTTCGCTACACTTCGTGAATGATCGAGTTTCTTACTCCAGTTTCTTCACATCTTCACAGCATCCCAACAATACCAACGCACGATTCATACGCTATAGTATAGAACAATACATTTTTAAACAAAATTCAATTCTAAATAACAATTCGTTTGGAATTCATGTTGACTGTTGAGAACCTTGTGGTGCATTCTTCACAATAATTTTAAATAGGTACTTGTTCAGTATCATTTCGTAAACCCCACTATTAAACACGACTTATTATCCATTCCCGACAATCTACTTCTATTCGCAAATTTTGGCAAAGACGATTTACCCATTGAAACACAGATTGATGTAAGTCAAGTTTTTACTTCCTTGTACGAAGTAAAGGAAGTATTATAATCGCGAAAAATTTCGGTTGAGATTTCAACGGAAATATCAATTTTGACCAACCCTGAATCCATTTTGACTAATTTCGTCGTGACGTCTGTACGTACCTACGTACGTGCGTACGTGCGTATGTATCTCGCAAAACTCAAAAACGGTAAGCCGTAGAAAGTTGAAATTTTGTATTTAGGACTGCTATAACATCTAGTTGTGCACCTCCCTTTTTGGTCATTATATAATTTCTAGAAATGATACTTTATTTGAAGCCTATAATAGATTTTAATGAAAAACTATCTTAAAATACACTTTTCAAATTTGGTATATAAGACTTTTATGTCAATTGGAATAACATAGTGGATTTTGGTTAAAACAGGCTAACCGGAAGTGACATATTACCTGAAGTTGTTAACAGTTTTTCTTCAATAAAATGGTTTCATTTTGATTTTAGAAATAAATGCTTCAAATAAAAATTTTAGAGAATTAAATTCTGTGTCTAGCACATCAAGTATTATTAAATTAGCCCTTTTTATAAGCGAGATATGTATATTTAAAACTTATATAATTTTTGGTTTTTGTAATGAAGCTTGCTATGGATTAGGACAAAAAATAACAAAAAAAATAAAAAATAGATGCTAATGTCAAATTACGTCAAATACGTGCAATTTTATACTTGGGTCTATACTTCATATTGGTCTTGTGTACAAGGAAGTCGTGTGGTGTCCACATCAGATATTTTCTAAAAACAAACCGACAGAACTGTTTCCAAGTAAAACGATCGCATTTATTGGTTACAGCGTAAAATACTGACTTGCTTCAATATTTTAAATAAAAATCTGGTGTGGCCAACACTATACCTCCCGCCATTTACAACTCGAGTCAAAAAAAGATTAAGTTAATGCTTATTTTTGGATTAGCGTTAGCGAATTTTACTCTAATTTTGACAGATTATTTCTTAAAATATAGTCTAATTTAACCCAAGTAACTACCTTTTTTAAACCCCTCAACATGATTAAATCCCAATTACAGAGTGGGTTCACATTGACACACATCCATGTCCTTAGTGAAATTCGAACCCAGAGCCCCGAGGGCACTCATGACATGAGGCGTTGCTCTAACCATTAAGCCACCAGAGCTATAATAAAATGAAGATTAAATTTTAAATACCGGGATAGAATAGAATTCACTAATCCAAAAATGAGGATTAGCTTTAAACATTTTTGTGAATCGTTAATTTTTATTAATCTAAATACATACCTACATATTTACTTATGCTGGATACTGTATTGAATTCCTTTTCTATTGTTCTATTTACTTTTTTCTTTTTAAAACATTACTAATATTATTTTGAAATTAGTTCTTTGATAGTGACATTCACCTGTCAGTTACATAAATTTGAATAACTGCGTTTTATTTGTTTAAAGCGTAGGCTCTGGGATTTAAATTATAGATAATTTTATAAATTTATTCATAAAATATATAGAAAAAGTATTAATGCAAATCTATAGAAAATTTAATAATCTTTAATTGTTAAAATAACATTAATTTCGAAAAAATAACATTTAAAGGTATTTTTCGAAGAAAAACTATTTTGAGCTTCTAGTAAAGTGCCATTTCCGGTTATCCGATTTTCACCAAAATCTAATGGGCTCTTTCCATTACAGAAAAAGTTTCAAAATGAATGATAGTAGTTGAGTAAGAGTGGAGGATTCACACATACAAACACACACATACACACAGACATCATCGTAAAAATGTTAAAATTGGATTCTAGGGACCTTGAAACGTGGTCATTTACCAAAATCTCGATATGCGATTTTTAGCACGATCTCTATACCTCCCTTACCAAGGGGTAGCGGGAGGTAAAAATTGACGTCGCATGCTATTAATTCATTTATTTTATAAAAATTTACAGACCCTTCTAATTTTCAACGATTCATATATCTGTATTTTTGAGAATATTTATCAGGCGTGACCTCACGCTATCGTGGAAAGACGATAATAATTTTGAAGTTTCCGAATCGAACATAGGCTTTTCGAATCGCAAGCGGTTAAATAACGCATATAGCCACGCGCTCCCATATCAAGAATATAATCAAATAATGTGGAGTACGATGATCGACTGGTAGCAGAATGGAAAATTGGGAAATGATCGGACACGCAGTCTAATGTAAATAATTTATCTCCTGGCCTACGTTTCGACTGTTACTACAGTCTTCTAGCTCTGAGGAAGACGTAGGCCAGGAAATAAATTATTTACATTAGACTGCGTGTCCGATCATTTCCCAATTTTCCATAATCAAATAATGAAATTTCAAATAAAATTCCTTGACTTTTTCATGATTTTTCACTAACGATATTTATTTTTACATAACATAATATCTTATGCTAAATATTTTCCCTGAAAATTAATAAAGTTCTATAACTTTTCCAGGTAATATTAATTCTCTGACTTTTATATGATTCCCTGACTTTCTTCGGTTTGCCACCCAGAAATACTTATTATTTATAAAATAACTATAAAAAGAGGACTATAAAATCTTTGTTGATTAAAATAGGAGGTAAGGTACACAATAATAAATCCAGAAACTCTTATTGGACAAAAGCTCAATTAACTTTCATTAGATTTCGCATTATTTTGAATGTTTTCTTGCTAAGGATTCCGTGAATTCTTTGTCTATCCGAATCACTCCATCATTGAAATTTAAAACATACAAAACAGATGATGATTAATTATTCATCTCATCATGAGTCCTCCTGGTTTTCAAATTCTAATGCTGACCCATTTCGTGGTGCATAGCAAGTAGCTGTTGGTCCCTGGCCCGGGATGATGTATGGCTCCGCATTCCGCCCCCCGCGCCGAGATAATTGGCCCACCCCGGGAGCCCGAGTCACTGTTTGCTTGCACCACGGGGCGCCTCACCGGCCATTGTGTGCCTCATCATCGTCACAACACATGTCACGGTACACACATACATAACATGGCTCTGTTTGTTCCAGATCACCAAGCTTAAGATCGATAGTAATCCCTTCGCCAAAGGATTCAGAGATTCCTCCAGGCTCACAGAGTTCGAGAGGTAAGATAGTTTTTGTTTTGTTCACTCTATAACATGTTGAGGTGAGCCGTTCGGGAAATTGAGATGATTAAGAAATTATAAATATCAAATATTACTATACAGATGATTAATTTGACTTTCTAAAATTGTTTACAACTGCTAGGCAATCAATTGATCTATTTCTTTCTGTTGGTGTTATCTTTTTTATTTCATTTTGTTGATTTCTCGTTAACAAAATTTCTAAAGAATTCTAGAAACTACAGTAACTAAACGTTACGTTTTTCTAACTTTCTGGAGTCTCCTTTTTAGGCACTAGATTCTACTCTGTAATTACACTATAATTTGATCAATGGCAACAATAGTATATTAAAAAAAAAGTTTCATCGGACAGTCTAAACGTACAAGTTCCAGTTTTACAAAGGATGATTGCTATAATAGGACAGTTTTCTTTTTATATTGTTTTTTCTATTAAGGTAATTTTATAATTCAACATTTATAACTTCACAAATAAAAATTCATTGTTGACTGTTAGCAATTTGTGATTCATCTGTCAGTTTCGAAAGCAGTCCTACCACCTCCAGAAAACGAAAAGCGCTAAAAACAGTGCCTTTAAAGATATTCTTAACTATGTATTTTCACTGCGATTACAGATTCACCGAAATAGAAATAATTCTAGAAACTAGACGTTGCACTGAACTCTACTTTCTAAGTACTATAGTTTGCCAACGTAACTTTTTGAATATCTTAAGTTTATTATTTAAAACTACCCATAAATAGCAACAAAACATTCTAGAATTGTCTATAAATTAGCTACTAACTCTTCTTTTGTAACCTCCTATATTCTCCTATTTAGACTCTAGATTCTATTCTCAAATTGTGCACCTTCTGAATATTTCGAGTTCATTATTTAAAACTGATAATAAATGGCAATAAAACATTCTAGAATTATCTGGAAACCAGGCACTATCTCTTCTTCTTAATCTGCCAACATACTAACATTTTCAATACCTTAGTTTCACTAGTTAAAACTATTGTAAGATGGCAATAAGAATTCCAATCTAATCTACGAGTACAATAGGGTGCGAGAAGACATGTGATTCGAGACGAGCAACCTTGAAGTGCTTGAAATTAGCTGATTTGTATGTGCGTGTCACTTTGACAAGAATAATGTCACTTTGACAGGATCAATGTTTTGACTTATTTTGATTTTGAACTGATAAAATGTTATTATTGTACACTTATCAGGCAGTGAAATACATGAAATTAAAAATAATAACTTTTTAATAGTTCAAAATTAAAATAAGTTACAACATTGATCTTTTCAAAGTGACATTGTTCTTGTCTAAGTGACACGCGCACACAAATCAACTGATTTCAAGCACTTCAAGGTTGCTCGAGTCACGTGTCACGAGTCTGCTCGCGCTCTATAGGCGGTGTGCACAAAAGTAGTCAGCGCCGACAGCGGACAAAAATGACAAAAGTGGTTACTCATTGAAACTTAGCAAGATTATGTTTTGTCAGAATAATTTTAAAATATCTATTTTATAAAATGTTTGCAATGAATGCGAATGATAGGATGTCAAATATTATGTGGTGCAGTGGAAGATGTAATAATTCTGATAAAATTACCGATTGAAGTATGAAATTTTATAAATTTAGTAGAATATTATATGAGGAATATATGCGTAAGAAAATAACTTTTTAACAGATATCTTCTACTTACATGAAGAATTCTTTTAGGTTTACATATTTTCTCCTTGTAATAGATACTTATCGTATGAATAAAATTCAAACAATGGTCGTATGATTGAAACAATGAATTATATAAAAATGTGTTTTTAAAGTTAAAATTTGAACAAAATATAATAAAAGAAGCAGAAAATTATCTTAAAATTGTATAATACTTGCAGTTGTATCATATAGAAAGTCTATTTTTAACATAATTAGTCTATTTATTATATATTTTGTACATGTAATGTAAATGTTAAAAGAAAAAATTCACATGGTTCGTATTTTTCGTGTATTCTCCTTTCCGAGCTTGTGCAACTGATTCCACTTACAGCCTAGTATATTTTCAATGAAGAATATTCGTCAATTATTGCGAATATAAAAGAAAGATGCTAACATCATCCACTGATATCGTGATATGTAGAAACTTTCTTCTTTCCAATCATCCAAGTTTTCCAATTCTTTAATCGCAATTTCCATGTATTCTGCATTTTATAATACTTAACTAATATTATAAATTATAATATAAAATTAAATATGATAAAATGGTTTACAGAAATCACATATATTATGAGAAAAATTATATTTTTTGTCACAGTACCTTCGCTGGTATTTTGACTTTTTTGATTCACATATAACATTTTAAATAATTTCTTTATTTATTTCAATATACTATGACGTATAATATTCATATACAACAGCAAAAACTCAAAATATAATTGTAAATTGTATCACTTTCTCGAAATGTCAAAATTTAATACGTACCCAAAGATGCCAAAGTAGCCATTAGAGGCGCTGACGCTCAAATCGGTCTGTTTGTGACTCCCTATAGGGTCCCTATTATACTAGTAGTTTTTAAATCGGTCGGCGAGTTAACTTATATTTAAGTATATTAAAAATTTGATTAATATATTTGGAGTAAGTCCTTAGTTAATTAAATTTTACCTTCGACAATCGTTATGAAATCTTTAACTTTTTTTTTGGTATTAGGCATTATTTGCCCATTGTTACGTTAGATTATTTGTAGCCAATCACTGTAACTAATAGTAACTATATTCGAATGATCCGCTGTAACTATACTAAAATCGTCCGTAACATTCCTCGGTCATCAATTGTTTTGTTCTTAAAAATGTTTTTCGTTACCGTTTTATATATGAAGGTAGTGTAGTGGTTGCAATGCTGCTCCGTCTATCATCGCTTGCAACTTGCAAGCAAGATTGAGTCGCCATGTAGACTTGAATCTTCCTACTTGGAAGAGTGCTTATGCCTAATTTATGGTAGCAATACGGTAGTGTTCAAACAGTTTTTACTTCCTTGTACAAAGTAAAGGAAGTATTGTAATCGCGAAAAATTTCGATTTTGAGATTTCAACGGAAATATCCATTTTGACCATCCCTGAATCCATTTTGACTAATTTCGTCGTGACGTCTGTACGTACGTACGTGCGTACGTGCGTATGTATCTCGCAAAACTCAAAAACGGTAAGCCGTAGAAAGTTGAAATTTTGTATTTAGGACTGCTATAACATCTAGTTGTGCATTTCCCTTTTTGGTCATTACTTAATTTCTAGAAATGGTACTTTATATGAAGCCTATAATAGATTTTAATGAAAAACTATCTTAAAATATAATCTAACACTTTTCAAATTTGGTATATAAGATTTTTATGTCAATTGGAATAACATAGTGGATTTTGGTTAAAACAGGCTAATCGGAAGTGGCATATTACCTGAAGGTGTTAACAGTTTTTCTTCAATAAAATGGTTTCATTTTGATTTTAGAAATAAATGCTTCAAATAAAAATTTTAGAGAATTAAATTCTGTGTCTAGCACATCAAGTATTATTAAATTAGCCCTTTGTATAAGCGAGATATGTATATTTAACACTTATATAATTTTTGGTTTTTGTAATGAAGCTTGCTATGGATTAGGACAAAAAATAACAAAAAAATAAAAAATAGATGCTAATGTCAAATTACGTCAAATATGTGCAATTATATACTTCATATTGGTCTTGTGTACAAGGAAGTCGTGTGGTGTCCACATCAGATTTTTTATTTTAATAACGGCTCATCTCAGCATGTTATAGAGTTCATTTTCTGTGTCTTCCTTTGAGCATATATCATAACTTATCAAAAGTTATAATTACAGGGAGACAATGGAGTCAATGCTGGCCGAGCAACACTACTTGCGATCTCCTCTCCGACCTTTTGGCGAATTGGACCAACACAACAACAACCTGAGCTTGGAAGAGAAAGCTCTTTTGGCGGCTCGCTCCCAACTATTCCTCCGAGCAGCCGCCGCAGCCGCAGCAGGGCCCTACGTCCCTGCCTTAGTGTACCCGGGGGCAGCACATCAACAGCCACCTCCAGGCGGGGGCGGTGGGGCTGCGCTATGGAGCCAATGGCAGTTGCTTGCTGCTCATCAGCAACAGCAGCAGCTAGCAGCAGCGGTGGCAGCAGCCGCTGTCGCGGGGAGCGTGCATCCGGGGTTGGCGAGACCCCTTGCTCAGCATAGATACTCTCCGTATACGACTCCCCCGCCCCCTCAGCCGCCGTCGGTGCTGCATCCCCCGCGACCGCCAGTGTCGCCACCTGTGTCGTCGCCTGATACGAGCCTGAGGTCCCCCCACCACTCGCCGCCGCCTCATCTACCACAACCCCCCTCATAGTGCTGTGATCACCACGTGGATGTTGAGAGCGCATACAATAATGTACATATTATATAGATAATTTATTATACGGGGTGGTTACACCGTCCCAGCAGTGTATAAATATCGATATGTGGTTAATAATTAATTCATTATTATATTATTGTATTATTATTATGCTATTTCGTGCAGCTTCAAAAGTACTACCTACTTTGTAATAATTAAGAAAGAATAATTATGTTTATGTCACGAGATGAGCTTGTTTTATTACCTATCCTCCTACACATTTTCAGAAAAGGACAATGCAGAAGCTCAAGACCAGAGATGGGCGTCTACGCGTCAACTTTAACTGTCTACGTGTCGACAATGCATAGATAAAAAATTTATACGTAATGTTCGATTAAGTATTGCCAAATTAGGGATTAAACCCTAAAACTAGAATTATTTGCACCATTTTAGGGATTTGGGGATTTTATTTTTATTTTAGGGAAATTTTCGTGGTTGTTTTCAAGTTTAAATAAATAAAATAAATATATCATCACGGCTTATTACCCATTGCTGGGTGTGTCAGTCTGCTTTGAATACAGATATCGGTAATGATGAAATATTTGCACCGTTCGGGCGCTTACCAGGCGTCACCTCACGGGCACTCATTGCTGGCAAGTTTCATTTCATATTAAATGTCATACGAATTGCATTCATCAAGCTTTTTAAAATTAATGTAATATTTTACAGTAAATAAATTCAAAAATTTATTAACTACATTCTCTACATTGTCTATGCTTCTGAATATGTCTGTACGTATACGTTATTGTCGACACGTAAACTATTACATTGTCGACGTGAAGTAGTCTACACGTCCAACCCTGCTCAAGGCCAACAAATCAGGAGTATTTTTTGTTTTAAAACAATTGGAAAATTGGAATTATTTGTATTTAACTGTAATATTGACGATTTTGTGCTAATGTTAATAAATTATTTCAATATAATTTTGTTTCAAAATAATCCTTTCTATTATCTATCTAGAAATTATGTTTAAAACTTAAATTTTTTACTGACAGCAAATCATCTTTTCACGTCTCCTTACCTTACGCTAAGTAAGTGAAGTATATGGATCGAGATAAAAATTACATATGGAGATATTAGTAAATAAGCACGTTTTAAGATCGCAATAATTATATTTCTGTTGCGTTCTCGGCACCTTGTTATTTTTTCCTTGACAAGCGCAAGTGAAGTTTCCCTAAATTTTCCACTAAAGATAACTCAGCTGTCACTCTTTATTTTGAAAATAATATTTATAAAAATTTATCAAATATGACGTATCTATTTTCAAGTTATCACTTTGACACATGATTTAATAGTTATTTAATATATATGAGTGTGGAATGTATCATATTAGTCACGAAAGAAAAAGTTTAGCCACGTAGCCCGCAGGGCGAGTGCCTAATTTTCTTTAGTGACTAATATACATTCCATATGAGTGTAATACAACGTTTTATCCAACACTTTTTTAAAAACTTCTTAAATCATTTTTATGTTTTCATTCATCGTTTGACACTGACAAGTGACAAGTCAACTCATAGCCGTGTTCCTTCGGGCTGTGATTCGTAATCTAAATGATAAAAGTGATCATGATTAAGAAGAATAATATTTTTACGTTTCCTATTCGTTATCCCCACTTTCTCATTTTGTGATCACTAGACAACCTTCCCCCTTCCCTTTAGAATCAACCTTTTTGAGTGATTCACATGGATTCAGTTCAGAACAAATTGAAAATATACTATTTCGAGCGTAGAAATTTACGAATGTGGGGTTTGTGGCATCAAGGGAAATAAGATTTTTCTACAAAAGCGTGTAATGAACCACATAAAGATTTGTTTGAAATAAACATACTGTAACGGAACATACTATACCTATGACGTCTACCATGGCCTCGTCTAATAGAAGGTTGTACTTACCCTACGTTGTGTTTATTTTTAATAAGTAACCCTTTACCTGGTTCGTAATATAGAGTAGCTGTTAAAAGTGGAGGAATCGGGATAGGTATTTGACGTAATTAAAGAATAATGTTCTCTCCAAAAAGCAGACAGAATTTGTTTAGCTTTGTGCATTTATTGAAAATTAACCATGAAAGCAAATAGTAAATCATATGAGAAATATGGTCGGGTGTAAGGGTTTGAACACGACACCCTGCTGTGGAAAGGTCCGCTCTCTGGCATTCGCCTTACGTGCGAGGGAAACCACAGCAAAAACCTCGTACAGAGAGACATCGAGACACAATTTAAACAAATAATTTATAACAAATTAAACATAGCAATACATAAAGGTTGTCCCAACAATTTAATATTAACAACATCGAAATAATACTTTAATTCGACCTGTATATTGATAGTCAATTATAAACGTAATTGTGTAAGTGAAGGTGAGTGTGTAAGTTTGGTAAGTTCGGAGTTTCATCCGAACTGCCATGACGCTCGGCGTCGCCGCCGGCCTGCTCTTTGTATGGAAAGCGTGGAGTTAGCAACACAATCCTGGTTCGCCGCTGGACCGGCCTCACCATTTTTACAGGCCGCCCGGCATAGCCGAGGCGTCTACAGTATGCGACTGTGTCGCCATACTGTCTATCCCGACAAGTACCTGTGTCGTACCCGTCGGGGTGTAATTTGTAAAGTGATACCCAAGTGAACGTGGACATGCCAGCGTTCGGTGCTGATACGGCACACATCTTGAGTTTGGGTGGCTGCAAAGCAACTAGACCCGCAAAATTACGTTTGATTGACAACCAATACTAGGTTATATAGATATAAATTAGTTATATCATTGTGACAACAATCAATCATAATATAGTGCTTGTCCAAGTTAAGTTCATCGTAATGGAAAAAGGGAGCCAAATTAGGTGAATAGGGAGGATGGTATGGAGGTTCCCCAAACGTGCCTGGCTAGCCATAGCAACTGGATGGGCGGAAAGTAGTGGAGGTTCCCAAACGTGCCTGGCTAGCCATAGCAACTGGATGGGAGGAAAAATGGTGGAGCTGCCCAAACGTGCTTGGCTAGCCATAGCAACTGGATGGGCGGAAAGTAGTGGAGGTTCCCAAACGTGCCTGGCTAGCCATAGCAACTGGATGGGAGGAAAAATGGTGGAGGTGCCCAAACGTGCCTGGCTAGCCATAGCAACTGGATGGGCGGAAAGTAGTGGAGGTTCCCAAACGTGCCTGGCTAGCCATAGCAACTGGATGGGAGGAAAAATGGCGGAGGTGCCCAAACGTGCCTGGCTAGCCATAGCAACTGGATGGGCGGAAAGTAGTGAAGGTTCCCAAACGTGCCTGGCTAGCCATAGCAACTGGATGGGAGGAAAAATGGTGGAGATGCCCAAACGTGCCTGGCTAGCCATAGCAACTGGATGGGCGGAAAGTAGTGGAGGTTCCCAAACGTGCCTGGCTAGCCATAGCAACTGGATGGGCGGAAAGTAGGAAAAGGTATGGGAAACAAAGTCGAAGGTAGACTTAGAACTTACCTCGGACAAGCCAAGTGTAAAAGTTCGATGAGTTCAGAGTCTTGGGTTACCCAACATGTCAACCATGCCAGAGGTCCAAGGTCTGTGAGTAAGTTTGGTGAGTCCAGAGCCTTGGGTTACCCAACATGTCAACCATGCCAGAGGTCCAAGGTCTGTGAGTCTGGCCGAAACCAGACTGCCGAATACAGCGTTTATCCCCGTATTTAAACCAAAATATCCCTCTTGCCTCCTTCCGATCTTAGGCGTTTCGGGGTTAAGGGTTGCACCTCCCCGTCACCGGTGTGAGTGGGTGGTTGGGTGGCTCGTGGAACGTTCTAGAACATCATAAGTTTGTCATCGCTCCTTATCAGGGACGGATTGCCAGATGGCTCTAGCTAGCCCTGTGTTGCCGTGCCAAGAGTCTGCGATGCTCGACTGCCTGGCGCCAACCCTTAATCTGAGCATGAGAACAAAGAACACATATGCAACAATATTTTTATGCAATGGCCATCGCAATTAAATACTAACTCCAAATATCACTTGCAACGAATCCTAATAAGAACATTAACAGTATAATTGTTTTGGTTATTGTAAGTGCACAAATAAATAAATAAAAATAAATAAATAAATAAACTATAATCATGATAATAGAGCGTACAGTCTCAAACTCCCCCAGATATTTAATCGTCTTAGCCAGCAAACATATGAGCTATTACATTAAATATCTCATGCGTAATTAGTACGTTTGTTAGATTATCATTGTTATTGTTTATATTTCTAAATTGTACGTTAGTTTTCATGACAACCGGTCATCAAAGCAAGCTCCAAAGGGATCATGCATTTTATTGGGATGATTGCAATTGAAATTATTTATAACAATATCTACTTCATATATTTTATTTATATAATAAATAATAACAATAATTCGAATGATATTTCTAAGATAGAAAGGGTAGTTTTGTTACCTGATGTTTTGCTGTCAAAAATTATCTGGAGCAATAAATTAGTTCGCCGAAGCCCTTCCAGTGCTGCGCTCAAAATTTTTTTTTACTAAGGGAGTGTTGGAAATGCTGGTTTCGTTTAAGATCGACTGGTTCCATTTCCAGTTAAATTTTCCTAATCGGGTAAGATCACCTTGTATGAATGGATGTAATCCGCATTTTAGTACATAAATAATAATCAAGTAGATCCCTCTGAAAAACTTTTGTCTACGCCTGTGTAGCTCTTCAAACAGGGATGATCGGGCCTTTTCTTGGGGTCGATGTATTGCGAGAGGAGTTTTTGTTCGAGGTATAAAGGGAGCGGTCTTCTCTGCACACCCTTGTAAAAATATCTACAATATATCTGGTGGGTTCATTTGCCGCATTCCTGACAAATCTTCAGTACTATTCTGGCGATTTTTTTCATTCATTGTTCCGGTTCCTTTAGACACATGTATCGTCATTTAAGTTTTTTTTTCTTTGTTTCAAGAATTCTGGAGTCGAATGTTGACATAATTAAATATTGGTGTGCCGTACCTTTGAGTATCATATTACTTGAAGATACGTGTGTACGGCAATTGTCTTTCCTCAAACAATTCGAGATTAGAGATTTTGTTTTTTTCTAAGTTAGGTGACTCGGTATTTGTTGTTACGTTTATTATCTCCGATATTCCCATTTCGGCAACCTTTATTCTATTGTTGGCCTTGATATTGTAATCCGACATCATTTTATGCTGTCAACAATTTTGTGGTTTTTTTTTATTCATGGGCTCCCCCCATCGTTTTGCGTATTTTTTCTCTAAATCACCTGATACTCCTGGACATATTTTGATTAATTTACCATCCTCATTATGATGTTGGATCCGATATATTTCTTTCTTTGATTTCCTTGATGTGATTAAATCACACTATTATCCCCTATAACATCAGTCGTTCTAGCCCTATTTGTTCCATTTACCAATACCAAATATGCTGAAATAAATTTTTATTATGTCGCGCACTGCACTGTAATACACGGCACTTGTGCTACTTCAAACTACATAACATGCACTGAAATTTGGACTCTATTGATTTGTGATTTTAATATCTTCTGATTTGTCCATTACTGTTATAAATACCTTATTAAAAAGTGGTTTCTTACCCAACTGAGCAGGTGTAACTCTCCATCCATGATTCTCCCCCAAACGATGGTTTATGAGCGAATGTCCGTTGTAATTTGTTGTTCCTTGGCTGTCCCAACGTTCTCTTCTATAATTTCAGTTCGTTCTGTTTCCATTGTTTCCCTTTTATCCATTCTTGACACCCTGTGGTACATTATCCACGCCAGCAATGAGTGCCCGCGAGGTAACGTCTGGTAAACGCCTGGTAAACGCCCGCACGGTACGAATATATCATCATAACTACCGTCATCTGTGTACAAAACAGATTGGCACACCCAGGAATGGGTAGTATGCCGTGATGATGTTTTATTATATTATTTTTATTATTATTATAAATTTAATTATTATTATTATTATTATTATTATTATTATTATTATTATTATTATTATTATTATTATTATTATTATTATTATTATAATTATTATTATTATTCCTTCTTTCGGCGTCAACTTCACAAATATTTTTATGATTTGCAACCCCGAAAATTCCCGTGAATTCTACACATTTAATATTTCTATTCTGCACATATTCCAAACAAATTATGTATGAACATTATTCTCAATAACACCAAATTTCCTCCCTCTCCCCCATTTAACAGCTTTAACGACTCTATATCCTGGTCACCGGTAACAATCTTATGTAACGGAACATACTATACCTATGACGTCTACCATGGCCTCGTCTAATAGAAGGTTGTACTTACCCTACGTTGTGTTTATTTTTAATAAGTAACCCTTTACCTGGTTCGTAATATAGAGTAGCTGTTAAAAGTGGAGGAATCGGGATAGGTATTTGACGTAATTAAAGAATAATGTTCTCTCCAAAAAGCAGACAGAATTTGTTTAGCTTTGTGCATTTATTGAAAATTAACCATGAAAGCAAATAGTAAATCATATGAGAAATATGGTCGGGTGTAAGGGTTTGAACACGACACCCTGCTGTGGAAAGGTCCGCTCTCTGGCATTCGCCTTACGTGCGAGGGAAACCACAGCAAAAACCTCGTACAGAGAGACATCGAGACACAATTTAAACAAATAATTTATAACAAATTAAACATAGCAATACATAAAGGTTGTCCCAACAATTTAATATTAACAACATCGAAATAATACTTTAATTCGACCTGTATATTGATAGTCAATTATAAACGTAATTGTGTAAGTGAAGGTGAGTGTGTAAGTTTGGTAAGTTCGGAGTTTCATCCGAACTGCCATGACGCTCGGCGTCGCCGCCGGCCTGCTCTTTGTATGGAAAGCGTGGAGTTAGCAACACAATCCTGGTTCGCCGCTGGACCGGCCTCACCATTTTTACAGGCCGCCCGGCATAGCCGAGGCGTCTACAGTATGCGACTGTGTCGCCATACTGTCTATCCCGACAAGTACCTGTGTCGTACCCGTCGGGGTGTAATTTGTAAAGTGATACCCAAGTGAACGTGGACATGCCAGCGTTCGGTGCTGATACGGCACACATCTTGAGTTTGGGTGGCTGCAAAGCAACTAGACCCGCAAAATTACGTTTGATTGACAACCAATACTAGGTTATATAGATATAAATTAGTTATATCATTGTGACAACAATCAATCATAATATAGTGCTTGTCCAAGTTAAGTTCATCGTAATGGAAAAAGGGAGCCAAATTAGGTGAATAGGGAGGATGGTATGGAGGTTCCCCAAACGTGCCTGGCTAGCCATAGCAACTGGATGGGCGGAAAGTAGTGGAGGTTCCCAAACGTGCCTGGCTAGCCATAGCAACTGGATGGGAGGAAAAATGGTGGAGCTGCCCAAACGTGCTTGGCTAGCCATAGCAACTGGATGGGCGGAAAGTAGTGGAGGTTCCCAAACGTGCCTGGCTAGCCATAGCAACTGGATGGGAGGAAAAATGGTGGAGGTGCCCAAACGTGCCTGGCTAGCCATAGCAACTGGATGGGCGGAAAGTAGTGGAGGTTCCCAAACGTGCCTGGCTAGCCATAGCAACTGGATGGGAGGAAAAATGGCGGAGGTGCCCAAACGTGCCTGGCTAGCCATAGCAACTGGATGGGCGGAAAGTAGTGGAGGTTCCCAAACGTGCCTGGCTAGCCATAGCAACTGGATGGGAGGAAAAATGGTGGAGATGCCCAAACGTGCCTGGCTAGCCATAGCAACTGGATGGGCGGAAAGTAGTGGAGGTTCCCAAACGTGCCTGGCTAGCCATAGCAACTGGATGGGCGGAAAGTAGGAAAAGGTATGGGAAACAAAGTCGAAGGTAGACTTAGAACTTACCTCGGACAAGCCAAGTGTAAAAGTTCGATGAGTTCAGAGTCTTGGGTTACCCAACATGTCAACCATGCCAGAGGTCCAAGGTCTGTGAGTAAGTTTGGTGAGTCCAGAGCCTTGGGTTACCCAACATGTCAACCATGCCAGAGGTCCAAGGTCTGTGAGTCTGGCCGAAACCAGACTGCCGAATACAGCGTTTATCCCCGTATTTAAACCAAAATATCCCTCTTGCCTCCTTCCGATCTTAGGCGTTTCGGGGTTAAGGGTTGCACCTCCCCGTCACCGGTGTGAGTGGGTGGTTGGGTGGCTCGTGGAACGTTCTAGAACATCATAAGTTTGTCATCGCTCCTTATCAGGGACGGATTGCCAGATGGCTCTAGCTAGCCCTGTGTTGCCGTGCCAAGAGTCTGCGATGCTCGACTGCCTGGCGCCAACCCTTAATCTGAGCATGAGAACAAAGAACACATATGCAACAATATTTTTATGCAATGGCCATCGCAATTAAATACTAACTCCAAATATCACTTGCAACGAATCCTAATAAGAACATTAACAGTATAATTGTTTTGGTTATTGTAAGTGCACAAATAAATAAATAAAAATAAATAAATAAATAAACTATAATCATGATAATAGAGCGTACAGTCTCAATACTTCATATTCCTTACCAAGAACATTATTTTTTACTTCAACATAATCCATTTTTAATTCTGACTATAACACTAGACATTTGATTATTTATAAAATAAAGTAGGATAGTTTGCATTAGTCTGCATATGACATTGACATTTGACACTAGATTGTGTTATTTTCTTGCTATGATTTTTAAATCCTGTTTCAAAAGGATCACGATTAAATGAATCAGGATTCACAAAATCACTATCACAACCCGAAGGAACACGGCTCATGTAGTATTTTAAATTACAAAGTAACCATTAAATGGTTGTTAGGGTTTTGTTACATTGTTATTGGAAAAAAAAATGCTGTAATAATTATTGTCTGTCATTGGGAATTATTTCAAAGAAAAATATATTAAATTGGGTGAAAATGAGGACCTTCCTTTAAAACGTATTCACTTAGAAGCACAAGCAGCATCTTTGAATTTAATTCCGAAGTAAGTAACCACTAACTCGTTTCTCGTTTTCGTTTCATCAGCCGTATATGACAGCTGTCGTCTAAAGATAAGTAACCTATTTTAGCATAAATGTTAATAAATGTTAGCGTAAGTTGTTCATCAAGTTATTTGAACAGGGATGTGCTTCTCGTGGTCGCGTGTCTGAGTGTCAGGTCGCGAATCTGGGGAATCGGGTTCGATCCCGACCGACGCCAAATATTTCGAATTTTAAATGGCACAAAATTGACCCCTGGGGCCTGTTTCATAAAAATTACTAGTCGACAAGTTACAAGTTACAAGTGACAAGTGTACAAGTGACAAGTTCTAGTATTTTCTGTTTCAAGAATAATTTTTGACTACTTGTCAGTTTTCCAATATTACTAGTGTAGTTTTACAAGTTGACAAGTTTGAAACCATGGTTTCATAGGTTTTATAGTAAATGTAATGTGCAGCCACCTTTGCCTTAAATAAGTATGCGTTTTAAAATAATTTAATTTTATACACATTTTGTCATTCAATCCTTGCAATCAATGAAAGTAAAGCAGGTGAAATTATAATGATTTGTAATTATATTTCGGGAAATTAAAGAACATAAAGACATTCTATTTGACGCTTTTTCCACAAATTTAACAAAAAATATGAAATGCGAAAAATAGAAATTAATCTATGAATTTGCTGTTTCGCACGCATTAATGAGAAGGACTGGCAATATTGCCGGGATCAGGGATTTGTTAACAAATTCTTGGCCAGGATATATTATGAACAGTGGTAAATGCTTTTGTTATAGTCTCACTTTGCAATATAATAAAACATTCTCTCTATTTATTTAAACATTAACTCATTTTCATATTTTCTTTTAAAATTTTAATTAGATTAATGAATTTTTTTAAACGAAAGAAATTGGAACTAACCAGGGATCAAGTCATTCATATTGGTCGATGATGACAAATTTGAAGTTGAATCTTCAGATTTGTCATCATCGACTAATAAGAATGACTTGGTTCGGATCCCAGGTTAGTTCTAATTTGACTCGTTTCGGCGAAAGGACTATATCGAGAAGTATTAAATTATTAAATGTCTCAATTTTTATGAAGACAATCTAAATCGTTCATACTTTTGTTGAATATATTCATAGCACAATTTTGTTATAAAAATTCGAGCCCGTCGAAAATGAACATGAACATCTTCCTCTTTTGAATCACTGGACCACGTGTTTTTTAAATTACATAAGAAAATTCTTATAATTAATTATCATAAAGAATTCAATTGTCAACTTGTAATTTTCAAATGACCAATCTTTCATTCATGGTTACTGTTCACTTGTAAAATACTAGTAGTAAAAACCAGTAAATATTTTTTGAAACGCTACACTTGTAAACTGCAAAAATACACTTGTAGAAACGGACTAGTTTACTTGTCACTTGTAATTTACACTTGTAGGTTTTTGAAACAGAAACTTGTCAAATTATTCGTTTGACAAGTTCTACAGTGGTAATTTACAAGTGTAGAAGTTTTATGAAACAGGGCCCTGTAGTCACTCTCCACGCCAGCAATGAGTGCCCGTGAGGTGACGCCTGGTAAGCGCCCGCACAGTGCAAATATTTCATCATTACCAATATCTGTGTACAAAGCAGATTGACTCACCTAGCAATGAGTAATAAGCCGAGATGATATATTTATTTATTTATTTATGTGCTTCTGCGCGTAATCTGTGATAGTTTACATACTTTCGTGTACACTGTGTTAACTATGCAAAGAATGTAAACATATACTTATACAGGATGTAAATGAAATAAGTGCATTAAACTTAACCAGTAATATAACTCATCGAGAGCAACAATATTTCTTAATAACTTTTTCTCGAAATCGCATTTTTTTTTAGCATTTTTACCATCCCGTAAATTGACGAGTCGCTCCAAATATTTTTGTAATAATTGAATGCAGTAGCAACAGCTATGAAAAATTTTGTTTTTGCAATTCACAGTCCTGTCAATTGTTGCAATTAAATTTTGACATTAGTAATAAACTTGTTTATAAGGTAAAATTCTGTCAAAATGCGAGTACACAGACATTGTCGTAAACACGATTGCGGAAATTAAATATAAACTGATTTCCAAGTAAAATGAATCGATACTTATGTAATAGTACAACTTGCGTTGACTGTCAAACTGATCTGGTCGGACAATTAGTTCCTCACGGATTCTCAATCCGCTTCGCACTAATTATCGATACTCTACTTATTATGAATCTGAGAATCGGAGTAAACACTCCGGTCTGGTCTGCAACACAATGCAGTCCTACTTACTCTTACTGATCTGATATAAGGAGTAAACACTCCGATCTTAGTATAAGGAGTAAACACTCCGTTCTGGTATGAGGAGTAAACACTCCGTTCTAGTATGAGGAGTAAACACTCCGGTCTAATATAAGCAAGGAGTAAACACTCCGTTCTAATATGAGGAGTAAACACTCCGTTCTAATATAAGCAAGGAGTAAACACTCCGTTCTAGTAACATTTGTCTATTGGCTCCTCTTTGGCCTGGAGCTCTCTGAGAAACTAAGTACTGGGGTAAACACCCCCAAGTGGCCTCCTACCTCCCCTTACAGCCACCCCTCTACCACGCATCTGATAGCTCTGGTCTGATAATCTGAGAATTACTGGTAAAAGGAATTTGGTTTCCTTATACCAACTAACACTATATATCTTATTAATTCTACCTGCACTTTGAGTACTTAGTCTGACGAATACCTGTAATAGGATTAACCTGTTATCTTACCAATACGGCGACTGTCCAAGTCTACAACACTCTCGTTCACCACTAACTCTACACTACTGTCTACTGTCTCCCGTAACCTCTCTCTCTGACGCAACCTTAACTGTCTAATTAACCCCACTCATACAATACCTAATCGTATTACGCTATTGTTTATCGGTTATGAAAGAATATCTGTTGATAAATAAGGTAACATGAAAAACAGCAACTTCACACCCACTCATCCACCCTACATATTAGTTGCATCACATCTTATCGCTGTATTCGCGACTGCATTCGCGACACTCCCCAGCCGGAAAGATGAATAAGGATCCTTCTGCTAAGTAAAATACACTACTACTACTAAAATAACCTATATTGTGATTTCCCAATTATACACCATTATTCCATAATTATATTTACAAACAATTGTGAAGTCAGTTCCTTGATCTTCTCTTTTGCCTTTCGGGCAGCTGCTCTCTCTGGTCTTTGTTGGGACGACACATCTTCGACGGATGTTGCCCGTGTTTCATTTGATCCCAAAGGTGCTGAAATCTCTTGGTTAGATTCATTTATCTCGAGTGGGTATAAATGGGCAATAGATCTTGTTAACGTTTCACCTGAGGCTGTTGTCACTTTAGCTACTCTTATATGTCCGTCTGAACCCTTTATGATACTACTAATTTTACCAACTTTCCAGTGAGCTCTGTTCAAATCACCTTTAATCTGAACAATATCTCCTACTTTTGGTACCGCGTCTACAACTACTCTAGGTTGTTTATGATTATTTTTACGGTTTAATAAACTTGTTAAATATTGATTGGTAAACATTTTTGTAAATTCTTTGAGAATCACTTGGCCGCGCTTCCAGCCCTCTATTAAGTTTCCTTTGGTTATCGTTACCGGTTCCAAGAGTTCGTTTTCTGATGTATCAGGTAACAAAGGCCCTCCAACATGTAAAAAGTCTGATGGCGTTAAGACTTCCTCTAGTTCTTCACCCACTGTCGTCAAGGGCCTAGAATTGACTACTGCCTCTATTTCTTTGATGACTGTGCTCAGCTGATTTTCGTTTAATAAATGTTTATCTATTGTTCGTTTCAAGCAATGTTTTACTAAACCTACCAATCTTTCATAAAAGCCGCCAAACCAAGGCGCTCGCTCTGGTATGAATTTCCAGTTAATTTTGTTTTCAATGCAGTAGGAACTAGTTAAAACCTCCGATGTCAGTTTGAACTGTAAGGCGTTATCAGAAGTGATGCATTGCGGTAGACCTCTACTTGATACGAATCTTCTGAAGGCTAACAAACATTCTTCAGCCGACAAGTCCTTAACTACTTCCAAATGTATTGCTCTGACAGCTAAACAAGTTAATAAACAAATCCAGCGTTTCTCAGATGATCCATTACCATTTGTTACCGTAAGTGGACCAAGGTAATCCACGCCAGTGTATGTAAACGGTGCATAATAATTAACCCTTTCAGGTGGTAGAGAAGCCATTTCTGGTAATTTATACGGTCCTCCGCCATATTTCCTACACTGCATACATTTCCTTAATACCTTTTGAACTTGTGATCTTCCTTGCGAAAACCAATATTTCTTTCTTACTAACGCTAACGTATGCGAGACTCCAACGTGATAATTTTTTGTGTGTATAATCTCTATGGTTCTAAGAGTAAATTCTGAGTTTTTAGGAAGGAGTACGGGAAACTCTTGATTCTCTAGCCAATTTGCATTTTGTAATCTACCTCTACATCTTAGCAGTTCTTTGTCGTCTTTAAATAATTTAAGTGTTCTCGTTAAGTCTGTCTCTTTACCTTCTACTTCTCTCGGGAAATATTGGTTTTGTAATTGTTTTATGATCATTGTTTCGTCATCTTCGCTTAATGTTTTCTCAATATCAGTGTTTTTATCTTTATGAAGTTCTGACATGGTTCCTTTCTCAGCCGAGATATTGGTTTGTACTATCGGCTGACCCTCCTCAGGCGACAAGGTTTCATTTTGTGAATAAAAAATCTCTGTTTTGCGTTTGAAACACACTGGCCATTTACAACGATCATGAAATAAAAATTTAGGACCTGATAACCACAAATTAATCTGTTTTTCAGAATAATTAGGTCTTGTTGCTACATCTGCAGGATTCATATCGGTAGGAACAAATCGTATGCATAAATTTCTATTCTGTTTAATTTCATTCACGCGTTTTGCTACAAAGGGTGGTAGTAATTTTTCTGAATTATACCAGTTTAACACTATTTGACTGTCCGTCCACAGAAAACTTTTCTTAATTCTGAGTCTAAGAAATTTCAGTACATAAAGTATAAGTCTGTTTCCGATTAATGCTCCTAACAGTTCTAATCTGGGTATCTGTAAGTCACCTTGATCTTTCGTTGGTACTAATCGTGATTTTCCGATAATAAAACTCAAAAAAAAATTATTCTTAAGAGTTCCTCTCAAGTACACTACAGCTGAATACGCTAATTTTGAAGCATCTGTAAAACAATGTAACTCGTAATCTATTTCGTTCAAGTTGTCGTGATTAATATGTGTGGCAATTTCTTTTCCGTAAAATCTTGGAATGCAAATGTTCTTTAAGTTACTAAAATTTGCTGATATTATTTGCCATTTTGTAATATGTTCCTTAGATAGTGGAGTGTCCCATTTAATCTTCTGTTTCCATAAGTCCTGTAAAAATAATTTAGCTGGCAACATGATTGGAGCGGCTAATCCACACGGATCATACACTGATGCGATAACTTTTAGTACTTGTCTCTTGGTTCGAATATTCCCAATGGTTTTTATGTCACAGTTTATATTCAAATATAAATAATCTGTTCTTATATTCCAGCCAATTCCTAGAATTTTTACATCTGTAGCCTTTACTCGATAATTTTCTGGAATATGATTATTAAATTCTATTGAGCTGGAAATCCAATCTCGTATATTCATTGATAACTGGTCAAATGATTTTTTACACGTTTCATAAAGTAGTACTGCATCTGAAAGTGTTTGGGTTCCGGTGACAAGATTATCTACATATATGTCGTCAGCAATTTGTTTGCTAAAAATATTGTCGGATTTTAGAAGATGATATCTGATGGTTGCATTAAGAAGAAATGGGCTTGAAATAACTCCGAAGGGAACGCGGCAAAATCTCAAATGCAAAAGATTTTCTGAAGTCACTTCCTTTCCAATATCTTTAAGCCACAAAAACCTTGTTACATCTCTGTCATTTTCTTGCAGTCCAACTTGTAAAAATGCCTTTTCTACATCTGCTGTTATACCAATACAGTTTTCTCGGAATCTAATTAGTAATCCAGTTAGGTCTTCTAACATGAGTGGACCTCTATAGAGGCACTCATTGAGACTCTTTTGGTCTTTTAATTTTGCTGACGCATCGTAAACTATTCTTAAATTTGTGGGTTTATTTTCTTGCAGAACACAATGATGAGGAAGATAATGAATAGGGTGATCATTCGATTGTGATTTACTTGCAATTATCTCTATAATGCCTCTTTCAAGTTGTTCCTTAAGTACTTGGTCATAAGCAACGAGGGTATCTTTATTTAGTTTTCTCACTAAGTTGTTCAATCTCCCAAATGCCAATCCAAAATTCTTTAGTAAAATTTGAGAGTTGTCTATCCATGGCCATGTAACATGATATCGATTATTTATAAACTTTGTCGTTTCATTAAATCTTTTGATTGCTTCGTCATCTCTTGTTGTTTTTGGAGAATCAGTTATCCCAATGGATTCTAAATCCCATAACCTCTTCAGATTATCGTTCCTGAGAGGAAGATCTGGTACGTTGAATTTAACACTGTCTTCCTTTCTGGATTGAACATATGTTATTACTGAGAGCTGATCCTCATTTATTTGGGAACTGTTATACTTCCCAGTCCATATCCACCCAAAGTCGGAATTGACTAAGAAAAGGCCTTTCTGAACTTCTATCTTCTCAGTTGACATAAATCCATAATAATAATCATTACCAATGAGTAAGTCTATTTGATCGTTCCTAGATCCATCATCTGCCATTATCATGTCATCGGATTTAGCATATTGTCGTGTACTTAAGTTTCCGGTTGATTGTGCCGGGCATTTGACACTGTGTGTGATATGGGGTATAACATTGGCGTGTATCATTATACATTTGTTTGTGCGAGTAATCATTTTGAAACATACTACAGGACTTTCTATTTCTTGTGGTTTCATGGCTCCAAATGTAAATACTGATAATCGAGTTTCTTCCAATACCGGTAGGCTTAATTTCTTCGCTATTTTACTTAAAATATAACTTCGCTGACTGCCACAGTCTAATAAAATACGACAATTGATTTGTTTACCACTATGTCCATTTTTGTAAATGTTCACTATCCCAGTTTGTAGTATGGTTTCTTCAGTATTATTGTCAATATAGAAATTATCAGTTCTATGAGTCAATTTTGCCTCCGTTTTCGGACACAAAGCCCGATTATGCTCCCCAAATTTATTGCAATGTCGGCATTTTCTTTTCCATTTACATTCCTTCGATTGATGTCCCTCGGCGAGACAAATATAGCAACGACCCTTTAGTTTTAGTTTTCTTTCTTGAACTGTCTTGACCATAATGCATTCGTCATTAAAATGATCCCCTAGGCAAAATATGCAACTATATCTTCTTCTTTTTGGTTTTGGTTCCTCTTCATTTCTTTCATTACTTCTAAAATGTCCTTTTCTTTGAGTAGAGGTATTTCTTTTGTGAAATTGACTGTATTCAAATCTTTTCTTTTCATTACTTCCATAACTCTCAAATGGTCTTTTAGTTCTCGATTGGAAACATCTATTTTCTTCTTTTCTCTCGGTTTTAACATGAAGCGCTTCTACAGTAAAATTTTCACTGTCTGATTTACTAGAGTTAGCCTTGGTTCGATCCTCGAAATCTCTTCTTATTCTGTTTGACGATTCCCTGGCTGAGATGATATGTTCTAAATGTTTCCTAATATTCTCAATAGACTCATCCTCAGAAACCATTTTCATTCGTAATTCGTAAATCAAATCTTCAGGGAACTTCTCCATTATCATTACTCTGAGATGATTATGGTTAACATCTTCTCCTAGTGATTTTAATACTCTGAGATGTTTTTCTATCTCATCTAATACATTGCGACATTGTTTAACTGTTTTCGTTGCTGCTTTTACTCTATAAAGCGCCACGTAGTGTGCGTCTATTATAGCACTTGGTTTTCCATATCTTTCCTTTAAAGCTTCAACGGCTATTTGATAATTCTTACTAGTTGTATCTAGACCTTCAACCGCTTGCTTTGCTTCACCTTCTAATACTGAACGAAGGTATAATAGTTTATCAACGTCACTAATATTTCTACAATCTACATTCGATGAGAATTGATCCCAAAATTGATACCACTTCAAGATGTCACCGTTAAATTTTGCTAATTCCATTCTGGGTAACTTATTAGCTACATTGACATTCTCTGGTATGTGTGTGGATACATGCTTGTTTTGTTCGTCTTGTATTTTAACGGTTATTTCAGCAATCATTTCTTCTGCTCTCATCTGTAATGCTGTATATTCTGATATTTCATCTGTTGAGGGCTCTTCTATTGATTCATAGTATTTATACATTTCAGATATAAATCTTTCATTAAATGATTTTAATTTGGCTGTAATAATTTTTATTTCTTCTGTCGTTCCTTTGCCCTCTGTTAATTGGCAAAGGGCCTCCTTAGCAGAACTGAGGCATGATGAAACTGATTCACTAATCAACTTCAACCGAGTTCGAACTACCTTCTCCATGATTACGCTAGCTTACTGGTTTAAGGAGATGACTAGAAAGTACTTCCGTAATGCTGTAACAATGGGTATAACTAACTACAAGTATACTGTATGAGTTTTAAATTTATAAGAAAACAAAACATAATATAACAATGAACTTATATAATTTTATCAGAAATTAAAATCGAAATAAAACTTACACCTCAGTTTAATTTTAATAATTAATTATGAAATAAACAAGGTTTTGATTAATGACGTAAGAGAACTTGATTTTTATATTCACATCTATAAAACTTCTTTTAAATTCATTTGATTTCAATTTTTAATATTCAGTAACAAATTCTACTTAATTATTTGAATAATTAAATTTTGAATAAGGACTTTAGTTGCTGAGTTTTGTTGTCAGATATAAATCCCAGCTCCTCCACCATGTCGTAAACACGATTGCGGAAATTAAATATAAACTGATTTCCAAGTAAAATGAATCGATACTTATGTAATAGTACAACTTGCGTTGACTGTCAAACTGATCTGGTCGGACAATTAGTTCCTCACGGATTCTCAATCCGCTTCGCACTAATTATCGATACTCTACTTATTATGAATCTGAGAATCGGAGTAAACACTCCGGTCTGGTCTGCAACACAATGCAGTCCTACTTACTCTTACTGATCTGATATAAGGAGTAAACACTCCGATCTTAGTATAAGGAGTAAACACTCCGTTCTGGTATGAGGAGTAAACACTCCGTTCTAGTATGAGGAGTAAACACTCCGGTCTAATATAAGCAAGGAGTAAACACTCCGTTCTAATATGAGGAGTAAACACTCCGTTCTAATATAAGCAAGGAGTAAACACTCCGTTCTAGTAACATTTGTCTATTGGCTCCTCTTTGGCCTGGAGCTCTCTGAGAAACTAAGTACTGGGGTAAACACCCCCAAGTGGCCTCCTACCTCCCCTTACAGCCACCCCTCTACCACGCATCTGATAGCTCTGGTCTGATAATCTGAGAATTACTGGTAAAAGGAATTTGGTTTCCTTATACCAACTAACACTATATATCTTATTAATTCTACCTGCACTTTGAGTACTTAGTCTGACGAATACCTGTAATAGGATTAACCTGTTATCTTACCAATACGGCGACTGTCCAAGTCTACAACACTCTCGTTCACCACTAACTCTACACTACTGTCTACTGTCTCCCGTAACCTCTCTCTCTGACGCAACCTTAACTGTCTAATTAACCCCACTCATACAATACCTAATCGTATTACGCTATTGTTTATCGGTTATGAAAGAATATCTGTTGATAAATAAGGTAACATGAAAAACAGCAACTTCACACCCACTCATCCACCCTACATATTAGTTGCATCACATCTTATCGCTGTATTCGCGACTGCATTCGCGACAGACATTGTAATTACTTACCTATGGTTTATTTATTTATTTTTTTACTCGTATCTGTACTACATTTTACTTGACATCACGGTTGATATAAAGACAGTGTCCTGGAGTTGCCAACGCATTTACACGGAGCGTTTCCAAATCATCACCAAATCATTCTGTTCTTAATATTCACACATTTGTTAATCTTGTACATCTTTATCACATCACAATACGGAGTGTTACATATGACAATTTTAAAAAAAGCAACAGTTATATCCATAACATGTGCAAAAAGTTCTATGTTTTCAGCACATAACAGACTTCAATTTTGGGAATGGCTCATAATGTTCATTAATGAGACTGAATTTACTTGGGAAGGTGTATTTATTATGCACAATACACATCTCGACAGACGAAAATGCTGTAAAAATTTTCATTAAATATGTTTTGGGAACAATAAATGGACGACTAATTATTGGTACTCATGTACCTGTTTTAAATGGACAAAAGTTTGTACTTACATTTTTTGAATAACGTATTTAAACTATTATGATTTGTCGACGATAAATAATCATCTCATAACCTAATAACTATGCTTTTGCTCTTCCTCTCGGTACGTCGTCCCTCCTTGTCTTCCTTTATTCACACTATTCACAGGTGATTAAAATCCTGTTTTAATAAACAACTTTATAATTTTGTTATCCAAAATTTAAATTTATTTATTTTAAAAATTGTATTATTACGTATTAATTAATAATAATGTTATTTCCCTTGATTCGTTTATTAATTACTGTGACTGTAAGTGTAACCGATAACCGACAATTTTTGAGCTGTTTGTATCCCACTTGAATACGGCAGCAGCCATTTGTTCTCCACGGGCGGGTAATGAAATATGCAGCAAATGTTTAAAGAATTTTAACTCAAAATCTATAAGACTTAGAAAAAAAGTTATTAAGAAATATTGTTGCTCTCATCGAGTTACATTACTGGTTAAATTTAATGCACTCATTTCATTTACACCCTGTATATTGTACTTTCGCAATGAAGGTTAAGCGAAATATACATATTTCATTTCAAACTTATTTTGACAATCAGAGTCATTGATAAATAAAAATGGAAGGCATAAGAAAAACTAATAAGTATAGTTATATTTCTTGATAAAAAAAGAGATTTAAAAAATATTAATTATATTTTTAAACACTATGCCCGTTTGCACCGTTGCATTATATAAGTTACACTTCAGCAAGTGACAGTTATATAAAATTATCTTTGCACCAGTTCCACTTGAGAAAAACTTTCCTAAGCGTCATTTGCCCAGGTCACTCTGGGGAAGTTGTATTTTTTTATTGTTTCTATATTCTCCCTTCCAAGGTGATAAGAGACATTTCGTTTATAATACTGTCATTATTGTTATATTGAGAGTTGTATTTGATTCTAGTGTATATAATACAAAGTAAGTATTATGTACAAACATGCAAAATATTTAGTTTTCTTATATGAGCTTCATTGTACCGTTGTTCTGCTTCAGTGACTGGATTTAGAAGTGGAGTTAACAAATAAGGTCGAAGTTGATACCCATTATCTCCCAATAACAGGCAATTATCGTGCCTATTTGCCTCAAATTCGGCCTTAATGTTACTATTATTAAAAACAGTAGCGTCGTGAGTTGATCCATGCCATTGTGCTACTATATAATTTTCATATCTGCATATATAAAAAATAATATTTTCTGTTGCCTCCTGCCGACCCAGGTGGACTAGCGGTAGCGCTTTCGCTTCACGCTCCAAGGGTCCTAGGTTCGAATCCCGGATAAGGCATGGTTGTTGTGTGTGTCTTTCATCATTTCATCCTCATCCATGAAAGGTATAAAATGTAAAATGTTATTAAAATATTAAGAAATACGTCACCCCCATACATCAATTGTAATAAGTTCATTGTAACTTTAAATACAATAAAGAATATTATTATTATTATATATAAAAAATAATATTTTCTGTTGCCTCCTGGGAGACTGAATTTTGATATGTGTACACAGTCTATGGCTCCTATTATTTTAGGAAATGCAGCTATTTCAAAAAAATTATTTTGTGTAATTTGTTTGTCTCTTGCTGTTCGGGGAAATTTTATAAACTGCTCTCTGAGCGACGCAATAGCTTCTGAAACTCTTACAATTATCCTTATTGATACAGTTGAATAATGCATTCCTGCAAAATCTGCCACACTTGTGAGGTGACCACCAGTTGCATAAAAACGCAAACACGTAAGAATTTGCTTTATAGGAGATATAGAATTGCTCATGTCATTTGTGAATTCCAATTGATTTTCTATCAATACCAATAACTCCAATCTTGTTTCCTTTGCCAACAAAATCTCTGATACAATGTTAAATCATCCAATGTGTGAAAAAAAAAAATGTTCTACTATAAACTCTCCTTGAAATACCATAATTTATTAAATTAATATCGTCGAAAACATTCATCTATCAGTTTGACACACAGTACGAAATGACAGTGAATATTCATAAGTGTCACTTAATGCAGTTGAGCGGTAGATGAAGTACGGCTTAATATAATGTGCAAAGGTTTTTAGTAATTTAAGCGCCACTTATTAGTGAGTGCAACTTAACTCGCAACGGTGCAAACGGGCATTAAACAACAAATAGTTAAATTTTTGTCATTTTTACGCATAAAATGATTGTTTAATATTTAACAAAATACAAATGTGTTTATATTGCTGAAACATAAGAAATGCATAAATTCATAACTTTCCGTTCTTGTTACGATTGCAGAGATGTCACATAGACATCTCCCCTGTAATAGAACTGATCTACGACTATTCGTCGACTATCAATCTTGCTGTTGGTGGTGTTTTGACAGGCTGTATGTAAAACACAGTCATCTTTTGCTGTGAAGAACGACGTCTTGCGTCGCGCTGACCAGACAGCAGACAGCAAACAGGTGCAGTGTGACAAATACTCGCGTCTCCGTCTCTGCGGGCCGGGGCAGAGCCCGCTGGCGTACCCCGCGGATGAAAGGCGCACATAAATATTTTGCCGGTGATTAATGTCCGGGGTCGCGGAGCGAGGAGGCGCGAGGGACGCAGCCCGACAGCCTAATGTGCCGCGTGATTGATGGGACCACCAGATGAAGAAATGTCTCCGGGACATATCGAGTGAAAGATAATTATCATTGCTTGCTTGGGCTGTGGAGACGACGACGTTCGCGCGACTGCCGCAGGCTTATTAATCGTCTGATCGCCGCGAGACTATCGAGAGGTCGACCGTGAAATACTCGGTCGGCGCTAATTAGAACACATCGTAAGAAGATCTAATTACCACCAATAATAATGAACACTGTAACAATATCACGTAACTTCATACGTTATCTAGCTGTCATTATTAGGAAAAAAGGTCAAAGTTTAAAATTTATAATACGTAGGCATAGTGCCCAGGGCCTACGAAAATATAAAAGGCCTACGAAGATAACGAAGGCCTACGAAAGGCGTTATCATTTATTTTACGAAAGTTGCAAGTAGAGTAATGTTTCTTTTTGTTTTCAAGTTTTGAATAAATATGCTTTTTACCTCTCGCTAAGAGAGGTATTGGATTCATGCGAAAAATCGCATATCCAGATTTTAGTGAATAAGCACGTTTGAAGGTCCGTAGAATCCGATTATAACTTTTTTACGATGATGTCCGTATGTGTGTGTGGATGTTGGATCCACGATTTCTCAAATACTATAAGACTTAAACATTTTTAACTACGGATTCCTCAATATAACAATAATGGGAAGAGTTGATTAAGTTTTGGTAACAATTGGACAACCGGAAGTAGTAGTTACAAGAAAAAAAATCATCTAAATATTATTTATCGAAAATTTATGTAAATACTTATATTAAAGAACGTTAAATTCTTTATTCGATAAATATAAATTCATTATTATATCTTCTATAGATTTAGAGGTAAAGAAATGCATATAACATAATTTGATGTAAAAATTCTCAGATCAAACTACTTCAAAGCAAGAAATTCAAATGTTTATAATTCACACATAAATGTCACTGTCAAAAATATTTGTATGCCACTGTCAAAAATATTTGTACATCATTATGAAGATTATGAAAATAAATAAAAAGTCAACAACGCTAAAGAATATACCTAAAAAAGAATACAAAAGGAATTTTTGAAAAAAAGACGAATAAAAGAAAAAGAAAAGGAAAGTAGAAAAAAAATTCAGAATATTGAATATAAAGAAAATGTATGTATTGTACATAATTTATATGAAAATAATTATTTTGTAGTGAGACATGAATATATCTATTTGTATTTAAAAATATTTTTCGTTTTATGCGTACAACCAGGTAAAATATCTGGCGAGAGATTATGTGCTGGCCTCATCAGATTTTTTCCTAAGTAATCGAAACTACTTGCAAGAAAAATCTGGTGTGGCCAACACAATACCTCCCGCCATTTACAGCCCGAGACACAAAAAAGATTAAGTTAATCCTTATTTATGGATTAGCGAATTTTACTCTAATTTTGACAGTTTATTTCTATTCTATTGTCTAATCTAATCCAAGCAACTACCTTTTTTTAAACCCCTCAACAGGATTAAATCCCAATTACAGAAAGGGGTTTACATTCACACACATCCATGCCTTAGTGGGATTCGAACCCAGACCCCGAGGGCACTTATGGCATGAGGCGTTGCTCTAACCATTGAGCCACCGGAGCTATAATAAAATGAAGATTAAATTTTAAATACCGGGATAGAATAGAATTCACTAATCCAAAAATGAGGATTAGCTTAAAAAAAATTGCGAATCGTTAATTTTTATTAATGTAAATACACACATACATATTTACTTATGCTGGAAACTGTATTGAATTCCTTTTCTATTGTTCTATTTACTTTTTTCTTTTTAAAACGTTACTAATATTAGTTTTTTGATGGTGACATTTATCTGTCAGTTACATGTTACATACATTTGAATAATTGCGTTTTGTTTGTTTGAGGCTCTGGGATTTAAATTATAGATAATTTTATAAATTTATCCATAAAATATATAGCAAAAGTATTAATGCAAATCTATAGAAAATTTAATAATCTTTAATTTTTATAATAACATTAATATCGAAAAAATAACATTTAAAGGTATTTTACGAAGAAAAACTATTTTGAGCTTCTAGTAAAGTGCCATTTCCTGTTATCCGATTTACACCAAAATCTAATGGGCTCTTTCCATTACAGAATAAGTTCGAAATACAAGGTTTCAAAATTTTCTGAATGATAGTAATTGAGTTAGAGTGGAGGATCCACACATATATACTCCCAGACATTATCGTGAAAATGTTCAAATTGGATTCTAGGGACCTTAAAGAATGGTCATTTACCAAAATCTCGATATGCGATTTTTAGCACGATCCCTATTCCTCCCATACCAAGGGTAGCGGGAGGTAAAAAAGAAATTAATGTGAACACATTACCTTCCGTCAAATCTACGAATTTTAAAAAAAAATTCATTACCGACATAAAGTTTTTTGCAAAAGATAAAATTATTCCACAAATTTAATATACATATAAACTCCCATCGAGGTATGTATACTATGTTCTTCATATTCATCCTTATCAAAATAAATTATTGAATTATAGTCCAGTCAAGGAATGGGTTGTAGATAGACTTTTGTGCGCACTTTTATTCACTTTTAGGCTGTCTTCGGAGGTGTTTGGAGATTAATATACCAAAAGTCCTGGGTTCTCCGAAAGGAGCTAACTTCAGGACATAGCAAAATGTGTCCCTTTTTTGAACTGTAGCTTATATCTTGATAATAATTGGTCCTAGATAAAACGTCTTTATACACAAAATTAGAGCTGACAAAATAAAATAGTTCCTATTAGTTTTTTTCTTAACCCTGTTTTCTAGTTTTAAGCTGTTGAAAATCATTATATTTCCAAAAATAATTTGAAAAATAAAATAAATAAATATATCATCACGGCATATTACCTATTGCTGGGTGTGCCAATCTGCTTTGTTCACAGATTTCGTTAATGATGGTGACATATTTGTACCGTGCGGGCGTTTACTAGGCCTACTTCACGAGCACTCATTGCTGACCTGGAGAGTGCACCACAGGGGTCAATTTTGTGCCATTTAAAATTCGTAACATTTGGCGTCGGTCGGGATCAAATCCGGTTCCAAGATAAAAAAATAAAAAAAAAAAGATATACGCAATGGGGATCTGCGCATAGTAAGAACAACTGACGTCCATGGCGTTTATTTCTAAAAAAAAATAGACGTAAAAAACTTACAAAACTTATCGAAAGAAGTTACAAAAGCTTTAGACATCGTTAGACACTTTAGCTTCTAAAATGTCTAACGATGCAAATTTTCATCAAGAATACAGGTATTTTAATGACTGCAATATTTTTGACGTTTTTACTTTCTATTTGTAGCGATAGAAAGAGATAGCCGTTAAATTGAAAAGATCTATTGTCTTTGAACAAATTAAGATAAATGCATCAACCGTAATTCGTTATTGTTTCGTGTAAAATATTTTGAAACATAAAAATGGCATTTAGTTCTCTTAGAATGTAAATGAGAGCATTTATCAAATATTTAAAATTCAAGACAAATTTTTTTGAAAGAATAAAAAACGGAACCAGTGCAGTTACTGTGGCTGTTCATTAAGATTATGAAAGATCTGTGTGTAAAAGCTAAGAAGAAACGGAAGATAAAACTGGGCGGTTATACTGTGAATAAACAAGTTTGCATTGTAGTGAAATGATCATGGCAAGTGCCTATCTGGTAGATAGCGAGTATCTCGTCAGTTACAAAGTAGGGCTTAGGCGAGAAGCGTCGGTTATGGGCTTGCCGTCAGTTTATTGTCTGTCAGGGGGGCGGCATCGCAAGCAGCGTCGACATCACACCTCGCCTGGATAGAAAAGGAGAGGAGTAGCCAATCCCGAGATGGCCCCAGGCAGATGCATTATTGAGATACCGTAGAAATACGGAGGCAATTTCGCGAGAGCACGATAAGACGTTAATGGCTTCAACTTTGCACTCTATCGCGACGAGCGTCGGCGTCGCTCCATGCGCTCTCTCATCCGAACCTTCACCACCCACAAGCGATTCTACAACCGCCATTTCGGCCCCAAACCGAAAAGATCTCATCACATTTAAACAGAAAGAAATTCTTTAATGTTTTAATGTTCAGATTTGAACTTAAATACATATTCGTTTCTTCGAAAACACTTCTGACTTTGATAATGACTGAAAAACAACTAAGCATTCTTTGTATTAATTTTTGAAAAATATTACTAGAAATTAGGTACGTTCAATAGCCCTAGCGCTAGATAGTAACTGTTAAGCTGCGAATTATAAATTATAATTAGTAATTACAAATAGTAATCGTTTGGAGCGTCTTAAAACTACCGGTTTTAAATCTGAAATAGCGTTTAGAATTAGCACTTAGTGAAAGTGGCATCTATTGAAAAATCGATGAAGCAATCTATGCAAATAAAAAAATTAAATGATTTTTATTAAACAATTGTAAATAGAGTAGTATTTGTTGTTTGAACACTATACTTAAACACTATAATTGACGGATAAAAATATTTCGGATCATAATACTTTCTATTGTGATAAAAATAGGGTTAGAAATGAAAGATGTTCAAGTTAAGTTTATTATGATTATATTTCTTGTTGTATCTTGGTACATGACAGTGCGTTAACTGCATATTTGACTGGCTGTACATAGTGACAGCTACAACAATTTCCTAACCACAATCTGCTTTGTTGCAAATAGTTCTGTTAGTTAGTATAATCGTCTCTATTCTGATTTGATTCTCAAATGTCAATATTAATGTCGTTCACCAATTAAACCTTTTCGCTGTATTACAAACCCTAGCAGCTAGTTAGTACTTTTGATCATTGAACATACCTATTGCTTTCTAAATGTTTTGCAAATTCTCCTACAACTGATAGTTGATATGGTATTCAAAATTGGTCTGGAAGCAAGCAAAAGTGAACATAAAAATGCTTAGAAAATCTTGCCAAGGATAGTTTTAAAAAGCTTGAAATTTCAAGGCAAATCAACACTCAAAACAGAAGAGCGAAAAATTTTATCTTCTACGAGTCAAAACTTTTTTAGTTAAATTTGAGTATACTTTCATCCACTTGATTAAAATCTAATCGAAATGAGTAAAATATGGGTACTCAATTGAAGATGAAAATATTTTCATCTTTAAGTGTAAATTTTTTACACTATATGAGTATATTTGCCTGTTATCAAATGTCGATTAAAATGTACTTGTTTGATTGGTATAATTTTCTCTTCATTAAAGTAAAATGTACACTTTAAAAAAGCAAATTGTACTCTTATTAAATTAATTTAAATATTTTACTCTAATATTTGTTAAAATTTACTCTATAAAGAGTGAAATTAGCGTTTTAGATTATATAATAGCTATATTCACTCAATGAAGTGTACTATTCGCGTTTCACGCATGCGCCGTACGCTGTACGCATGCGCCGTATATTTGCTTTCTGTTATTCTGTTCTTGTACTGCACTGCGTAATGTACGCGATCTTCCTGTTTTAACGGGTTTGTGAAATGGTGGAAGTTAGAAACGAAGTAAAATGAATGTCAAAGAATTAAAAGACTTTATAATGGAAAATAATGTGGACGAGGCAACAGCTAGCAGAATTGAAAATAAGTTTTATTATTTATATTTATTATACGAAGTTTACACTTGCTTTACATGTACAATATAAAATGAACTTTACCTGTTCATATTCATATATACATAGCGTGTACGGACATGCAAGAACTTGTAATTTTGTGAAAAATATATTCGTTTGTGTGTTCCAAACCGGCTGTTGTGAACTTTCCAAAAATCGAAATCTATTCTAAATATGAATAAAAAATTAAAAGAAATGTTTTCTTCTAAGAGATCAACATGAAAAATTTACTTTTGTGGAGAACTATATACACCTTTAAAGAATAAATATCACTAAAATAAAGAATAATTTTGTTTTGGAAAAAAAAGGTTATATTTCACACTTTTGTGTAGAACTATATACACCTTTAATGAACAAATATCACTAAAATAAAGAGTAATTTTTGACAATAAAAGTTTATATTTCACACTTTTGTGGATAACTATTTACACTTTTAAAGAATAAAAATTTTCATCGTTTAAGATTAAAATGTAATTATTAAAAGATTAATTATAAAAATACTCTGGAGGAACTTTCTTTATGAATTTTATGAGGCCAAAATTGAGCAGGAACACCTACATTGTTTTTATCTTCCGTCACCTTTAGGTAAGGAAGGTATTGTCTTTGGTCAAAAAATTCGGTGGTGAGTTTATGATGAAAAAGCACGTTTTAGAGTCACTGGAATAAGATTTTACTATTTTTACGATGATGTGTGTGTGTGTGTGCGGGCGCGCGCGTGCGTGCGTTCGTACGTGTGTGTATGTGTGTGACGATTTTTTCGGATCCGATAACTCAAATACTACTATTCAAAAAATTATAATTCTTTCGTATTCATTTTCTTTGCATCCATGTGAAGAGATGATTAGATTTTGATTATAATTGGACAACCGTAAGTATCCTAATTTTAAGATTTTATCAGTTTTTCTTGAAAAAACACTATTAAATATCATTTTTCCATAATTAATGTTATTATAAATATTAAAAAATATTTTATTCTCTATACGATTTGATTGATTACATTTTATGCTTCATATTCAATGTATTTGGAGTTAAAAAATTATAAAGAAATTAATTTCATAAAGCATGGAAACCGCTACTATATTAAGAAAATGCTGATTGACAGATGTCAGTATCAAGTGCAATTGACATGTTTGTGTTATAATTTTAATGGAAATATATAATCTCTTAGGTACATGAAACTTTATGTATGAAATTTGTACAAAATACATAGAACTGACAGAAGGTAATGTACTTGAAATATGGAATCTTGTGTAAGAAACTTTTTGTATGGAATTTGTACAAAATATATGGAATTGACGGAAGGTAATGTGCTGGCCACATCAGATTTTTTACAAATCAGTTCTTTTAAAATCGGGGTTTTGTTTATATCAATACCAATAAAGTATCACTGTAACGAATGCTATTTTGGTTTAAACATATTATTATTTGGCTTGTTACTTGCGGACTCCGCAGTCCGCAGGCTACGTAGGGGTTGAAAAGTGAGGCGCTGTAGCAACGTCATCGTCCCTGCCCTGCTGCTGATGGAATTGAGTGGCGGGGCTGGTCCTCTGGGAAATCTATCACCCTTTCGCATTGTCCATAACTTATCCAATATTAATCTAGCGTGAAATGAAACGCGCCGTATCGTTTAAACAATACACATGTTTTGCTTGTCGAGCTACCCTTTCTCGCACCCGCGCGATGTTTTCAATTTGCTCGCGTTTATTGCTCGCCGTTTAATTGAGTTTTTATGCGCGTGTCACTGCCATTGAGCTTCTGATTGATGTTTAGCTCGAATCTGTCTTTGGTCCATCCGTCTTCAGTCGAGGATACAGGTCCGTTGAGACCATTAGTCGCCTGTTAAGTTCTTTAGTATTGCCGCTTGATTTACGACAAGAAGGGGTAACAACTTGAAGAACAGAAGCAGCATCCATGGTATCGACTTACTCATCATTATAATGAAACACTTAAGTTACAATACGAATTTGAATGGTACTATAGGGTTGTTGTTGTGGTTGCAAGAATTTTTATATGCCTTCTAAAGGTGGATTTATGCAGTCTACTTTTTATTTTACTTTTTCTTTTTTTTTTCGCTTTTACTTTAATTTAAGTTTGATACTTTTTGCAGCTACTTTAAAGCATTCAATACACATGCGCAGATGTGATTTTTCTGGCATATAGTCGCAAATGTAAATAGATAAATATATCCTGTTAAAATAGACAAGAATGTAATAATTTCTGCATACAAAAATATTATTACATAGTAAGTAAATATACTAACCAATTTCGTTTAATACAGACGCTATACTTTTCCAAACATTCATTTTGGCCACTTTATCCTTGAATAAAATATCTGTTTTATCATATAAGTGGAGATATTTATGAATTAAATCTTATAATATACAATCTTGTTCTTTACTGATTTTTCGTTTGCATAATCTAAAATCTACACACAAAAACAAATACACAACACGCTGACGTTTGTGAAGTGGAGCTCATGCGCAGTTGTGATATTCTTTTACTTTAACGGTCTTAAGTTGAAAGTTGGTCAACTTAAAAGGTCTTAAAGTAAAATTAAAAGTGTGCACATAAAGCAGTACGTATATTAACACACATTTATCTTTTATAAAGTAAAAGAAAAAGTAAAATAAAAAGGTAGGCTGCATAAATCCACCTTTTGTATTTAATTTAAAAAATATTATTCTTTAAATAGCCTCAAATTTGAAAATATCACGAAATATACATTAAATATTTTACAATTAATTATTGAAATTTGTGTAATATTTTGAAAAAGTCACGTGAAGTGAAACAGAATATGACGTCAAAGTACATAGCTTAACATGTAACAAATTATCGCCTACATATATTTACTCGCATATAAATAATGTAGGTGATGGACAAACTGTTTTCCTATTGGCTATGAATGACGTGATGTATGTAATTTAACATCACACGAATGGGGGTGAAGGTTGTTTTTCATGATTATTTCAGGCGCCAATCTTGTTATTTATTATTTACGAAAATAACTATTATTATTTTTTTATTACTATGTAAATTATTCATAAACTATGTGGGTTTATTGTGGAAATAATTGGTGGCAAGCTGGAGTAAATTTTATTCTCTTTATTGGGACCTCCAAAAAGATGTACTCATTTTTATCCTCTAGCGAGCCCGGATTTTACCGCCATCTTAGATCAAAAGTGCAAAAAATAAATTTTTGGCTATTTTTTTGAAAACAGTGGCCAGTATCTGGGTTCTTACATTTTTTTACCTAGGATGAACGCTCAGAGAGATATGTTAAAAAATAGTTAACCAGCATAACAATTTATAATATAAATTTAAATTGCTCAAAAAATAAACAATATTAGGTATTTAATACTTAGTATCATGGCATCGAAAGAAGTAAATTATTAATGATTTTTGATTATTTTTTTCAACGCTTTCCTATAAATTTATCCTCAATTTTAACTCAACATGTCATGTATTAGACGATTTTTGTCGAAGAGCGATTTAAAACATCTGCAAATCGACTGAATTCTCATTGTTTCATCTAAAATTTTGACACGATTAAAGATAAACAATATTACACATTTAATACCAGTCGAAATTTCCGATGAAAAATGAGATTTAAACCGAATTGCAGATGTTTAAATGTTTAGAGGAATCTCATAAGTTTAAGTTATTAGTAACTCGCAAACCGTTAATCGACAAAAATCGTCATGGCATGAAGGAGAATTTCATGTTAAATACAAATTTTCAAACCGCGTTATCGTATCTTTAACCATGGCAGAGTTGAGGATAAATATATTGGAAAGCGAAGAAAAAAAATCTGATGTGACCAGCGCATTACCTTCCGTCAATTCTATGTATTTTGCATAAATGTCATACAGAAAGTCTCTTGCAAAAGATTTTATATCTTGTAAATTACCTCGAAATTTTTCAAATACATTAATAAAAAATCTGATGTGGCCAGCACATTACCTTCCGTCAGTTCTATGTATTTTAGGCGCTTTCTCTTTAGGGGGAAAATGAACTGATCTTACCTCGTACTGAACTGAACTGAACTACTCCTAAAAAGAACAGTATATATTTTTTTTAAATAAGAAGTTATAGTCTGTTAATTTGATTTTGACATCAAATTCTTTTGCCTTTGTGTATTTAAGTATGGAAGTATTTCTTATGGTAATGAAACATGATATAACGTTTCAAACTAATTAATTTCTTCTATTCATGTCATTTTAATATCAAATACTTACAAAAAAGACAAAATACAAAGCAGTCAGTCATATTGACGTGAGATTGACATTCGGGATCAGTTCAGGAGCTATATGATCCTGTTTCAAAGGTGGTGCTTCGCGGGGGCGGGGACGAAGAAACTGGGTAGTACAAGATCATTTATCCCCTTTTAAAAAGAACGATTTAGGGTAGATGTGTGCTACTCGGAGTTGATCTTAAAAAAAGAAAGCGGCTTTTGTATAAATGTCATACATAAAGTTCCTTGTAAAAGATTATATTTCTTGTACATTACCTTAAGGCAGTTGTATGTATTTTATACAAATTCCATACAGAACAAAAGATCCTATATAACACAAACATACTGTCAACTGCACTTGACATTGACACTTTTCAATCAGAATTTTCTTAATATAGCAGCTGTTTCCAGAGTTATAACATAGCTGACTAATATGTATGATATTTAATTTCTTTATAATTTTTTAAATCTATATCCATTTAATATGAAGTATAAAATGCATCCAAATCGTATAGAGAATAAAATATTCTTTAAAATTTATAATAACATTAAATGTGAAAAAATGATATTTAACATCGTTTTTTCAAGAAAAACTGTTAAAATCTTCAAATGAGGGTACTTCCGGTTGACCAATTCTTACCAGAATCTAATCAGCTCTTCATATGGACGTACAGAAGGAGAATACGAAAGAATTATAATTTTTTGAATTGTAGTATTAGAGTTATCGCATTAGAAAAATTTGTCACACACAGACACACACACACACACACACACACACACACACACACATACATACACACACACACACACATACAGACATCATCGTAAAAATAGTAAAATCGTATTCTAGGGACCCTAAAACGTGCTCATTCATCAAAAACTCACCACCGAATTTTTTGACCAAAGACAATACCTTCCTTACCTAAAGGTGACGGAAGGTAAAAATAATACATCGTTGAAAAGAGAAAAAAATGGCGGTTTCTATTTTATTAAAATAATTATAGGTTGCCATTTGAAAAAAAAAGTTGATAGTCGTATCTTGTAAACCTGACTATAAAAAATATCTACATCTGCCATCAAATAGTATATGTAAAATAATAAAACTTTTATATGAGCCATTTTTTTTCTATTACTTATAATAAAAAAGTTAAAGGGGGGTAGGGCGTCTTCTCAGACTCATATATATATATATATATATATATATATATATATATATATATATATATATATATATATATATATATATATATATATATTATTTTCAAGTGTGTACAATCTAATGTTCCAATGAATCGTGTAAATTTACAAATATTGTAACACCCCTGTCTAATTTTATCAATTTCTGCCTGGTTAGTCGGCATTTCTATATATTCAGGCCGTAGAGTAGTAACGCATCATATTACTTTATCGCTCGACGATGTAGGTAACATCACCGATGAACCAGTAGCCAAAAATCTTAATATTGCAAAAACCATATCATCTGCAGAGAATGCTAAGCTTCTACAAAGAGTCAAAGAGTTGACGATTAATACTAGATCAAAAATTAATAGTGAATTTCCAACAACTTACCTATTAGTAATGGGCGAAATTTTATCAAATATTTGATCAATCAACATTCTAACTACAGGTTTAGAATGCCGGAAGTGTTCCAAGAACTCATTGTCTCTCCACTTTTGAAAATTATCTGGTCTATCCCGAAAACGTCTTGGAACCCGGGGGTTCCTTTCTTGCACAACTAATTGACGAAAATCTTCATCGTCCGGTAATTCTTCCCATTCTTTCAAATAATCATACATATTTTACTTACAATATAGTAATATGCTCTTTTTAAGACAAATTCATAAACAAATGTCAAAGAATAATCTAGGTTAAGTTCTCTTTATCACGCATTGAACGGGGAAGATCGGGCGTTCAATGAGAACTAAGTTCAATAAGAATTGATCGAAGGTTCAACCTTCGTACAACGTTATTTTTTATATAGAACCAAGTTCTAAATTGAACAGAGTTCAAGCAAATTAGTACAACAAACCCTTAATATTTCACAAAGCGGGAGGTAAGTTCAGCTGTAGGGAAGTAAGGACAATCCTTACTTCCCGTCGCTAATAGAAACCGATATCTTGACTGTAAAATACGCATACATCCCTACAAACAATTATATATTGGGAGGGAGAAAAACTATATTTCTTATCCCCTTAATTTACAGGAACAACCCCTTATGTCAACGTTTCAATACAAAATTTGTTGCTATTTAATGAAGAGGCCTAACTTTTACCGAAGAGTTTTGCAACATACGTTATTATATAATGTTGGAAAGCGCCGCAACGTGGCGCCACAGGTACACTATTTCGCCGCCAGCATCTCTCTTCATGCTTGTTACAATTGTATTCGACCGTTCTTGACGGAAATAAAAATCCTGATTAAGGCAGTAAGCAATAAAGTTTCATGTTACCAGAACACCATTCTTTTCCTCTTAATTATAATATAGCAGTCACATTTCAATATTTAGTCTTTGTCCACATTTGTTGCCTGTGCTGGTGGTATTGTTATTCTATTAAAACATAAAACATATAAGTATGTAAGCTGGAATTTATATTCGCGGTGTGTCAGAAGCAAGTTCGCAGTCCAGAAGCACGCACACATCAAATATAATTTACGGAGTGTGTCCGACTGCGTCAAGAGACGGCGACTGGGCGACACCCAAGCCGCCTAGCGCCGGTTACAATGCCGAATAATTCATGCTCACGAACACTTAAACGCAAACAAGACGCGTGTGGCCACCAACACAACAATAACAACCAGAATTTTTACTCAACTGGATTAGCATAAGCTTGCTACTTGCCGAAGAGAGAAGCAACAAGAATTCTTATACACCAGCATCGTAATAATATGGTAGAGTAGTTGGTGTTGGTAATGATGTTACTACATATATCAAAAGACACAAGGTTTCTAATGTTATTCGTCTTTTGATATTCAACAACTTTATCAGCCACTTTTATGATCCTGGATTCTGGTTGTAAAAAATATTAGGTATATATGAGTAAGTTTATATCGAAGTCCTTAATCGGATTTCTAATCAAATCGGATTTGAATAAATCCTAAATCTTGACTGTTTATAGGCGGTGTGCACAAAAGTAGTCAGCGTCGACAGCGGACAAAAATGACAAAAGTGGTTACTCATTGAAACATAGCAAGGTTATGTTTTATGTCAGAATAATTTTGCAATTTCTATTTTATATAATATTTGCAATGAATGCGAATGATAGGACGTCAAATATTATGTGATGTAGTGGGGGATGTAATAATTCTTACAAAATTACCGATTGAAGTATCAAATTTTATAAATTTCCTAAAAGATTATATGAGGAACAGATGTATAAGAAAATAACTTTTCATCAGATATCTTCTACTAATATGAAAAATTCTTTTAGGTATACATATTTTCTCATTGTAAAAGATACTTATCGTATGAATAAAATTCCAATAATGAATTATATAAAAATGTGTTTCTTAAGTTACTATTTGAACAAGATATAATACAAGAAGCATCAGAAAATTGTCTTAAAATTGTATAATACTTGCAGTTGTATGAAATAGAAGTCTATTTTTTGACATAATTCGTCTATTTATTATAGATTTTGTACATGTAATGTTAATGTTAAAGATAGAAATTCACATGGTTTGTATTTTTCGTGTATTTTCTTTTCCGAGCTTGTGCAACTGACTCCACTTAGAGCCTGGTATATTTTCAATGAAGAATCTTCTTCATTTATTGCGAATATAAAAGAAAGATGCTAACATCATACACTGATATCGTGATATGTAGAAATTTTCTTCTTTCCAATCATTCAAGTTTTCCAACTTTTTAATCTCAATTTCCATGTATTGTGCATCTTGTAACATTAAACTAATATTATAAATTATAATATAAATTTAAATATGACTATTTCACTCATAAATATATAAACCAATCCAAATTCAGGATTCTACCTAGTTACCAAATTTCATTTCGACAAAACAGCGTCATAAAAGTTTTTTCGCACCCTTTAAGCCAATAAGATGTCGTATTTTTACAAGTAAGTGAGTTTTGATAAGCGAAAATTTTTTGACGTTTAAGATCATATTGTTTACATACCTGTCAAAGTCTGTATATTTTCAGTGTTATCAGTTTTTATTAAAAACGAGTCGATTTGGACATGAATCTATTTAAAACGTTGAAATAGCAAACTGAAACCTAATACCTCTAAACACAATAAATATTTACAAGATTTTTGTCAAGAAAAAAATTATATAAATAATTACCTGATTTTTATTTTGGAAATAGTCATCCGAATACCATTCGTGGTTAAATTTTAACCTGGAAAAATTTTCCGATTGCTTTACTCGAGCCTGTTGCCAATTTATTTCGTGACATTGATCAAAAATTACTCGTTTGACAACTCGTAATTTTTTTGTCAATGTCACTCAATAAATTGCTAGGCAACCGGCTCTCGTAACAATCTGAAAATTTTTCCGGCAAAAATTTACCACTTATGATATTATATATGATAAAATCGTTTACAGAAATCACACATATTATAAGAAAAATTATATTTTCTGCCACAGTACCTTCGCTGGTATTTTGACTTTTTTGATTGTCACGTTACATATACAGCAATCTTTTCTTTATTCATTTCAATATACTATGATGTATAATATTCATACACAATAGCAATAACTCAAAATAATATTGTAAATTGTATCACTTTCTCGAAATGTCAAAGTTGATTCGGTAACCAAAAATACCAATGTAGCCGTTAGAGGCGCTGACGCTGAAAATGTGCACATCGCCTATGCCACAAAAATTTAAAGCGATCAAGTATATTCGAATTTACTGTAGATTTAATTGGATTTATTACTGACACTGTTGACATAGCAGCATAGAATTCGTAGAACATTATTTTGACTTCCCATTGACTTAGATATTTCATCTAACAAATCAATTATTTTTCTTTCCAGGATTAATTTCAAAAAATATTCTGTTTCTTGTTGCGTCCACGGATTTCTCATTGTTCTTCTAATAATTATGCTAACTTATCATTGACACCACGTTGATATATAACTGTCAAACTGTGAAAGATGAATGAATTACTTTTTTTTTTTATTATTTCAGTACCTACTATTGAATTTTTTGTTAAATCGCTCTTTATTTCGCGAAAGTAAACCGGATTTATGTATAAATCTCGTTGGTAAAATCGATTTAGAATCCGATTCTAAATCCAATCCAGATCGTTTACACCATTTTCTTAAATACGATTTCTAATCCTAAAATCCACTTAAATCCGATTAAGGACGTGATATAAACATACTCTATATTACCAGATCAACATGATTTGCGAATAAACTAGTTTGGCCTAGGCTACACTTGTTCCTAATAGGATCAATCAATCACAAGTTTTGTGCGTTAAGTAAGCTTTTGTTAAGGTATATTTAATTTACAGTTAAAGTAATTATAACCATATTATTTACCTTATAAACATAACTTAACAAAACCTTATCTAGCGCACAAAACTTATGATTGATTGATGTTATTAGGAACTAATTTGCCGTTAGGATGATTAACCAACTGAGCTATGAAATCATTCTGAAGTCAACGAATATTTCACGTGTCTGAATGCTACTTTATTAGGTGCAATCTCATACACTTTTAATCGCCGATCGTCCAACACGATATTGTGCACCTTCTCGATGATTTCATTTGTAGTTGCAGTTTTTGGTTGTCCTTCTCGTGGATCATCTCCAAGAGATATTCGACCACGTTCAAATACAGCCGCCCATTCTTTCACTTTTGAAAATAAACGAGCAAACTTCTTATGAACCTTCACCAACTTTGGATGAATTTCCGTTGGGGTTAAACCGTCCAAAACGAAGAATTTTATGACTGCTCGATGTTCCCATTTGTTCATTACAACGAAACACACACAACACGTCAACTTCAAAAGCCGTATAAAAAAAACTATTTTGCGGATCAAGTTGAAAATTGACACTTATTCTTGTGACACTTGAAACATCATAACAAAATATTCCATTGATATCAAAGCCTACTCTCTGTTAGGCCGAGAACTTTTCACATTACCCTCGTATTTCGAGAAAAATGGTATTAAAACTAATGTTATAATATTACAATAGGCTATGCAATACACAGGTCAATACCTCTGTTGCCTAGATGCGTTAGTTATTCTTGATCATTTTAGGTATAAAACTTTTTTTTTCGATCGGACGGAAACTGACACGTTTCCCGTGTGTTTTCGAACCGAAAAGTGCATTGTTCCGGTATTTTAGTGTAGTTGCTAGGCAACGAAAAATAACAGTCCGGGCATAATTTTTCCGGCGCCTGACAAAGTATTCCCGGACAGAAAATGATTCTATGTGTTTCGCTTCACGAAAATCCATGAACCGTTTATATGCCTTTTCATATTTCTCAATTGATTTTTGTGGAAGCAAATTCACTGTCACCAAATTAGCTGCCTCCAGTACATCCGGCGGTGTGCAAGATGTAGATAAATCACTATCACTAGCCATATCTCGTAATTTGAACACAAAATCTGATATTTTTCAAATATATTTTGACTTTTATGAAAATAAATAAACAAACCATAGTTACGCTATCCTCAGACGTTTTTATCAAAACTCAATAATCTTATGTCTTGTTTGTTGTCTGACATTTATAAATGAAATATAAAATAACTAATTATTGAATATAAACCGATCGAAAAAAAATTGTATGTGTACCACGTAGGAAAAGTAACTCCCCGGACTTCTGGCATCTCCTGGTGTTGCTGGCCTCGCCTATGGTTCCACCATCGTCCGGGAATATATCACTTCTCCTACTAGATACACAATATACTATTATAGTTTGGTACAAATAGGATACAATATGGCAGGACTTTTTGTTGGGTATACATATTTTTTTTGGATAATTGTACGTCGCTTAATAATTTAAAAGGAAATGAAAAATTTGATGACGAAGATCTGTGGAAGTTATTTGAATGATATTTTTTTCATAATTAATAGGTGTTTTTATGTTCAATAAAAATCAAAAATTTATTTTATTTAAAAATTAAATCCGGTGTGTATAGTAAATAGTTATACCAATCAAACATATTTTTCAGTGAGTTAAGTGAAGACAGGTATCTCTATCTAATTTACTCTAATAGTACTGTTTCCCTGGCTTGCAACATACTACGTAAACGTAACTACCTAACAGTACCTCAGTACCTCGTTTCAGTTGAACACAAATAGCAAATAGCCTCGCAAATGGTATATGCTATTCATTAGATTACGTTAGCTGAATCACGGTACATGCAGTGAATTAAATAATAATTATGCTTATCTATTGCATCCTGAATGTGCTGCCCTATGTCAGCATGTAGCTGAAGATTGCTTGCTTCTCGTTAATTGACTTTAGAACGGCAACGGATACTTGCATGATTCCAACACGTGTTCACTCAATCTTGTAAAAGTTGTAATCGCTATTCTCTTTGATTTAATGTTGTTAAATATAGATAATGAACGTGAATTATACTTTTCTAATTTAATGAGTGTTATAATTACTTGTTTTCTTCTTGTTGGCAATTTGCTAACAAAACTGGGCTCCTACTGATTGATTTGCTGATTAATTCTCGGAAAAATTAATTGTCCGTTTGTTTAATTTTTTAATTATGGAGAAGAAATTTTATTAATGACGCTATGTTTGTACAGAGTTTTCTTCATAATTAATTTATGATAATTATGAAGAAGTGAAAATGAATATTAATATTAATATATGAAGGATGATACCTGGTATCGTTGATCTGTGGCATAATTTATTGTGAATTTTAATTATTTTATTCTTTATCTTGATGAAAATATTAATTACATGAATGCATAATTATTTGCAATAGATGTTTAAAATGTAAAAACTATTTTGACAGGATACTTTATGAATCATAAAAGTAGGTAATAGCTAATTAATAGTATATTAAAACATAAGTTACAGAAGGCAACTTATTCTAGCATTTTACATTACAATTTTGCTCACGAGCGCGCATCGGCGAGTGGGCGAACGAACGAGTGCTTGAATTGCCTTCTGTAACGTGTATTTCATACTATTTTCTCTCTGTTGAGGCTTTCATTTTGCATTTTTTATAAAAATATTTGATTTCAATTAAGGGAAATTTTTGGTAGAATTTTTAGGTTGGTGACAGTGATTTGAGCTCTCAGTCTGTCCGTTGCCTAGATATTTAGTGTATTTATTGCCAATCTCAAATAACAAAATATCACCAAAAATCTTTTAAGAATGAAGCTCCTTCTAACATCAATGTGAGTGCTAGAATGTGACATTGGTCATTAGTCGCGTTCTTTTTATCATTTGCCTCATCTCATCTCATCTCAAAATGCGATGAGTTTGACATGAACTGAGCTGAGATCAAGTGAGATTTTTAAGAAGTAAAAAGAACGACAAAATACTAATTTTATTGGTAACTTGAACGACTGATGTCCGCTGGATGTCTGTGATACTTTTTAACGGTCAACCACGATATTTTCAGGTATTATTTAGGCTTCTATTATTCTGTCGATTACATAATAACATATAGTGCGACATATTCTAAAATGTTTCAATTATACAGTACTATAACTTCCACATGATTTTCAATTCTATGAAGTTTACGTCTCTTTACTATATTATTTTCCACGGAATTGTCTGCATATTTATTTATTCTTCAAATAAGAATAATATTTATTAAAGGACTAAACAAATAATCATAATAACCAAACTAATTGTATGTGACAGCCCGTGACAGCAAAATTTATCCTCACCATTCATCTAAGATTAAAAACTCAACAAGCGCAACCTCCTGAGGTGACTAAGAATCGGGAAGGGGGGTGGAACTCTTCTCACTTCGGTCTCACTTTATCTCATCTCCGTTAGGATAAAAAGAACGGTCAAAATTAGCGAGGCAATTGAGGTAAGCTGAGATGAACTAAGATCTCATAATCTCATGTAAAAAGTGGTAAAAAGAACGCGACTATTCTAATTCCTAGTAAGCACCCACACGGTACAAATATGTCATCATCATTACCGAAATCTGTGTACAAAGAAAATTGGCACACCCAGCAGTGGGTAATATGCCGTGATGATATATTTATATATATTTATTTTAGAAAATGATTTCTTTGTGTAAGTAATATGTACTTAGGTACTTATCAATTTTTTGAAAAAAATCATATCTTTAACCAATAATTTTTCTTCTGTAGTCCCTAAGTTATGGGAGGATATGTCAAAAAAATCAGATGTTATAATTGATAATAAAATTAAAAATTAGCCCTAACCTTAAAATTACGTAAAAATATAAACTGTACCCGTATTTCGAGAATACTGCTCTTATATTCGGTATATGATTTTTAAACCTTTATTTCCCTTCTTTAAACTTTGGTACAATGACTGTAAACGAACTTTTTGGGAAACTCTTTATTGATATTACAAATTCTTGTGGACATTTTGAGGGTCCAAAACCCTCATCTTCAGCGCTTTAATCTATGCAAGCGTAATTACATTGTCGTATACCACAAATTTTGGGGATGAAGCTTTCTACTTCTGCTTAAATTGAAATAATCGAATTCGCCTTCATGGTGGTTTCTGAGAGATTAGTGATTGTGTGATTTTTATACGTATCTGTAAATTTATATCGTATTACATGTAACATGTAATTTCGCGAAGTAAAGTTAAAAAATCTGATGTGGCCAGCACATTACCTTCCGTCAGTTGTATGTATTTTCTACAAATTTCATACAGAAAGTTCCTTGCAAAATATTATATTTCTTGTACATTACCTTCCGGCTGTTTTATGTATTTTAAGCAAACACACTTATGTCAATTGCACTTGACACTGTCATCTTTCAATCAGAATTTTCTTAATATAGTACCTAGCTGTTTCCATAGCTGTTTACTTTATGAAATTTAATATCTTTATAATTTTTCAACTATATATCCATTTAATATTAAGTATAAAATGCAATCAAATCTTATAGAGAATAAAATATTCTTTAAGTTTTTTTCAAGAAAAACTGTTAAAATCGTCAAATAAGGGTACTTCCGGTTGCACAATTGTAACCAAAATTTAATTAGCTCTTTATATGGATCTAACGAAGAAGAATACGAAAGAATTTTTGAAATTGTAGTATTAGAGTTATCGCAGACGAAATTTTTGTTATACAAAGCCACATACACACAGACACATACATACACACAAACACCACACACATAAACACACACACACACATACACACATGCAGACATCATCGTAAAAATAGTAAAATCGTATTCTAGGGACCCTAAAACGTGCTTATTGATTAAAAACTCGAACTTTTTGACCAAAAACAATACCTTCCTTACCTAAAGGTGACGACAGGTAAAATTATATAAATTAAAATACTCTTACATTCGGTAGTAAAATTTTAAGGGACATCGTATTAAGAGGGTAAAGAGAAATTAGAATTACTCAACATGTCAACCATGCTAGAGTTCTTAACTCAATAAATTATATTAGGTATTTATGAGAAATCGCGTGGATATATACGTTACGTAACCGGTTGTGATATAGACCGCCCTGATTCGATTCCGACCAACGTTAACCTTAAAACTTGAGTTGGCACTAGATAAATGCCCATATAACCTTAAACTTTAAGTTAGGCTTAAATAAAACAAAATACAAATAAAAATTTTGAAAGCAATATTCTCATTTGGCGTTTTGTTTCGTTACGAAATTGTCCATTTAAGGAACACTCAGAATTTAAGTGTCAGTGGTGCAACCGGGTATACAGATATAGCGTCATTACCGAAATCGCGAATAGAAGCAGATTGGCATAGTAAAAAATAGGTAATAAGCCGACAGGTATAGTTTAAAAATCTTTTTACCATGGGGTATCGTTTCTAAGGATACTGATTAGTAACCATTAAAATTTTCACCAGAATTTGTAACATGCACACACTTAGGCATATTGTATAAACGTAATATACCTACAATAATATCAGTTGCTTTTCAGAAAATGTATAGGATACTGAATCTTAATAAACTAACCAATTGTAATTTACCGTGGGATCACAAAATTCAATTCGAAAATAGTATTTAAGGCCAATAAATGTTAACACAATTTAACGTCATAGTAATATTGTGATTCAACAATCCAATTTATTATTTTTGTATCCAAATTGCCATAAAATTAACAAAACATACATTGACTTCCTTTATATTTTATAGCTTATGATTAGGCCCCATATTAATATCTCTTTTATATAAAAATGTAATGGCGCCTTGAGACTTCAGCAAACAAATTATCGTGTAAAATTTCGCGTGTTGTTGCGTTGTTGAATAGTGTGACAGTGTGTAAGTCTGTCAGAGTAATGAGATTAGCGCAACCGAGGGAATGAAATGACACTCGGTTGTCTGATTCCTGTCAGGCACCTCAACTACGCTGCTGAGAGAATGATATTAGGGAAGAGAATATGGCATGAGATATAGAAGATTTGTTAGTTTTGTGGAAAACATAATAACTATAAAATGGAATAATATGTGAAAAGTTTATTATTTTATACCTATGTCTAATAATGGCAATGGCACCATTCACGCAATTGATTTGTAAAACATTTTTAAATATAGGTACAGTTAGATTACCAATATTAGACATTATAGAGCATGGATGTTCAACATTTTTAATCTTCTGGGCCCAACAAAAATTTGACAATGTAATCCAAATTACCAATGAATATAATGTAACGTTTTTTATATTTATCTGGGTGAAGTGTAAATATGAGACAATTATTATTAATTAATTAAGACTAAGACTATAATTAACTAGATAACACTAACACTAACACTACTTATTTAACCAATTAACACTACTATTTATTACCACGATATTACAAATTATTTATTTCACTACGCGTTCCAATCTTAGACTGCCGGTCTGTTGCAAACTCTTGTAGACTGTTTACGCGATATTTGGATCACTATATTTATATCACTATATACTTATATCACGTTCAACTGTCCGCCTACCGTCCTCCACAGCGCCTATATACTCAACTGACAACAGCGTCTGTATATTCAACTGCTCGGACAGAAGTCACCTCTTTCACAACACTATCTGTCTATTTATGTAACTCTCTGTCTAACTTCCACAGCCGCAGTATCACCGACTGTCCGTATGCCACAATTCTTCAACACCACTGCCGAGTATTCACTTCCACTTGCCGTTACTGACCCCGTATACTTAGCTTTCCAATACTCTTCAACATTACCGAGTATTCTCTTTAACAGCTATTCTGGTATACAAGTAACTTCCCGACTCGCCGTTACTGTTCTTGCACACTATAGCTTCCCAATACTCGTCAACACTACCGAGTATTCACATCTACAGCTATCCCAATATACCAGTAACTTCCCGAGTACCTACTCGACACCAACTGCATACGCTCACTACGATACTGCTGTGCTTCTCATAACATTTTACTCTCCAACACTCCATGTAATTAACTCAGCAGACTATGTAAGTCAACCCCCGATCACATAACAAATGCTGTGTGATCAGGGACTCAACTGAACTAACTCCCGAGCATAGCTACGTCCCTTTTATACAGTTGACATTATCTTCTAGAAAAGGCCTAGAATATTCGACAGCATAATAAGAATGAACACAAAAGGTTTAGGCAACCGGAAGTAATTAAACACGTCGCGACCTGTTTGCTTAAGTCGCCCGGCTACTTGCGCGATTACGTCACTGCTATAAATAGACACTCGCTCATTGCTGCAGCGATGGCGTGGCGGCAGCGGCGGCGACAGCGGGCGTTCACGTTACAATAATAAAATAACGTGCTAGTACCTGTGTATCTTTTCGCCTATCTGAATGCCCGGCTTCAATTCCAATGGACGTCAAACATAAGGCTTCATTCATAATGAAAAAATAGCAGATTGACTTCTACTTAAACGTAACTAGAGATGGCAACAATATATCGATAAATAAAAGATATCGACATATTACAAAATAAATCGAATAAAAATATTTGATAGATATTTGAACGATATATCGAGTAATTTATCGGTATAAGAAGGAGCGATATATCGTTCCGAAATTTGCATCGACTGAGTGGGAAAAGAATAAACAAGTTAATCTTGCAATCCGTTTCAGATTACTTTTCTTTTTAAGGTAAGATTTGAATTAATTTATGCATCATACCTGTTTATTTTGTACAATAATAAATAAACCTATAAGTTGTGTAGTTTAGTTATGTGTTCTATTTATTTCTTGTGATTTTTTTGTACCTCACCGATATATCGATACTCGATATATTCTCAATGATATATCGATATATACGTGTGTGTATGTGTGTGTATGTGTGTGTGTGAGCGGGTGCGTGCGTGCGTGTGTCTGTGTTTGCGTGTGTGCGTGCGGGCGTGCGTGCGTGCGTGCGTGCGTGTGTGTGTGCGTTTGTGTGTATGTGTGTGTATGTAAATCAGATAACCGGAAATAGCACTTTACTTGAAGCTCAAAACATGTATAAATTTATAAACTTTTCTTAAATCCGGGAGCCCACGCTTTAAATAAACACAACTCCTTGGATACACAGTTCAGATCTCAAATGTATGTAACTGACAGATAAATGCCACTGTCAAGGAACTAATAATTTCAAATTAATAATAGTAACGTTTTAAAAAGATAATAGTTAATAGAACAATTAATAGTTGTACGGAATGAAACTTAAAACAGTTTCCAGCATAAGTAATTATGTAATGTGTATTTAAATTATAAAACAAATTGATAGTGGGAGGTTTTGTGTTGACCACATCAGATTTTTTACCTTTATATCCATTGAATATAAAGTATAAAATGTGATCAAATCGTATAGAGAATAAAATATTCTTTAATATTTATAATAACTCTAAATGTGAAAAAATGATATTCAACATCGTTTTTTCAAGAAACGAAAAACAATGAAAAAAGTTTTTGCTCGAAAAAAACAACTCAAACCCTACACATGAGGTAAAAAGATATCCATGTTGATGTTGTATGATTCATTTTGTCGTTGGACGTATAAAAACATTAAATTGAACCTGTCATTATATTCGAGATACGAGATCTAAACTGTTCTCTATGTTAAATTAACCTAAATTTGCCAAAAACATAATGCTTATTTGTCATAATTTTAGTATTCATTTTCATTTCCGTTGCTGTCATTTCCGTTTCTCTTTTACAAGAAAGTCTGGTTTTCTAAATTGTAGATAGTTATTACAACATTAAACATATCTCGAATTGTCGTTTACAAAGTCATTAAAACTGTACCAGTATCATAATTGAAAAGTTAGTGATCTCTAAATGTGCGTCATCATCATTATAATCATCATCGTTATGGGATATCAGTGCACAAAGGGCGCAAGCAATTTGTTCTATCTAGTGGACAGATCGAAGAGATAGCCACAGGTTTCCATTTTGTTTAATGTCAATCCCTTGCAATTAAAAACGTATCTTGTTGACGAATTAAATATTATTTAATCTAATTCGCAATCAAATGGAACCAAGTGTCCGGGTGCAGTTCTGACATAATATGAACATTGTTGTATGAATCACATTTATCGTAATCTCTACATAATTCATCCAAATCAAATAGTATATAAGTTGTTTGAAAAACGTACGACAAACTTCCAGGAGTTGTAGAGGTCAAAAAAACAATCACTTTTTGTTAATAAACCTATGTCCGCAAATGAGCCGTTTTAGCAATACACAACAGAGCAAGAAAAAGAAATTTCTAAAGAAAACTATTTTTGATTCGTAAGTAAATTATTTGAATTTACAGTAGTTGTGCAATTGTCATTAATTTGCAACAATTGAATTTCTTTTTTCAATTATTGTTTGGTGGTAACTTGATCAAATTATTTTTCTTTAGAAATTTCTTTTTTTGTTCTATTGCTACAACAGCTCATTTGTGCAGTGTCGGACTGGGACATTTCTGAGTGTGGCGATTTGGATTACTGGGCCCCCTATTCTGGGCCATTCAAAATATTATTAATGAAACAAAGATGGTTATGAATGAAGGTTTTTTTGAAATACATTAATGAATGTAAACATTAAGTAAGTACACAGGCTGAACCCAAGATTCCGTGACATTGACTATTAAGGCGTACATGCGAAATTGCTTAAAAATGCTATACGTTTATCTGCATGGGAAAACAGATTTATTGAAATATTCCTTGCATGGGGATTTGAAGCAATATAAGAGTTTGATGTCGGGTAAATTAGACAAAAGTTACCCCATCAGAAGACCATTTTAATGGTGTATTGTCATTTGAGAAAAAATACATAGATATAGACGAAAACGGTAAATTTTGAAATGGTTTATTTTTGAATATAATTACAAAAATATTTTATTTATTACCAAAGATTACTGTACTAGTTGTATAGAATTAGCAGTAATCTATTATAAAAATCGCGTCTCAAACACGTATATTTTGGCCGAGATTTGGCACATCGATTATATAACGCATATGCATTACGAAGATAATGAATTTAAATATTAAAATTATAAATATATTTTTATAATCATTTTGGAACATTTTCTTTGTTGTACTCAAATCATATTAATAGTGAATGGTGAATACTATTAAAGATAATCTTTTTGTAGATGCAATGTTTATAATTAATTTTCATTTTAGTGCTATCTTTCACCCAGCACAATATAAAACATTAAAATCGTTAAAGTACACAAAAATTATGGCTCTAAAGGCCATTTGCACAAACATAACTTAATTTTTAAGCGTTTCTTAAATTGATAATATTACGTCGATATAAAATGTTAAATAAATTACTATGCATTGTTGTTTCGATTTGCATTTTTTGTCTATGATGGGTCGCTTAAAGTTTAATACTTGTTAGTGTAATTGGGAATACTTAAGTTTAAGTAGAATCCCATCAAGAGTTAAGGCGACAAAAATTGTTATTAAAATGACATTTGCAGAATTTAACTCCTAACTTAAATATTCTGTATCGTAAATAGATCTTATATCAAAAATTTTAATCCGGAATAAAAATGGAGATAGATAACTCTGAATTTTATTCATTTTTATGAATCTGGTAATGAAAGCTTACTATGTGGAAAGTGAAACGACACACCATAATCTCCAATCAGTTCTTTAAGATATTTTTTTCTTTATCATATTGAAAACTATTAACTAAGTACTAGATATGATAGTTACAAGTTTAGACCGGGCCCTCTCGGTCGCCGGGCCTGTGGCGATCGCCACATCGCCACAATGGCCAGTCCGACGCTGCATTTGTGGACGTGAGTTTATTAACAAAAAGTGAATGTATTACAACACCTGGAAGTTTGTCGATATGTGTTTGAAACACCCTGTATATATCAGAATAAATGTGTAAAAGTAAAAGTATTATTATGGTATGATTAGCGAATGAAAGTTGACGTTTAAATTACTTTATAGATGAGGTTTCTTTTGAAACCCTAGAGAAGAATAGCATTGTACGAAATATTAAGGTATGAAATTTTTGCATGAACCCATTTAAATATTGGACTAGGAAAGCATTGAAATACATTACTATGTCTGGCTGAAAATAGATGGCCGACTAGGGTAACTGAATATCAAAACAGCGGTGCGTTTAAAATATTTTAAACATTTTTCGTTTGTTGATTATAACAAAATATGTTGATCTTTAAACTATTTAGTTTGGCAATTCTATGAAATAGGATTTGCTGTATTCAATTTTTTAAATACATCCCTGAATCCTGTTGCTAAGGTCATTTTAAATTCCTCCTGGTATTGAGTACAATTCTATAATCTTCTGTAGCGGAATACATAAGGGTCAGTTTCCTTTCAAATCAAATATAGGAAAATGTTTTTAAAAGAAACCATCTATTTAAATACTCTAAACGTCAACATTCATTTGCTAGTCATACTATACTATAGTTCATTTTTCTTCTGGTAGAACGAAAGTCGCTATCTATCGAAATCGAAATAACGAGTACCATATTTCCTGTTTCTGTATTTGCATTATTACTAAAATGAAGACGTTTGTCTAATCAATGCATCTTTTTCTAACTAAAGAAGTAAAAAGAGATAGACAAATATCACGTCATCAATATGGCGAATAGAAGCAGATATGTTCAAATCGGTACCAATCAGATTCCAGAGCTATCTATGACGTATGTATGACGTTAAAATTAAAAATTTGTCCCACTACTATTGGTTTGTTTCACACGAACATTCAGTGACGACGTGCGTTCTACCAGAATAAAAATAAATTATATAAACATAAACAAATCTCAATGTAGGTTCGCATTTACTCCTTCAGAAGTCTGAGGAACAATATTCTCTTGAAACCTGTATTTTTGTTTATTAAAACAAAGGATATTTTATTATAGCTCAAAATTCTTGATAACAATAATGAATTTAATAAAAAAAATCTGATGTGGCCAGCACATTATATTCCGTCAGTTCTATGTATTTTATACAAATTCCATAAATACTCTATATTTGCAGCACATTACCTTCTCTCAATTCTATATATTTTGTACAAATTCCATACAGAAAGTTTCGTAGAATTGATTCTATATATGCAGTAAAATTATAACATAAACATAATATCTCAATCGCACTGGACATTGACATCAGTTTATCAGAATTTTTTAAATTATATTAGCTGTTTCCAGTGTTATTGCATGGCTGGGTGCTTTATAAAATTTAATTTCTTTATAATTTTTTAACTCAATATCCATTGAATATGAAGTATAAAATGTAATCAAATCGTATAGAGAGTAAAATATTCTTTAATATTTATAATAACATTAAATGTGAAAAAATGATATTTAACAGCGGTTTTTTTCAAAAAAGGAAACTGTTGAAATCTTCAAATGAGGGTACTTCCGGTCGACCAATTATAACAAAAATGTAATCAGCTCTTCAAATGGATGTAACAAAGAGGAATATGAAAGAATTATAATTTTTAGAATTATTGTAGTGTTGAAGTTACCGACGGAGAAAAAATCGTCGCACACACACACGTGCGCGCGCACATGCACACACACTCCCACACGCACACACATACACACAGAAATACAGACATCATCGCAAAAATAGTAAAATCGTATTCTAGGGACTCTAAAACGTGCTTATTCATTAAAAACTCACCATCGAAATTTTTTACCAAAAACAATACCTACCTTACCTAAATGTATTACGGAAGGTAAAAATCATCAATATTTTAAAACTAGCATTTTGTAAAGAATCAAAAGCTACGTTAGAATTTTGATTCTTGGTAAGATAATTTTTCTTCTAATATTGTCCTGAATTACCTACAATTAAAATTTAAGAATGAATCAGAGAAACAAGAAAATTTGTTAATATTTTAGTACTATAGATTTTTACGAAGAATCAAAAATAAAGCCTGTAGTAAATGTAGTATGTGTTTTAAAATTACATTTTTGTAAATTATATTTTGACCAAAGTTAGATTGTTTGCGTAATCGAATAAAATGCGCTATTTTTTTATACAAGAACAATAAGTATAGTTCATTTCTTGTAAATAAAGAAATCTGATGTGCCCAGCACATAACCTATCGTCAGATATTTTACCTAGTTGTACGCATAAAACGAAAAATATTTTTAAATACAAATACATATATTCATGTCTCACTACAAAATAATTCTCACATATATTTGCAAAATCGATGGGATATTTTATTATAAATTATGTACAATACATACATTTTCTTTATATTCAATATCCTGAAATTTTCTTTTTCTACTTTCCTTTTTCTTTATATTCGTCATTTTTCCGCTAATTCCTTTTATATTCTTTTTTACGTATATTCTTTTGCGTTGTTGCCTTTTTTTATTTTCATAATGCTGTACAAATATTTTTGATAGTGGCATACAACTATTTTTGACAGTGACATTTATGTGTCAATTACAAACATTTGAATTTCTTGCCTTGAAGTATTTGATCTGAGATTTTTACATCAAATTATTTTATATGCATTTTTTACCTTCCGTCACCTTTAGGTAAGGAAGGTATTGTCTTTGGTCAAAAAATTCGATGATGAGTTTTTAATCAATAAGCACGTTTTAGGGTCCCTAGAATACGAATTTACTATTTTTACGATGATGTCTGTATGTGTGTGTGTGTGTGTGTGGATGTGTGTGTGTGTGTGTGTGTGTGTGTGTGTGTGTGTGTGTGTGTGTGTGTGTGTGTGTGTAACAAAATTTTCGTCTGCGATAACTCTAATACTACAGTTACAAAAATTATAATTTTTTCGTATACTTCTTCGTTACATCCATATGAAGAGCTGATTAGATTTTGGTTACAATTGGTCAACCGGAAGTACCATCATTTGAAGATTTTACCAGTTTTTCTTGAAAAAACTATGTTAAATATATTTTTTTCACATTTGAAGTTATTATAAATATTAAAGAATATTTTATTCTCTATACGATTTGACTGCATTTTATACTCAATATTAAATGGATATAGAGTTAAAAAATCTGATGTGGCCAGCACATTACCTTCCGTCAGTTCTATGTATTTTGTACAAATGTCATACAGAAAGTTCCTTGCTAAATTAAATATTCTATTTCTTGTACATTACCATCCGGCAGTTGCATGTATTTTATGCAAATTTCATACAGAAAATTATTATTTTGTGACGTTTTCTATATACAGTGTAATGTATCTGCAGAAATAAAAGATTTATTATTATTATTATTATTATTATTATTATTATTATTATTATTATTACTATTATTTCTTATACATTACCTTAAAGCAGTTGTATGTATTTTATACAAATTCCATACGGAAAGCAAAAGATCCTATATTTCCAGTAAAATTATAAGACATTATGTCAATTTCACTTGACACTGACATCTTTAAATTAGAATTTTCTTAATATAGTAACTGTTTCCATAGCTATGGCTACTTTATGAAATTTAATTTCTTTATAATTTTTTAACTCTATATCCATTTAATATTAAGTATAAAATGCAATCAAATCGTATAGAGAATAAAATATTCTTTAATATTTATAATAACATCAAATGTGAAAAAATTATATTTAACACAGTTTTTTCAAGAAAAACTGTTAAAATCTTCAAATGATGGTACTTCCGGTTGACCAATTGTAACCAAAATCTAATCAGCTCTTCATATATGGATGTAACGAAGAAGTATACGAAAAAATTATAATTTTTGTAACTGTGGTATTAGAGTTATCGCAGACGAAAATTTTGTTACACACACACACACACACATCCACACACACACACATCCACACATACACACACACACATACAGACATCATCGTAAAAATAGTAAATTCGTATTCTAGGGACCCTAAAACGTGCTTATTCATCAAAAACTCATCATCGAATTTTTTGACCAAAGACAATACCTTCCTTACCTAAAGGTGACGGAAGGTAAAAATTATAAAGAAATTAAATTTCATAAAGTAGCTATAGCTATGGAAACAGCTACTATATTAAGAAAATTCTGATTGAAAGATGTCAGTGTCAAGTGAAATTGACATAGTGTGTTTGTCATAATTTTTACTGGAAATATAGGATCTTTTGCTTTCTGTATGGAATTTGTATAAAATACATACAACTGCTTTAAGATAATGTACAAGAAATAGAATATTTAATTTAATAATAATAATAAATCTTTTATTTCTGCAGATACATTATACTGTATATAGAAACCGTCACAAAATAATAATTTTCTGTATGAAATTTGCATAAAATACATGCAACTGCCGGAAGGTAATGTACAAGAAATAGAATATTTAATTTAGCAAGGAACTTTCCGTATGAAATTTGTACAAAATTCATAGAACTGACGGAAGGTAATGTGCTGGCCACATCAGATTTTTTATCTCTAAATCTATAGAACATATAATGAATTTATATTTATCGAATAAAGAATTTAACGTTCTTTAATATAAGTATTTACATAAATTTTCGATAAATAATATTTAGATAATTTTTTTCTTGTAACTACTACTTCCGGTTGTCCAATTGTTACCAAAACTTAATCAACTCTTCCCATTATTGTTAGATTGAGGAATCCGTAGTTAAAAATGTCTTAAGTCTTATATTATTGAGATATCGTGGATCCAACATCCACACATCCACACACATATCCACACACACATATGGACATCATCGTAAAAATGTTATAATTGGATTCTAGGAACCTTAAAACGTGCTTATTCACTAAAATCTGGATAAGCGATTTTTAGCATGAATTCAATACCTCTCTTACCGAGAGGTAAAAAATAAATAAAAATAGTGATGGGAAATAGATATAGTTTGATCTTGTTTTTTGATTGGATAATACTCCGATATTATCCAATCAAACAACAAGATCATACTGCACATATCTCCTCATCACTATTTTCTTACGTGAATTGAAGTATAGTAGGTAAGTCTACTAAGGGAAGCTATAGAATCGGTATTCATTCAACTAATACTATCATAAAATGAAAAGTAAAACTTATTGCAATAATAACCAAGACACATGTCAGTAAAATCTCGAAGGGATTTAATGCTATGCAATGAAAGTTGTTGTTCATTTTAAATCACTCATTTTTAAAATTACGAGTGTTGGTATTTCTTGTTCCTGCATTAAATCACAGAAATATGTTTATATTGTATACACGTATACAGCATTTCTATTAGGTTTAAAAAAATTCGAAGTAAAAGTGGCAACAAGCAACAAACCAACCTGCGTTTGAAAAGTTTGTAAATCATGTGTCCTTCTCTTCTAAAACAATTTGTGGAATTCGGAACTTGTGTTATTAACTGTGAATTATGCGGTTGAAATATCCTTGGCATCTTTACATCACGAAAATAGTTCAAGTCGCAAGATACCGTCATTCCATCATCGACAAACATCTAAATACTTCTACGAGTACATGTCGTTAAGGGGGAGATTTTTCAATAAACAAATCACCGCTTCAAAGACGAAGAAAGTAGCCAAAGAATTTATCTACAGAAAAAATTATGTTTCTGCAAAAATGTTTTGGCAAACAGAATAATGATGGTTTTGAATTTTAAAGATAATATAATAAAATAAATACAGTGTGTGAATGAAATAAGTACATTAAATTTAACCAGTAATATAACTCGTCGAGAGCAACAATATTTGTTAATAATTTTTTTTCGAAATCGCAAATTTTTTTTTTATTAATTTTTACAATCCCGCAAATTGACGACGTTCTACATATTTTTCTAATAACTTAATACAGTAGCAACAACTATGAAAAAAATGTGATGTGGCCAATACCAAACCTCCCGCTATTTAATTTTATTAATTTAAATATATATATATATATATATATATATATATATATATATATATATATATATATATATATATATATATATATATATATATATATATATATATATACTTACATATTTAGTTATTGCGGAAACTGTACTAAGATCCATTCCATATAACTAGGGTTCTATTTACTATTTTCTTTTTAAAACGTTACTTATTAATTTGAAATGATTAGTTCTTTGACAGTGACATTTATCTGTCAGTTACATACATTTAAGATATGAACTGTGTAACCAAGGAGATTTGCTTGTTTAAAGCAAAGACTCCGGGATTAAACTTATGGATAATTTTATGAATTTATCCATAAAATATATAGAAAAAGTATTAATGCAAATCTGTAGAAAATTTAATAATCTTTAATTTTTATAATAACGTTAATCTCGAAAAAATTACATTTTTGTGCAACCGGACGCGACATAAGCATTTCGCAGCCGCAACACAGGCTGCGAAATTGGATTTCGCGAACGTTGTTATGGCAACGGCCGCGAAATTAGGTAAACAATCACTTTGACACTTGAGAATTGCATGGTTTTGTTTATCAAATGTTAATCCCACAGCCACCTTGAAAGCTACCTTTCTATTTATAATGAAACTGTTGAAAATTAATAAAATTTGTAATTACATATTTTTTACGGTTGCACAAAAAATATTGTGTACACCTTGTCCGCGAAATCCTTTAGCGCCCTCGAGATTGTCTTGCCTCGGCCGCAAGCGGCCTCGGCGACAATTTTTCTCTCGGTACTAGAGATTCACGGGCTTGGCTTGAAGCTTGAAAGCTTGGCTTGGTTTGAAAAAGCTTGAAAAATCAAGCCAAGCCTGCCCTTCAAAAAAGCTTGACTTTTCAAGCCAAGCCAAGCTTCTGTTCCATCAAGCCCAAGCCAAACCAAGCCTTACATTGAAAAAAGCTTGAATTTTCAAGCCAAGCCAAGCCTTCGACTTTCAAGTAGCTTGGTTGAAAACAAGCTTTTTCAAGCTTTTCTTAAGAAATGTTGACGAGGCCGACAAAACCGTAATTTTATGGTGGTAACGTACTTTCTCGTTGCTTCGGCACATTTTTGAGAACTTCTAAGAATTGGAGTTCCCAAAAGGACCAGCGTTCAATACCTGCCAGTCTAGTAAACTTCAAAACTATACCCTTCATCATTCTTATTTTCTCAATCTGAACCAAGTAATCGCACATTGTAGTTCGCGCACACAATCAAGTACAAAATAAATTTATAACATGTTGAAAAAGTTTTTAAATGATAATATAATTTTATTGTTTTATCCTTTACCTACATTAATATAAAATGTATGATGAAAAATGATAATACAAAATTTAATACAAATGTCAATCATTACATATAGACCTATTTTTTTAAATACGTATTATTGTCAAGTTATACGTGTTTGTTTAAAAATTAATTAATTAAATACTTAAATTTTTAAGTAACTGGAATTAATTATAAGCTCAAAGCTTTAAGAAATTAGATTTGATTTTCAAACAAAAAAAAATTGTTAAATTTATCTGATTAGATTTCACATAAACCTAATGAATATTCATTTAATTTTTTATAGGAATGCTACAAATAGATAATTTTGCTGCAGAATAAAAATTAAAAGAAATAATAATATACTCAACGCCGCAGGGTAAATTGAGTGACAGACTACGTATGATGATGATGATTATTGCATTTTAAAGTTGCATTTTATACAATGTATTGTTATTCTGCTATTTCCGAATCATAGAGACGAGACAATTTCTGGTGTCGATATGTATATTTATTTACAAAGATTTCAATGTTATTTTTAGCTCAACCCCTAATGTACCCTAATAAACCGATCTTGTCTGTGGCAGGTATAATAGACAATAACAATGTACCGACGAAGAGAGCATTCTCTTTCAAATATTACCTTGATACAAGTTTTCATTGTTTCCGTTAAATAAGCAAAAACATATAATAATCATGGCTTATTACCTAGTTCTGGGGGTTTTTAATTTGTTTTATTCACAAATTTCGGTAATGACGACATATCGGTATCGTTGAGAGTATTTACTTTGGTGCTATTTGAATTTGGACATAATTACTGTAATTATATTTATGTATTTAACTTGCATGATTCCGTATTCAAAAATCAGTACAATTTTCATAGGAAGAGGCGAGAAGGTATTTATGTCACGAACAAACAAAATTTTGGGGAAATATCCGTCTGTAGGGTTTTATGATTTCCAGATGTATTTAAAGTAGGTATACAAGGTCAGTCTCAGGTCAGTTTCATCCCATTGTACATTCCAAAATAATTATGTATTTATTTGAACACTGTTCTTGCGTCTTTGGAGTCTTGAATTTTATTTATTTATACAGGGTGAATATTACTATATAGTATAACAAACTTTAATAGTTTGTTGGGAAGTCATTTCGAGTAAAAATAGCATTATGAATTTAAGTTCTATTTATTTTAGTTATTAAAATATAATAAAGTCTAACTAATGCATATATTTACTTGAAAGAATGCAGTCAACAAAAATAATAAAAGAAACATAAAATTGTAGGGTAAATATTTTATAAAAGATAATAAATATATGTTGATTGTTTACTGTGAAACTAAAATAAATGAATAAAGTATACATTGCAATATTTTTATATTTTAATAATTACAAAGAAAAAATACTTGGTGCAAGTTTCATAAATTTTATTTTATCGTTTTGTTTATCTTTGTTTAAATTTAGGTAAAACAAAACGTGATTTGTACATCGTTACGATACAATGAAACATCGAAATAACATATCAATATATTGATACATCAATATTACAATACATCGATATATCGGATTTATCCGTGTATCGATATATTTAATTTAATTCACATCGAATATTTATATCAAAAACTTGATACCGAACAGCTACTACTGGTTTTCAAGACCCATATACCTATTGTGCGCATGAGCATTTATAAAGCTTGAAAGCTTGAAAAAGCTTGAAATAGCTTGAAAAGGCTTGAAAAAGCTTGATAAAGCTTGAAAATCAAGCCAAGCCTAAAATATTTAAAGCTTGAAGTTTTCAAGCCAAGCCAAGCTTTGTTTCCATCAAGCCCAAGCCAAGCCAAGCCTAATATTGAAAAAAGCTTGAAGTTTCAAGCCAAGCCAAGCTTTTTTATTTCAAGCCAAGTAGCTTGGCTTGGTGAATCCCTACTCGGTACGCTAAAGAGAGATTTCGCGGCCTTGATATACAAATAACTATTAAAGGTATTTTTCGAAGAAAAACTATTTTGAGCTTCTAGTAAAGTGCCATTTCCGTTTATCCGATTTCCACCAAAATCTAATAGGCTCTTTCCATTACAGAAAAAGTTCGAAATACAAGGTTTCAAAATTTTCAGAATGATAGTATTTGAGTTAGAGTAAAGGATCCACACACACATACACACATACACGTTTTAAGGTCCCTAGAATTTAATTTTAACATTGTCACGATGATGTCTGTGTGTGGATCCTCCACTCTAACTCATATACTATCATTCAGAAAATTTTGAAATCTTGTATTCGAACCTTTTCTGTATTGGAAAGAGCCCATTAGATTTTGGTGAAAATCGGATAACCGGAAATGGCACTTTACTAGAAGCTCAAATTAGTTTTTCTTCGAAAAATACCTTTAAATGGTATTTTTTCGAGATTAATGTTATTATAAAAATTAAAGATTATTAAATTTCCTATAGATTTGCATTAATACTTTTTCTATTTATTTTCTTTATAAATTTATAAAATTATCTATAATTTAAATCCCAGAGCCTACGCTTTAAACAAACAAAACGCAGTTATTCAAATGTATGTAACTGACAGATAAATGTCACTATCAAAGAACTAATCATTTCAAAATAATATTAGTAACGTTTGAAAAAGGAAAAAGTAAATAGAACAATAGAAAAGGAATTCAATACAGTTTCCAGCATAAGTAAATATGCAGGTATATATTTATATAAGCTAATCCTCATTTTTTGATTAGAGAATTCTATTCTCTCCCGATATTTAAAATTTAATCTTCATTTTATTATATAGTTCCGGTGGCTCAATGGTTAGAGCAACGCCTCATGCCATGAGTGCCCTCGGGGCTCTGGATTCGAATCCCACTAAGGCATGGATGTGTGAGAATGTGAACCCACTTTGTAATTGGGATTTAATTCTGTTGAGTGGTTAAAAAAAAGGTAGTGATTTGGATTATATTAGACTATAATTTAGGAAATAAACTGTCAAAATTAGAGTAAAATTCGCTAATCCAAAAATAAGGATTAGCTTAATATTTTTTGAGACTCGGACGGTAAATGGCGGGAGGTATTGTGTTGGCCACACCAGATTTTTTATTTAATAAATTGATTTGAATGATTGAATTTATCTAGAATCTAGACGATCTTCGGCTTGCCAAACAAGTAGGATTGTTGACCGTTGACCTATTACTGTCACTATATTTAAAATATATTTAACTCATATTGTTGATATGTACAACTTAAATTAATTAATGTGATTGTATTGGGATTAGAAAGAATGTAATTGGAAGTTCTCTCACATACCAAATACCTCAACAAGGTTAATTTGTTTCAAATTTCGTTGTTACTATTCACTACCGTTGTTTTAGATCACGGAAATATAATTAAAATCACGAACAGTCATTTGGCTGTTAAACCCAAGAACAAACATTATTATGTATGTGTACATTTTAAATTGTTCTCATGTCAGTCATAAAAAAAGTTATTATTTTCTTAGTGAAATAAAAATTAATACCTTACACTAAATTACAAGCAGCTATTAAAGCTAAGTTTACACGGAACGGAATACATTTCAGACGTGTCGTAATTTCAATGGTTGAAATACCTTGGCATCGTTTGTCGTCTGATTAGAAATTTCTTTTGTTCTTAAAGCAAGACAAAAATTTTCAATTTACTTTATAGACTGGCAGATATTTCAGTAATATTGCAAATATTTTATATTTTTACACAGTTATTTTTATAATATTCAAGTATAAACCTCGAAGAAAGATTTTTGTGAAAAATTCATGGACTTCACTAGGATTTGAACCCAGGACTTTTCTATGTCTATAGTAGAGGAGACCGGTGTCAATTGTAGCAGGTGTCAAATGTAACAAGAGAAAGTAACAGGGCCATCTTTTCGAAGTAGATTAAAACGCGCTTGCAGAGTGAAGCAGAAAGAGTCATAGCTCTTTGGTATTTAGTGTAAGTACATACGCGCAAATACGGCGTCTGTTTCTGATGAATGTCTGTAAATCGACAAAAAAGTAAATACAGGTAGTGACGCACATTGTTTCTAAAACACTAAAAGTGCTATGCGCGGAAATATTTCAAGTTAAGGATCAGTTTGTGAGTTATATCTGTTTTTATTTTTCATTAAAAAACATTTCGCATTATTAACTAATAAATACAAAACAGCAAATAATATCTTTATAAGTGAAGCGGTGTCAGTTGTAACACATGTCACGGTGTCGATTTTAACGTGTTTAATAATTAAGTACAGTATTGATCATGATAAAAATTACAAGAAAAAACCACTGCTATCGAAAACATAAAATAAGAATAGCAAAAAAATTAAAAACCCTTCCGAAAATAACAGTCGCAGATTACTCTTCAGATGGCTCCGATGAGGAAACTCTCTGATATGTATTGGCCCATATTTTTTGAGCACAGGAGATTGGTTGCAATGGCGAAAATGTAAAATCTGGACACCGGGCAAGTTTAATTGTACGAAGAAAGACCTATTTTATGTTTACCTAAACTGCAATTTCGTTAGCGACTAAAGGCATTGGTCAAAATGGTCCATATCACCAACAGAATATATATTTTGTTTGCTTTTAGTTGTCATCTGAATTTTGTACTTTCTGAGGTAATAAATAAATGTTTATTTTTTCAAGAATTTCTTCTTTTATCTTTTATTTTATCTTATTACATCACTGTCAAAATTTGTTACAATTGACACTGGCCCTGTTACTGTTGACACCAGTTAGGTTTCAATTGTAACATTTGTAATTCCTGACTAAAAATCCTTATACTTATATTTGTCACATTTTCAAAAGTTTAAAATTCAAAATATTATTTTCTAATGTGGGTAGGTTCTCATATAGGTAATTTCAAAATTTCGAAATGTAACGTTAACTCGTGAAAAATAAAAATTTAAATTTTGTAAAAATTGACACCGCTCTCTCCTACTTTAGTTTAGTAGAATGCTCACTTAACTTATAGTTACTAAAGGGGATTTTAAAACTTTAATTTAGTACATATTATATTCTTATCTTTGTTATAGATTTAGAAATACCGAAAAATATATTTTACGCTCAACTGCATTGAAATTGTTTGTTTACATCTTACTCTATGTTGTATGCTACGTACATTTGAAGCATAAATTTAAAATTTCTAACTACGCCCCCTGGTTCACATCTGAAATTAAATATAGCCTTTCAACCAAAAAATATTACAGACGTAAACGGTTGAAAACAAATAATAATAATAATTCACTAAAATAATACTTTTAGTGAATTTAAAAAACTTAGGCTTTTACTAAAATCGCAAATTAAAATCGCTTACAACTGTTACGTTAGTAATATGAACAAAATGTAAAATCTAACCTAAATGACTTATGGAAATATATTAATTTATAGCAACGTACCACTCGTATACCAGGTATTCTTCATGATGACAGTCGTGAATATGATTCCCCACAGGATATAGTCAATGCATTTGCTACTTTCTTTTCTAGTTTCTTCTCACAAAGTTCATTTGACAATTTTATAGAAGAATATAATAATTCTCAGCCTTTTAATTTTCTTAATGTTAGTGAAGATGAACGTGTTTTGATGTCATTCTTTTCTACTAAATGTACTGCTGGAGAAGATCAAATTCCCAGTTTCTTTATTAAAGACTGTCGATTAATACTTGCAAAACCACTCTATACTATTATAAATCTAGCAATTAATAATTCAGTATTCAAAAAAGGGCATAACTCATGCATTAATAACTAAAGACCCATTTCCATTTTGAATAACTTTGCTAAGCTACTCGAGATGGTAATGTATAAGAATATCTATACTAATTCTCTTTGTTTAATTTCTCCAGATCAACATTGTTTTATGGTTGGAAGTTCTCCAATTTATATTGCTTTCCGTGCAGCCAATCTTCTGTACCCAGATATTTTTATTTAAAATATTATTTTATATTTATCTCAATACATGTATTATATTTTTGATTATATTATATTTTGTCCTGTTATCGGATTACTGTTGGGCAATAAATTGTTATTATTATTATTATTATTATTATTATTATTATTTACAAAATTGGGGTGAATATATGCCATACTTGTTTTAATTGTAAATTTACTTTCAATAAATGCGCCTTACTTTATTTCATTGTTTAACATTTCAGATAAAAGTTCAAGCCCTTTAAGAATAAAACGATTTAATGTAAATCATCGTATGGTTAAATATTAAAATAAAGATGGCGACATACTATCTTGCTCTCAAATTGAGGTACATACAATTATTTAATCAATAGTTCCATGTAAACCTAGCTTAACAATTCCGAAAATAGAGACTACATTGTAGTGCGGTATCTTTTTAACCGTGTGAAGAAGTGGTTAACTGCACATGGCTACGTTATAAAAACATAAACTTCAATTAGACGACCTGGGCGACTATGCATCATGCACATAGTGAAGTCTGTTCTAGCCCTTGTCTTGTTTCGGCAACGGAAGTTCTTAAAAGTTGAACGCCCCTCTAAAACGACGAATTATCGCTTTGAAAATGCGCTGTCTGTTTCACTACTTCCTTAGATATTTTTATATTCCTCACTGTAGATTACGAAGTCGTTACTGTTGAAAGATATATGCCATCCCTTAATTATACTCCAACGGTGAAGAAAAGGATAGATACTTTTCCTTATAATTTTATGTATTTTCATTCTATTGTGTGTATAAATTATATATATATATATATATATATATATATATATATATATATATATATATATATATATATATATATATATATATATATATATATACAGGCTGTTAATTAAAAAGCGGGCCATAGGCGTTTAACATGGGAAATCAGTTTTCCCTTGCGCAAAACTTCCCATTTAATTTTAAACAAGAATGTTTCAAATAAATGTTGTAGAGAATTAAATTCTACACCAGCATCACTAAACAGATTTTATTTTGCATGTTTAGTAACCTGTAAAATCCAATTTGAAATTTTATAAATATTACTCATTTGTAGTGATAGCCATGAAATTTAAACAAAATTACAAAGAAATTGAATTGTCAGAATCTCGATTTTACAGGTCACAAAATAAAAATAAATAAAATCTAAGCAATAATTTAGATGTAGATTATAAAAACGAAATATTTTTAAGGATTTACGATAGAATATAATTATCAGTAATTTTTATTTGAAAATCGAATTTCTGACAGTTCAAACGATATGCATTTCTTTGTAATTTTGTTTAAATTCCATGGCTACCACTACAAATGAGCAATATTTATAGAATTTCAATTTGGATTTTACATGTTACTAAACATGCAAAATAAAATATGTTAAGTGATGCTGGTGTATAATTTAAGTATCTACAGCTTTTATTTGAAACACTTTTGCCTAAAATTAATTGGGAACTTTTGCGCAAGGAAAAACTGATTTCCCATGTTAAACGCCTATGGCCCGCTTTTTAATTAATTATAACTATATATATATATATATATATATATATATATATATATAGTTGAAATGTTTATAAAAAAAAATCTGGTGTGGCCAACATAATACCTCCCGCCATGTACCGCCCGAATGACAAAAAAGATTAAGCCAATCCTTATTTTTGGATTAGCGAATTTTACTCTAATTTTGGCAGTTTATTTCTTAAAATTTAATCTAATCCAAGTAACTACCTTTTTGGATAATAAAATGAAGATTAAATTTTAAATACCGGGATAGAATAGAATTCACTAATCCAAAAGTGAGAATTAGCTTGAACTTTTTTGCGAATCGTTCATTTTTATTAATCTAATACATACCTATATATTTATATATGCTGGAAACTGTATTGATTTCCTTTCCTATTGTTCTATTTACTTTTTTCTTTTTAGAACGTTACTATTATTAATTTGAAATGACCATTTCTTTGACAGTGACATTTATCTGTCAGTTACATACATTTGAATAACTGCGCAACCAAGGAGTTTTGTTTGTGTAAAGCGTAGGCTCCGGGATTTAAATTATAGATAATTTTATAAATTTATCCATAAAATATATAGAAAAAGTATTAATGCAAATCTATGAAAAATTTAACAATCTTTAATTTTTATAATAATATTATTGTCGAAAAAATAACATTTAAAGGTATTTTTCGAAGAAAAAATATTTTGAGCTTCTAGTAAATTGCCATATCCGGTTATCCGATTTACACCAAAATCTAATGGGCTCTTTCCAGTACAGAAAAAGTTCGAAATACAAGGTTACAAAATTTTCTGAATGATATTATTTGAGTTAGAGTAAAGGATCCACACACACATACACACATACATACACACAGACATCATCGTGAAAATGTTAAAATTGGATTCGAGGAACCTTAAAACGTGGTCATTTAGCAAAATCTCGATATGCGATTTTTAGCACGATCCCTACACCTCCCTTACCAAGGGTAGCAGGAGGTAAAAATAACGGACTGTTTATATTTATAACAATAAGTTAAGAGCAACGTTAGAAAGAAATAAATATTGAATAGAATGTATAGTTTTACATGATTGGAAAAAGTATTAAATTATATTTTACCTAACAAAATGATAGTCTTCACAAAGAAAATGTGAAATATATATTTCCTTTTGTTGTCAATTTTGCTGCAGAACAATAACTACATAATAAATATTAAGCTACAACGACTGTAAGTATCTATAAGTACGTCTTTACTTTCGAGGATGTTAAAATGTCTTGTAAGTACATTCCGTATTGCTTATTATATTTAAGCTTAAATATTTATAAAATAAGGCGTGTTTTTTCAATATTTTTATTAATGACATCTCTCACTGCTTCACATATTGTAATTTCTTATTATATGCTGATGACCTAAAGATTTTTCATACAGTCACTAAACTTGAGGCTTATATTTCCATTCAATCTGATCTTAATCGTTTTAATAAATACACCGGTGATAATTATTTATCATTAAATACTTCAAAATGTTGTCATATTAGCTTTAAAAGGAATAGGAACACTGTACGTTTTTCTTATAAATTAAATGGATCAAATATTAAAGCAGTATCTCATATAAAGGATCTAGGAGTTATCTTGGATCCTAAATTAATTTTTGATATTCATGCAGATAATATAATAAAAAAAATCTTATAGAATGTTAGGTTTCTTAATTAGATCTTCGCGATATTTCAAAAATCCTCATACCATAAACACGTTATATATATATATATATATATATATATATATATATATATATATATATATATATATATATATATATATATATAATGTTTGAAAAAGTGGTTACACCCATTTATCTGGCTTATTATTGCAGATACGCTTATTGCTTATAGGACATAATTTATTCAATACAATATCTGCGATTATATTATATGAAAAGTGTAATTCTGGGACTTCCGGTATAACCGGAAGTGATATAAACTTTGTAAATTTAAATACAACCTATACAAGTTTTTTATTAATTTAGATTGTATTTTTTATTCTCTTTCGACCATACCAAATTTCTTAGTATTTACCATATTCATTTGTTAAAAATAAATACTTTCTTTTGCTGAAATTTTATCATTAATGGATGTAATTTAATATGTGAGAAGGCTATGACAGCAATTGTTTTCTTGATTGTTTTCATATTCATATTAAATTACATCCATTAATGATAAAATTTCAGCAAAAGAAAGTACTTATTTTTAACAAATGAATATGGTAAATACTAAGAAATTTGGTATGGTCGTAAAGAGAATAAAAAATACAATCTAAATTTATAAAAAACTTGTATAGGTTGTATTTAAATTTACAAAGTTGATATCACTTCGCGTTATACCGGAAGTCCCAGAATTACACTTTTCATATAATATAATCGCAGATATTGTATTGAATAAATTATGTCCTATAAGCAATAAGCGTATCTGCAATAATAAGCCAGATAAATGGGTGTAACCACTTTTTCAAACACACTGTATATATTGTTGGTAAGTTCACAGTTAAAATTTGCAACTGTTTGTTGGTCTCCACAATATCAAGTATATATAAAAAGAATAGAGAGAATTCAAGAAAAGTTTATTAAATATTTGAGGACTCGGTTTCCTAATTAATTATGTACCAAATTTAATGAGTTTGAAAAAAAATTCTTGATTTATCAATTCTTTTTAAAATTGTTAACAATTACATTGAATGCTCTCTTTTATTAAATCGAATCTTTTTTCGTGTACCGAATTACACGACAAGAACATTCGGTCTATTCATATTAGAAACGAATAAGACGAATTCAGCGTTAAAGGCCCCATTAAATCGTCTTCTACTTTTATACAATAATATTTGTAACTCTGGTGGTTTTTCCCAATTTATTTACTCATAATCTTATTAAATATAAAAAACAGTTAAAATTTTTCATAATTGTAATTCGGTCTTATTCTGTAATTAGGACATTAGGTCCTGTTGAATAACCAAAATGAAAATAAAAAAAATATGAAAGAAATAAGTAAAAAGAAACAAGCTATATTTGTATATGTATCTGGCAGATACAGTGCGACTAACCGCGTTACAAAGCGGAGGGTTAAAAAAACACTAGGATTTTCTCTAGAGTGGGCAATGCCCACTCTGACCCCTCACGGGCCTGAGAAATAGTAAACAAATGTTATGCATAGATCATTTACATGTGTTATTTATCAATCATAATAGTCAGTAACTGCGTAGTCAGTAACTGCAAAACAAAAGACGATTGAAAATACTATTAAAATTGTCTCAAAAAAGTTGGCCCATAAAGACCTAGAATTTTCTGTAGTGCGCTTAAGAAACTTTTTCATATAAAGAACTTTAATTTATTTAGAAAAATTTCAAGATTGGTTTTCAATTACTGAGATGTATTTAGTTTTATTTAGTATAACGATTAATCAAATATGGCGTATCTATTACAGGCAACTGAAATTCTTAATAAATTTTATATTATTTCGGTTGGTTACAAGTGTTTACCATAAATTCTTCGGTACTAAAAACGTTAATTAGGGTGGTGATGAGAAACCGGAAAAGAGAAATATATTAAAATTTAATTGATGTATAAATCATTTATATAGTTTGTTCAAAAACTTTAAAAAAATCAATAACGCAATGAATAATTTACTCGTTTTATTTACCACAACAAATGAAATTAAATTTCTTACTTTCCTTTTGACGCACGCCTTTAATTTTGAAGTGTTGATGAGCTAAAAGATAAACTGTAAAATAGTAAAAAGATATTAGAAAAACGGAGAACAATTACACGCGAATTTAAATACAGTTTCTGGAGAATTAGAAGAAGTGGAACTAATTTTAACAACTGTAAGTTCTTCTATTTAATTAAAGTAATTTACTCTGGAAAAAAACGGAAAAGATATATGATTTATTATAAATAATTAACCCTTTGCACGTTTCCAAATGATTTATTAACGTATCCATTATGATTATGATTCTAATTACAACAAAAACGAGTGCCAAACATTCATTTTTTAACACAAACAATGTGTTCAAATTTATAAGGAAGGATTCAAAAATTAAATCATTGAAAAAATATGTTTCGTTTTATTGTAGGCAACTACATTTTTCATATAAAGATTTACTTACATAATTGTTATGGAGTCTTGGTCAAATTAGCAATTGAAGCGGTGAGATGTACAAGGAAAAGATTCCACATATTGGACATTTGAAACTGAGATAGTCATTTTATATTACTCTCAAAGCCGCGCCAAATGACTTCTGAGAGAAAAATGTTTCGACATGGCAAATGTCTATAACCAAGCCAAATTTATACAGGCTGTCCTGCGACTTGACTGCCATAGTTTGAAGGTGTGTTCCTTAGGTAATTTTAAGTCGAAAATACCATACATGCTTATATTCGAATCCCAAAATTAGATGAGTTATGAGCGATATTAAATTCAGGTGTTCTTCGCAAAAACAACATTAGTCCATTTTTACCGTCACCTTTAGGTAAGGAAGGTATTGTCTTTGGTCACTAAATTCAGTGGTGAGTTTCTGATGAATAAGCACGTTTTAGGGTCCCTGGAATACGATTTTACTATTTTTACGATGATGATGATGGTGTGTGTGAGTGTGTGAGTGCGTGAGTGTGTGTGTGTGTGTGTGTGTGTGTGCGTGTGCGTGCGTGTGTGTGTGTATGTGTGTGTGTGTGTATGTACGTGTGTGTATGTGTGTATGTATGTATGATGTATGTATGTACCCCCCCCCCTCTCTCTCTCTCTCTCTCTCTCTCTGTGTGTGTGTGTGTGTGTGCGTGTGTGTGTGTGTGTGCGTGTGTGTGTGTGCGAGTGTGTGTGTGTGCGTGTGTAAAAAAAAATTCGTCTGCGATAACTCTAATCTACAATTATAATTCTTTCGTTACATCCATATGAAGAGCTGATTAGATTTTGGTTATAATTGGTCAACCGAAAGTACCTCATTTGAAGTTTTAACAGTTTTTCTTGAAAAAATGATGTTAAATATAATTTTTTCACATTTAATGTTATTATAAATATTAAAGAATATTTTATTATCTATACGATTTGAATGCATTTTATACTTCATATTAAATGGATAATGAGTTAAAAAATTATAAGGAAATTAAAAATCATAAATTAGCCAGCTATGCTATAACTCTGGAAACACCTGCTATATTAAGAAACTAGAAACTTTCTGTATGACGATGAATGTAATGTAATGGATTTCTCGGTGGTTGTAGGGCAGAGGTTTTATACAAAAGACAAAACTCTCATTGATGTTAATTTTATTTTAATTCCAATATTTCGTGGTTATTTTACCACTTCATCAGGGAAACTACAACGTACAAAATTTGTTATTCTACAGAATAGGTTATTACATTCACATTTTTAGAAAAGTATGACATTTGTGCAAAATACATAGAATTGACGGAAGGTAAAGTGAGCCACATCTGATTTTTTAAAATTTGAGATAATCAAAGGAAAAACTTTATAGCTTTCCTACTATTGTATCTTCGAGAAAATAAACGGATTATATAGTAGAAATGTTTATTTTTTTTACTATTTTCAATCATCATACTAGTTGAGATGTAAAAGAAAATGATTCTGCTAACTTTGTTTCAAAACGAACAAATTCGAATCAGTTCACTAATTCTTAAGACATTTAAATCATTGCTGTCAAAAAATCGCGTTGCATTTGTCTTTTTGATGAACCGCTAACCGAACAATGCGTTGATGAACGTAATCGGGAATTATATCTAATTCTCAGGGTGTGTCTTAAAATGATTCTTTATTTAATGCATGTAAAACAAGTCAAATTTAAAGTGCTATTTTTTCCATGTTAACTTAATTTAAACAAAGAGATGATGACAATTTAAAAAAATAAAATAATAATTGTTTCCACTGTAGCACCGAAAAATAGAATATTATCAATAAAAATTGTATAGAAATATTATCCATCATCTAAATTATTTTTATGTGGTATAATATATTGCGGTAAATAACCTTAATTTATTTCATTTATATATACACACGTGTAATTAATAAAACAAATTAATTAATAAAAAAATCCTGTACTTTTCCAGATATCATTAATGATCCTTCAAATCAATAATCGTACAAACAAAACAAATTTATCTTCCTGAAACAAATTCCGTAATCCCATTAAATTTACTTCCTTTTATTGCTCGAATATCCATTTCAATATAATTCGTTTTCATCAGAGATTAAACTTGCCACAAATAATCATACATTCTCCTCATCATTTAATCCTTAAAAATTAATCAAAATAAATTGAAATTTAAAGAATCCATAGCAGCAACAGCATCGCATCACTCATTGCTAGCGGACGCAGCCTACTCGAATCTGACAGGCAGTCCATTTAGGATATTAGCCGGGAAATCTGTGCGGGTGATAAAGTGACCAGTGCCGGACATCTGCTCGAGATGGAGAGCGTTAATTTTATTGGCATAGAACGAATCCGAGACTCCGACTAATTTAAAGGGTTATAGTATAGTGGACATTAACTTAGGGTTTATTAACATCTGTGCTACTGTAGTTGATGAGAGCTACAAGAGGTTTTGCAGATGTTATTAGATGGTACACTGGTATACAGCCGTTTCGGAAGTTCACCTATTATTTCAAAATTTATAATATACTATGTTTAATTTAATTTATATTATATTATTAAGATAAATATATAAAATGCTAAGCCATCTGTTTCCGGACTAGTTCCGTACATCTATATACCGATTATGATGATTTTTACCTCTCGCTAAGAGAGGTATTGAATTCATGCTAAAAATCGCAAATCCAGATTTTGGTGAATAAGCACGTTTTAAGGTCCCTAGAATCCGATTATAACATTTTTACGATGATGTCCGTATGTGTGTGTGAATGTTGGAGCCACGATTTCTCAAATATAAGACTTAAGACACAAGTAGTAGTTACAAGAAAAAAAAATCATCTAAATATTATTTATCAAACATTTATGTAAATACTTATATTAAAGAAAGTTAAATTCTTTATTCGATAAATATAAATTCATTATTATATCTTCTATAGATTTAGAGATAAAGAAATACATATAAAATAATTTGATATAAAAATTCTCATATCAAACTACTTCAAGGCAAGAAATTCAAATGTTTGTAATTCACACATAAATGTTACTGTCAAAAATATTTGTATGCCACTGTCAAAAATATTTGTACATCATTATGAAGATTATGAAAATAAATAAAAAGTCAACAACGCAAAAGAATATACGTAAAAAAGAATATAAAAGGAATTTGCGAAAAAATGACGAATAAAAGAAAAAGAAAAGGAAAGTAGAAAAAAATACAGGATATTGAATATAAAGAAAATGTATGTATTGTACATAATTTATTTTAAAATAATTATTTTGTAGTGAGACATGAATATAAGTATTTGTATTTAAAAATATTTTTCGTTTTATGTGTACAACCAGGTAAAATATCTGGCGAGAGGTTATGTGCTGGCCACATCAGATTTTTATTTCTATTTTTCTGTTTTTATTTGCCCTCGACATTCTAAGTGTTTTTCCATACCCACCCTCTTTTTGGGACATGCGCTTCAAGTTCACTTATCGTATCCCAACCAACAAGAACAAACTCTAGATACAGTTGGAGTACATAGTGTATTAATTATTAAAAAAGAACTATAGGCGTTAATCCGTGGCGCATTTAGAAAATTATAATAGGGAGGGGGGCACTAAATTTGGAAAAACAAATTTTAAATATATAGGGTGAGCCCCTCCCCCCACCTCGTTAACTTTTGCATTGTATTGTAATAAATTGCTCATATAAAAGATTTATTATTTTAAATGTACTATTTGATGACATATGTAAATATTTTTTATAAAGTCAGAATTTTTAGTTTTAAAATAGCAACCTATAATTATTTTACTCAATTATTATAAACCCCCATTTTTTCTCTTTTTAATGAATGTACACTTTTTACTTAAAGTAGTACTCAATAAATAGGGATTAAGATGAAAAAACAATTTTTTAATAATTACTTTTCGAGATATTTGAGATTTCTTGTCAGTCACTGTGAGGTCACATTAGTGCTACCTTTCTCTCGCTGCCTACTATAGAACTTGTGCGAGAGAAAGATATAGCAGTAGATGTCGCTATAGCTACTGGATAAACTACAGCTGACTCGTCCACCATTATGGAGCCACTTCAATCATTCAATATCAGAGTTACAGTATTATTAATCATAGAAATGATCTATAATAACGGGTTGTTCTGCTCCAAACTGTGCAAATCATTTGAGAAATGGTTATAATTTTGTACAGGTACTTATGCAATTCATATATTTTTCTCTAAAAAATCTTCACGAACCATATTTTTTCTTGTTTTATTGTTTTAAATAAGTATAAAATGGCAAATATGGAAGTTATATTTAATTATGAAAAATAGTTAGTACAAAAACTTATAAGAAATGCACTTTTATTTCATAATTTACTGCTTTCATTTTGGCACCAATATGGCGGACGAGTCAGCTATGTATTATCTAGTAGCTGTAGGTGTCGCCGTGACGTCACGTTGATTTAAAAATCAAATTCAGTTAAACCAAAAACAATTAAGAATTTTTAATACTACGATTTGCTTCAAAATTAAAAGAACTTTCATTTAAAATAATAAAAAGATCAGAGTGCAGGACCCCAAACAAGTAAATGAGTTTGAGAAATATGAGAAATAATGTTTATTCAAATATTCTAAGTAGCCATGTGAAAATAAATGAAATGCAACAATGTCATACAAAACAAGTTCAAACATCAAATTAAGTACCTAATAAGAATAACTTAAGACAAAAAACGTTTATGGCCTGATTTTTAATTAATACATTGTTTATAAAAGTGTCATATCGTCTCTGAACGAAAAGTTAAAAGCATTATTAAATATTACAGTCAAAATTCGACTTGTATATTTAAAGTTAATTAAGAATTCCTCAGTTTTTATTGCAACACCTTTCTTCGTATTATCTTTTCTATCTTCATTTCCTAGAGTCCAATCTGTTGCATCTGCATTTGACAGCTCAGCTATCTAGTTAGCAGCCGGTACCGGTGTGTATGTTTGCAGTTAGAATCTAGCAAGCGATGATTAGCAGCGTGCAGCAAGATGACCATGACCACCCTGAGAGTGTGTAACCCGACACCGTAGCCTACACTACCCGTTAAGATATATGTGGCGCGACCGCACGGACAGCTCCTTCTAGAATCTGCTACTAGGTCTGGATATATATTGCTAAGGACAATATTGTGATGGATTAGAGACGTGTAGTACTAAAGGCATAGTCAACAATAACAACATGAAACATAAAAAAATCTTTAAAGTCCAGTGGACTCTGGAAATCTATGCTGGGTGATTTTTTAAAGGTGGGATTCTATATTATCCTTTTGGTGTATTCAGTGTTATAGATAAAGATGAAGCATGGTCTCTTCAAGTTTATTTCACCAACTTTTTTTAAATCTACATAATTGTTTAATTAGAGAGTCAAGAACAATAAACCCTGATTTTTTAAAAATTTGTTAAATATTAATAGAATTCGAGTAAAATGCATTAAAACTTCTGTGACGTCACCTGAGCCAAGTAATACTTGTACAAGCAATCATTGAGAAAGAGATAGGTCTGTATTTATTTTAGGCACAAAGTTTCTTGAACAAAATGTCAAAAAAGTACCGTTAAACGCTTATCAATTAACCGTTAACCGGTTAATACAATTCACATATAGCAAATCTGTTGAATGGTTAATCACTCAAACAGGATTGGTATAACCGGTTATTTCGATTAATCGGTTAACCGGCTATTGGTAATGAACTGGTAGTTGAACAGGCAATTCTTCGCGGTTAGTTGATTAATCGAATAACCGGTTGACAGTATTACCAGTTATTGATATTTTCAAATAAGAAAATACTAACCTTGACCAACGGCGAATATTAATAGTATGTTCCGTAATGCAACCGGTTCGATCAGGTTTACAGTTTAGTGTTCCGTAAGTCCTGAAATTATTTACCGTTTACTATTCGGTTCGAGCTCCTGAAAAAGGTTGGTAAAAAGTCGGACCACAGCAACCACGAAATAATCCTGGTTTCTCTGGTATTTTTATCCCCACTACCGCTAATATCAAACATCATCATAAAAAAATCAAACGATATACGAGTATGTTAATGTCAAATTACGGAACTTAGTATTAAACAACAAACAGTGGTACACATTTGACATTTACATGAAACTACAATAAAAACTGTACTATACTTCAAAAAGTGTACCATATACAATATCCTTGAAAGCTGTGACGTCACAATCACAGACATTAGAAAAAGACGGAAAAGAGAGAGCATGATTAGTTTTGACGTTTGGGAGACACTTGTTTAGCAATTCAGCTGTGGCAGAGAGGTTAGTTTATTTATTGAGTCGAAAGAGATTTGTGCTCTTCTCGCCAGTGTTTTATTATGTCTGCAATACGTAATTGGTTTGTAGCTGGTTGTTTTAATAATTCTGAGGATACGCCTACGAAAATATTTTTTCACGTTCCAAGTAAACATATAATTAGAAAAATGTGGTTTGAAGCAGTGTACCAGAACCAGAACATTGTATTGTTGTGAAAATCATTTTGATGTAGGTATATTGGTAAAATAACAATTATAAACATTTACAGCAAACTTTCTGTACATTCTCCAGTTAAAATCCGATGCTGAAAATTGGACGTATTTTAAACTGATTGGTAGTAAAAAAATATAAAACAAATGTGGAAGAGTCCCAGCTTTCGTTATTGGTATAACCAGGGTCCATTTCGAAAAATATTCAACTCAAGCAATTACAAACAATGATACCATACCATGTGGTTGACAATGACAGCAGCTGTTATTATCTGAAACATCTTGTTATATACAGGTTCGGCTTTGGTCGGATAATTCCGTCATTAATGTCATTCCGTGAGTTCTACGTCATCAGAAAGATATTCAGTAATACCTACAATTTTTAAAAATTAATTTCTCAGTTATTACAAATAATTTTTAAATCAGACAAAGACCAAATACTATATATGAAGTTGAACTTTTAGAAAAAAATTAAAAAATATAGTAAATGACCTCATTGTATCTAGTCAAGTCTTCATACAGATGTGAATGAGGAATACGTAAAAATCGTAATTTTAGGAATTGTAGAATTGGAGTTATCGCGACCGAAATTATCGTCACCCACACATGCTCACACACACATCCAGACATCATCGTAAGAATAGTAAAATCGTATTCTAACGACCCCAAAATGTGCTTATTCATTAACAACTTCCGAAAGAATTTTATAACCAAAGATAATAGGTACCTTCCTTTCCTAAAGGTGACGGAAGGTAAAAAGTACAATGTAATTTAGGCTTTATATATAAGTACAGTAGAAATGTTATCAAGAGTTTAAGAAATTATAACAATTAATATCGCTAAATGTTGTTGACAAAATACACCCAAGACAATACTCAATAAAATAATTACTTATTCGTTAGAAAATAATCAGCTCCAGTTTTAATAAATTGAAAACTCATTCTGTAATATTAAAACAATAAAATTTCTTTTGAAATGAACTGATTACATTCACTTAAAACTTATAACAAATGTTTATGTTTCATGCATGGAAAAACTTCTTAAGATTATTACCCACATCGTGTATAAACAGTATTGCGAATAAACAACTTAAAATAATAATATGCTTTGTCATTATACGAGTACATAAAAAATGGCATTAAAAACTCCATGTATGTAATAAATAAAGTGCTATGACGTGTCGATAACAGATCAATCATGTGAAAAATAATTTAGCGAATACCATTGTGGCCAAATGAATTGAAGGAAGGGGCACAAAAACGGGGACCGTTTCATAAAAATATGCCTTGTAAGAAGCTAATCAATCAATAAGAGAAAAACGTATTAATTAAGAACACAATCTTTTTCAGCACACATTGTTTCGGACCACCTTTGAGTTTTGATATTCTTTTTGCACTTTGTTAACAATAACGTGCTTATAGCTTAGCTCAATTCAATAACAATTTTATCGCTAATAAGTTCGAATATTGAAAAACTGCTTGCTGCCTACATTATGCTTATTGCGGAGGCGTTAACATGGGAAAATTATTTTCGAAACATTAGACCTGCGGATATTTTGATCATAAAAACACTCATTAAGTGTAAAGAAAATTCGCATTCAAACTTCAATGATATCTCTTTTAGTTTTAATTTGGATCATTAAATCTCCGGCTTGATACAAGAATAACCAATCTCAACATTTCAGTAATTGAAAGTCATCAAATAAAACTGTTAGGAATTTGTTACTTATTTTTAACATATTTATTAAGACAACTTGATATTATGTCTGTAACTTTTTATTTTTGCAGTATCATTGTTCTTATATCTGTGACAAAGCTCTGAAATTGTCGATTTTTGGTTAATTTTGAAGTTAATCTTTCGAATAAGAAATAAATATTTTAAAATTTTAAAAAGTTACGTACCTAATTTCATTTTTCTAAATGTTTTTACTTCCTTGCACAAAGTAAAGGAAGTATTGTAATCACGAAAAATCCCTGAATCCATTTTGACTAATTTCGTCGTGACGTCTGTACACGGATCTTGCACAACTCAAAAACGGTAAGCCGTAAAAGTTGAAATTTTGTATTTAGGACTGCTATAACATCTAGTTGTGCACCTCCATTTTTGGTCATTACATAATTTCCAGAAATGGTACTTTATTTGAAGCCTACAATACATTTTAATGAAAATATATTTTAAAATATAATCCAAAACTTTTAAAATTTGGTATATAAGACTTTTATGTCAATTGGAATAACATAGTAGATTTTGGTTAAAACAAGCAAACCGGAAGTGATATATTACCTGAAGTCTGCGTCTAGCACATAAAATATTATTAAATTACCCCTTTGTTTAAGCGAGATATGTAAATTTAAAACTTATATACTTTTTGGTTTTTGTAATGAAGCTTGATATGGATTAGGACAAAAAGTAACAAAAAATCTGATGTGGCCAGCACATTACCTTCCGTCAGTTCTATGTATTTTGTATAAATGTCATACAGAAAGTTCCTTGCAAAATATTTTATTTCTTGTACATTACCTTAAGGCAGTTGTATGTATTTTATACAAATTCCATACAGAAAGCAAAAGATCCTATATTTCAAATGAGGGTACTTCCGGTTGACCAATTCTAACCAAAATCTAATCAGCTCTTCACATGGATGTAAGGAAGAGGAATACGAAAGAATTATAATTTTTTGAATTGTAGTATGGAAGTTATCATAGACGAAAATTTTGTTACACACACACACACGCGCGCACGCACGCACGCACACACACACACACACACACACACACACACACACACACACATACATACATACATACAGACATCATCGTAAAATAGTAAAATCGTATTCTAGGGACCCTGAAACGTGCTTATTCATCAAAAACTCACCACCCAATTTTTTGACCAAAGACAATACCTTCCTTACCTAAAGGTGACGGAAGGTAAAAATAGATGTTAATGTCAAATTACGTCAAATACGTGCAATTTTATAAATGGGTCTATACTTTAATTTGAAAAAATGCTGCTAGGAGCAAACCTACTATTGAATTTATAAATATGCCAAAAGATGCGAAGAAAAGAAAATTGTGGCAGAAACAAACAATCGTTTTCTGATATAAATTTAGCCACCATCCAGCTATCGACTTTCGGTAAACTGTCCGACTTAACTTGAGTGTAGTCTATTAGCCATTATTACTAATTTATAATGGAAAATGTCAGTGTCAAATGTCAAATTAGAAGTTTGTTATTAACATGTAACAAACTATCGCCTATCTTTATTTATCTAAATAACAAAAATAAACGAAGGTGATGGAAAAACTATTTTTCTATGTATGTGCTTCTACGACACAGGAGTGGGCGGTTATTTTTCATGACTATTTATGACTCTTTTAATTTAATTATTTACAACAAATTATTAAAACAATAATTATTAATAAGTAAAATATTGAAAATATTTTTTGAAGAATGTGAAACAGGCTCATAGAAAAATTGACGCTGTATGTTTCATTTTCCATCAACTGCGGGCGCATCTACTTCCAATACTGCAAGTACTCATACAAATCACATTACAAAAATTCCCAAGAAACGTCATATCATCCTGATAGTGATGTTCATGATTGAATAAAGTGATTTGCTCGCGTGTAATCAATCCCAATCGTGTGAATCGCACAAAACTATCATCCCTCGCGTATCGGAAAAACCGAAAACGTTACAAACAATTTTCCCAGCGCTCCGCAGGGACCAGTGTCGGCGGCGTTACGCCGTTTTTATGACAATTCAGCGTTTTGTAACAATTCCCCAAGAGGGCAGGCCGACACACAAGAGCTAGAGGGTGCCATGCCAATTCGCCCGCTCGCAATTCGGGAGAAATGTCAAATAAATGTATCGTCGCAACTGCAGCCAATACATAATAATTTTAAAGAATTTGAAAATAGGATTTTTCTCTATTTTCTTTTACATAGGTAAAAATATAGTAATGTATTTTTATTGTTTGTTCATACAACAATTTTTAATTTTAATACTATATAAAAAAATCTAGGAATATTGGCAAAACGCGATGTTACAATTCGAATTAGTAAGCGAGATATGAATTTTTGACTGTCTAAAATTATTTGTAATGCAGTTAATTATTCTGAGGTATCTGCATTGGGTATATATTTTCATTTATTTTTATTAAATCTTCTTTCCCATATCTAAATATTCAGTAATAAAAACAGAAATAAAGAGAAATGTTTAAAATAAATAAAATATTTAAAATAAATGTTATTTCAATCTATATCATGAAACATTTTGACAATATCATTTAGGACGACAGTAGTGTTGCTATAGTTCGCCCTAATTCATCCGAAATTTTACGATAATAACAGATTAGTAGGTTCGGGGCGTCCCTAGTGACGTCATATTTATAATAATTAAGCATTTCTATTACAACAATGAATATTTGATAATTTTCTTTTTAGCTTAAAACTCTTAATTTAACGTTTTACTATTTCTTTGCAATGGAAGATACCCCATTAGATATATTTTTTCTATGGTTTACATCTTCATATAGTAAAAAATACAATAAAACATGTTTAGGACAAAGTTTTCATTTATAATTTGATGTTAAAAAATTGAAACTCTTTACATATTTACAAACGTCCTTGAAAACTGTGACGTCATTTCGATATGCTTTTTCGTGATTTTTGCTCATTTCAGATTGAATATATGCCATTAGAAACACAGATGGCGCTAGTAGTTACTACGAGCGTTTTTGATATTTTATTCATTTTGTTTGTGTTAATTATTACACAACTAGATGTTATAGTAGTCCTAAATACAAAATTTCAACTTTCTACGGCTTACCGTTTTTGAGTTATGCGAGATACGTACGTATACGTACATATATACGTACGTACGTACAGACGTCACGACGAAATTAGTCAAAATGGATTCATGGATGGTCAAAATGGATATTTCCGTTAAAATCTGAAAACGAACATTTTTCGCGATTACAACACTTCCTTTACTATGTACAAGGAAGTAATAATAATTTATTGTTATTTTCGTAAATAATTAAATAAAAAGATTGGCGATTAGCAGAAATAGTCATGAAAAACAACCCCCCACTCCTCAGACGTCGGAGCACATACATTACGTCATTCATAGCTAATAGGAAAACAGTTTACATTATTTATAATAAAAGTAGGCGATAGTTTGTCACATGTTATGTACGCGCTCCGACGACCCATACTGTTGCAGATCACATGACTTTTTCAAAATATTACACAAATTTCAATAATTAACTCTAGAACAAAATTTTAAAAAATTTAGTACTTAGAAGTCATAAAAATTCTTGCAACAGCCCTATTGTTAAATAAATGACAATTTAATAAAATAATTTTAACAAGACTGCTTCTCCAATAATTTTTTTTCATAGCATAATTCTAAATATTTTATTTTAAAAAAAGTTTTAGCGCAAAATAGTGATCTACTGATGCTGACGTCACTGGTATAAGAAGAGAGAAACAAAATTCGAATTTCAAAACTTGATTTTCCATAAAAATGTGTAAAAAGCGAGTGGTCAGTGTGACTAATACGCTGATTATTACTTATGGTGGCAAATTGACTGCATATTATCGTTGGACTTGCAAATTGTTTTGCAATGGAGTTAACATATTTGTGAATGAATGAGAACTGGGGTATTATTATCTTTGTGTCGATAAATTATAAAACATCATGGTATATTTAGAAACGCTTTATTTCGCAAGTCCGAAAAAATCCATATGAATTTATTTGAGCAAGATAATTTAAGAACAACACTACATACTAGTATTTTGAATTTCGTGGTAGAGTTCACCATAGTAACAAAATAGAAAATTGGTCATTTATAATCTAGACCTTAAAACTGTGCAATATATATGTATAGGGTGTAAATGAAATAAGTACATTAAATTTAACCAGTAATGTAACTCGTCGAGAGCAACAATATTTTTTAATATTTTTTTAAATCTTCTAGTTTTTGAGTTAAAATTCTTTAAAGATTTGTTAGATATTTGATTATCCGCCAATGGTCTGATCGTTACTGCCCTCTGCTGTCTGAATTTAAGTTCTTTTCACACAGCATAAAAATTGTCGGCCAGTGCTTGCTTTCTTGCAGACACAGTAATTAATAAACGATGAACGGAAAACATATTTATTATTAATAAATTCGTAATTGTACAATTTTTAAAATAAAGAAATTTAAATTTTGGATAGTAAAATTATAAAATTGTGTATTAAAATAGACTTCTAAACACCTGTGAACAGAGGAAAAGCATGAGCATAGTTATGAAGTTATGAGATGAGTTATCGTTTATTGTCGACAAATCAAAACAATTTTAATACGTTATTCAAAAAATATAAGTACAAACTCAGGTCCAGTTAAACTACGTATATGACTACCAATTAGTCGTCCATTTATTGGTAACGCCCAAACGTTTCTTAAGGAAAATTTTTACAGTATGAGGATTTTCGTCTGTCGTGATGTGTATTGTGCACTAAAGACACCTTTAATAAACCCCGCCTCATCAGTGAATAATACTAGCCATTCGCAAAATTGAACATTGAACTTTTTGCGCATGATATGGATATCTTTTGCTCTTTTAAAAATTATCATATGTGACACTCCAAACCTACTGTGATAATTTCGAAGATGTACAAGATTTACAAATGTGCGAATATTAGGAACAGAATGATTTGAAAAACGTCCGTTTAAATGTGTTGGCAAATCCATGGCAGTGTCTTTGTCTTTATGTGAATAACAAAGTAAAATGTAGTACAGATACGAATAAATAAGTAAACCATAGGTAAATAATTACATTATCTGTATACTCGCTATTCGTAAACGTAAGCATTCGGACAGAATTTTACTTTATAAACAAGTTTATTACTAATGTCAAAATTTAATTGCACAACTGACTGAAAAATATGTTGAACGACTCATCAAATGCTAAAAAAATATGCAATTTCGAGATAAGTTATTAAAAAATATTGTTGGTCTCGTTGAGTTACATTGCTGGTTAAATTTAATGTACTAATTTCATTTACAACCTGTATATATATAGTAGACTGTTGTTAAAAAAATTCTGCATCAAATGCCACCAAATACATGTAAATTACGTAATATTTTAGGCCCATAAAATAATTACATTTATTCAATTTCTTATTAATTTCGAAAGCCTATCGGCAGTTTTCAAAAAACAATTATTGTAATTTTATTTTCAATATAGTTGGTAACACTGATAGAGCGGATGTCATGTGACCTACCATCAGTATGAAGTGAGCTAGGATATGTACATGTAGGTGTGCGTGTGTTAACTTGCCTGTTCTTGTGTTTTTGTGAAAAGTGATTTTGTACCGCCCTAAATATTGAATAAACATCTTTAATTCATAATTACATAAATAATCTTTATGTGTAAAACCGTCAATACATCCTTGACTAACATTTACAACACAATTTTCCCGTGTTAACGGGCTATGTTCGGGTTTCATGTATTCACCCTGTAAAGTTTAATTATAGTTGTATCTAACAGTTGCATGATAAGTACTCAAAAAAAAGAATAGGGAAAAATAAAAAAATTATAAATCTAAATAATTTTCCGCTTTTAATAATAGTAAAGACCCGTATTATGAACGCAGCAGTGGCGTAGCGTGGGGGGGGGGGCAGGGGGGCCCATGGCCCCGGGCGGCATACGAAAGGGGGCGGCGGTAAGCGCCACGATTTAATAATTGGAAAAAAAATTAACTCCAAATCGCTTTAAAGACCGTATTAGAAGAAAAACGAGAGGAATTTGTGGACGACGCTCTACGAAATGCTAAAAGTTTATGTGAAGAGCTTGGAATTTCTTTTGAACCCCCAAGACGAATCAGGAGGAGGCATATTTTTGGCGACGGAAATGTAGATGTTGGGTTATCGTACGAGAACGAATTGAGGCGAACAATGTTTACTTCAGTAGACAGAGTAACTGCTGAAATTCGTGATCGATTCCAACAGCTGCAAAATCTAGCGCAAAAATATGCCTTTTTAATGCCTGCAGTAATGTTGGGCTCTGAAGAACTTAACCTAGATCAAGCTCCTCGGGACATAAATACAGAAGAGTTCCAAAATGAGCGCGCACGTCTACGAGCGTTCGTAGCTGCAACACAGCCAGACTGTAAAAAAGAGCTTATTAAGTCTGGCTCTCTGGGTTTATTAAAATACATAATTGAGTCCAAACTTGAAGATGGCTTACCAAACATTGTCATAATGTTGAGTTGCGAGAGAAGCTTCTCTAAAGTTAATAAAAAATTATCTGAGATCGACTATGTCCACGTTGAGACTATCAAATTTAGCTATTCTTGCAATTAAACATGACATACATTTTGATATTGACGATCGTGTAAAAGATTTTGCTTTGAAAAAAACACGAAGAGTACATTTTTAATCTAATTTTTTAAACTAATAATGACAGAAATAATTAATAATACTAGGCACCCTGTAACATAAATATTTTATTGTTGTATGTATCTAGTGTTAAGTTAATAAAGTTATGTCTTGTAAATATTCTGACATTTTAAAACATAAACTTCCTGTGGGTTCCTTGCGCCATTTCTTCCCAGAGATGTATGTTCCTTCCGAAGCAGTGGTAGTTTATCTTGACTTTCAATAAATTGTACGATGTACATTAGGTCAGTTGAATAAAATATTTAAACTTATAGTTAAAATGGGGAGGGGGGTAGGGCGGCAAATTTCCAGTCGGCCCCGAGCGGCGAAAATCCATGCTACGCCACTGGAACGCAGTACTAAAATAACAGCACTTTTATGAATCGTTCCTTTACATTATATTCTTATGAAATTAAACGTCACTTCAAAAAACGCGCTCTATAAAAGTAGATTCGCAGTTTTTAATATTCCAGTAGATACTTATTGCTGTTACTTCTCTCCATAGCAGCATCCAAAAATGAGTATTCACTCATTTCTATCTCGTTGTGAGGTCCGTGTTTGGATTTATTGAGGGCGGCTTGGCTAATTGGGTTGCGAGTGGCGCTGTGACGTGTTTCCGGCGGATGCAGCGGGGGCGTTGTGAGGGCGGCGCCCGAATTCACACATCAACGTCATCGCCGCCGATTCATCATTATCGGATGGCGTGGCGGTTGTGCCATTGCTACCCATAGCTAATGGATGATGCGGTGCAAATGTTACACCAGAATGTTTTTTCACCTAGCTTTTAGGGTCATTAAAAAGAAATTGATAGTTTATATTTGAAAATGATGATGAGAAATTATGTCACTATGAAATAATTAATGCCAATTATATTAACGAAGCGAATGAAATAGTATTCGTATGTAACGCAAGTTACACTCGTAGTAACTTATTCTAGTAGGAGTTAGAAATACGGACACGAAAGCGAAACGGCGAGTGTACCCACTAACGACTGTTCTCAGAATCGGCTTTTATTCACATTATTTCTTTATAAGAAGATTGACAATATCCATTAAGAGAAATTTTTGGCAAAATAATTAAGTTAAGATAAATAACAAAATGTCGCCAAAAACTTATTCTAGTAGGAGTTAGAAATACGGACACGAAAGCGAAACGGCGAATGTACCCACTAACGACTGTTTAGAATAATTCTCAAAATCGGCTTTTATTCACATTATTTCTTTATAAGAAGATTGACAATATCCATTAGGAGAAATTTTTGGCACAATAATAAAGTTAAGATAAATAACAAAATGTCGCCAAAAATCCTTTAAAAATGAAGTTCCTTAACATCAACATCTGTGCTAGAATAATTATTATGTCATTCTTATTCAGAAACAGGGAATATTAAATAAATTGAATGATATTTTATAATTTTTCACATAAAGATCTTGAGTGGTGTAAAAATTATTTAAATAATAGACAGTTTCAGGTGTCCATGTTACAGAACACATCATCAAATTTTAATCTCCAATGCGGTGTCCCACAGGGTTCAATTTTGAGACCATTATTATTTCTTTTATGCGTTGCAGACATGCAATCGGTTTTAAGTTTTTCTTCTGCTCATTCATATGCATACGACACAACACTTCTTACATCTTTAAACCCTTCAAATCTAAATGAATAACTCTCCATGTTAAATAGTGATTTAGAAAAACTATCTCTTTGGATAAAAAATAACGGTCTTAAATTAAATGCTACAAAATCTTCTTTCCTTGTTGTTGGTAAAATTGACTTACAACCTAATATAATTATTTACGGCTCAGCACCTCAACGATGCACTTGTATTAATATTTTAGGTCTCTTGTTGGAGGAGAATTTATCCTTTAAAAACCATTTGAATAAAAAACTTACTGCAGCAAGACTTAGACTACGTCATCTGTATCAATGTAGGCACGACCTTAGTACATTTTTAAAATTACAACTTCTTAATTCACTTATCCTACCACTTTTTGACTACTGTGCTTATACTTACATACATCCTTAATTTAACTGATTCGGATAAGAATAGAATTACCCTAGTACAGAACTCCTGTTTTGCGTATGGTGTCTGCAAATACGAACATATAACTAAATACCGTCAACTTGCGAATATGCCCACGATAGCAAATCGTGTTAAGTCTATGTATCTTTGTTTAGTGCATAAAATCATAAGTACTGGTACTCCATATTATTTGCTTGACAAACTAATACAGAAGCAATACAATTATACCCTTAGAACAACAGACTTATACATAGTCCCAGCTTATAGAAAATCTAAATTCAAAGCCTCATTCTCGTATCTGGCGCCAACTTTATATAACAGTATACCTGGTAATTTAAAATCATTATGTATAAGTTCTTTTAAAACCCGGATTAAAATTATTATAGTCTAGTTACTTCATGTACATTTCAATGTTTGTTGCTTTAATTCTGTGACCTGCGTTTTTTTTCAAATATTTTGGATGTTTTTATTATTTTTTTGGTATGTTTGTGATTCTCAAATTGTTTCCTTTTGGCATATTTTTGTATGGTTATGTTAGGTGGAAGAGCAGCCTATGGCTAAGCCTCGCCTTTGGTTATTGGAATCAATACTTTATTGTTATTATTATTATTATTATTATTATTAGTATTATTGTTATTATTATTATTATTATTATTATTATTATTATTATTTTATTATTATTATTATTATTATTATTATTATTATTATTATTATTATTATTGTTATATTTTAAGAACTAAATAAATTTTAAAAACGGATCTATTCCTTGATACAAAATGATTTTGAGAAATATGGATCTTTCTAAATTTATAAGTCAATATTTGTTTCAATTCTATGGCAATTCATTTTTTCACAAAACGATTTACAACTGTGAAATATTAGTTTTTAGATTCCTTTTTTTCAGTTGTCTCAGAATATATTATTTTTCTGCTCTGTTTAGTGTAGTGCATAATGAAACCTTTTTGATTTCTGTTTTCAAATAACTACACTTCAGAATAGGGATCACTTTAGAATAATTCCATTGTACGCCACTGCGTTTAGTGGGTGGCCAGCTGCTGGACTCGCATGTCAACCGGATCATTTGCAGCAGGGTTCAGGAGCTCCGGCTCATATTTCCATATTTAGTGAACAGGGGCGTGCTTACGACAGGGGCCCAAGATTATTCCTATTTCTCTACTCAAACAGAAAGCATGTACAACAGAGATTCTTAAACTTTTTTTTTCAATAGTCCCCTTCGATTAATACAGGCTATATTGAAGTTGAAACAAACGCCTTCTTCAGTATTATACAGAATGTCTCAAAAGTCCGTGTTTTTGAGATTTAATCCAGGAGGCTAATACAAAACGAAACTTGTGCTTATTTTCGATATGTTTTATCCTTAAATCAAATCCCAACACCACAGGGTGATTTTTTTCAAGGTGTAAAGGAGATTAATATGGTAATTCAGTTTTTTGCAAACTGTTGCCCCTCTTTTAACTTACAGCAATGGTTGCGGTGTCAATACAAAGGTAAAAAATTTCCGCATCCGAAAATACCAAATACGTGGAAATTATCAAATATTTTAGGTCAATAAATTAATTTTAAAAATTATTCATTTTTCTTTAGCAATAGCCATACCAAATTTGAACAAAAAAAAAACGAATGCTTGACATTTCATCTGTCAGAATAGGCTAATTGACACTGTCAATATACATTAATAAAAAATCTGATGTGGCCAACACATAACCTCTCGCCAGATATTTTACCTGGTTGTACGCCTAAAACGAAAAATATTTTTAAATACAAATACACATATTCATGTCTGACTACAAAATAATTATTTTAATATAAATTATGTACAATACATACATTTTCTTTATATTCAATATCCTGAAATTTTCTTTTTCTACTTTCCTTTTCTTTTTCTTTATATTCGTCATTTTTTGCCGCAAATTCCTTTTATATTCTTTTTTACGTATATTCTTTTGCGTTGTTGAATTTTTTATTTTCATAATCTTCATAATAATGTACAAATATTTTTGACAGAGGCATACAAATATTTTTGACAGTGACATTTATGTGTCAATTACAAACATTTGAATTTCTTGCCTTGTAGTAGTTTGATCTGAGATTTTTTACATCAAATTATTTTATATGCTTTTCTTTATCTCTAAATCTATAGAAGATATAATAATGAATTTATATTTATCGAATAAAGAATTTAACGTTCTTTAATATAAGTATTTACATAAATTTTCGATAAATAATATTTAGATAATTTTTTTCTTCTAACTACTACTTCCGGTTGTCCAATTGTTACCAAAACTGACTGGCCTCTTCCGATTATTGTTAGATTGAGGAATCAGTAGTTAAAAATGTCTTAAGTCTTATAGTATTTGAGATAAAGTGAATCCAACATCCACACACACATCCCCCCCCACACACACACACACACACACATATACGGACATCATCGTAAAAATGTTATAATCGGATTCTAGGGACCTTAAAACGTGCTTATTCATTAAAATCTGGATATGCGATTTTTAGCATGAATACAATACCTCTCTTAGCGAGAGGTAAAAAATCTGGTGTGGCCAACACAATACCTCCCGCCATTTACAGCTCGAGTCACAAAAAAGATTAAGTTAATCCTTAGTTTTGGATTAGCGAATTTTACTCTAATTTTGACAGTTTATTTCTTAAAATATAGTCTTAATCTAATCAAAGTTACTACCTTTTTTAAACCCCACAACAGGATTAAATCCCAATTACTGAGTGGGTTCACATTCACACACATCCATGCCTTAGTAGGATTCGAACCCAGACTCCCGAGGGCACTCATGACATGAGGCGTTGTTCTAACCATTGATCTAACTGAGCTATAATAAAATGTAGATTAAATTTTAAACATCGGGATAGAATAGAATTTACTAATTCAAAAATTAGGATTAGTTTAAACATTTTTGCGAAATACATAATGCTGGAAACTATATTGAATTCCTTTTCTATTGTTCTATTTAATTTTTTCGTTTTAAAACGTTACTAATATTATTTTGAAATGATTTGTTCTTTCATAGTGACATTTATTTGACAGTTACATGTTACATACATTTGAATAACTGAGTTTTGTTTGTTTAAAGCATATGCCCTGGGATTTAAATTACAGATAATTTTATAAATTTATCCATAAAATATATAGAAAAAGTATTAATGCAAATCTATAAAAAATTTAATAATCTTTAATTTTTATGATAACATTAATCTCGAAAAAATAACATTTAAAGGTATTTTTCGAAGAAAAACTCTTTTGAGCTTCTTGTAAAGTGCCATTTCCGGTTATCCAATTTTCATCAAAATCTAATGGGCTCTTTCCGTTACAGAAAAAGTTCGAAATACAAGGTTTAAAAATTTTCTGAATGATAATATATGAGTTAGAGTGGAGGATCCACACATGCACACAGGCATCATCGTCAAATTTTTAAAATGTTAAAATTGGATTCTAGAGACCTTAAAACATGGTCATTTACCAAAATCTCGATATGCGATTTTTAGCATGACCCCTATACCTCCCTTACCCAGGGTAGCGTGAGGTAAAAATTTATATTAAGATAATTACGGTTCACAATTAATTGACGAAAGAATTTACTTTTTGTTATTTATTAAATAATCATTATTCATTATTTAATATTAATTGTATTTATTTTGAGCCATAACTTGATATAAAGTTTTCAGTGTTATTTGTTACTGACTTTTCATGAAGAATATTATATAAAAAATTGAAAAATAGTAGAAACGCCCATTATGAAATTATTATATTTATGTAAGTGTTACCATATTTTTGTATTGGACATTAAATTATGCTGCAGTAATTATATGATGTTCTTGCGCGTGGCGAACGAAAATGGAATCTCTGAATGGCATGACTTTTTATGAAGAATGTTATAGAGGAATATATGAAATTATTAGATTTATGTGTCATCATATTTATTTTTTATGGGGTCTCGTGGCCGCGTGCCTGAGAGTCTGACCGACACCAAATATTTCAAGTTTTAAATGGCACAAAATTGACCCCTGTGGTGCACTTTCCACGCCAGCAATAAGTGCCCGTGAGGTGACGCCTGGTAAACGCCCGCACGGTACAAATATGTCATCATCATTACCGAATTCTGTGTACAAAGCAGATTGGCACACCCAGCAATGAGTAATATGCCATGATGATATATTTATTTATTTATTTATTTATTTATTTATATTTTTGCACTGGACATCAAATTATGTTTCAGTAATTATATGATGTTCTTGAATATGTCATTTTCTTCATAAACAATTACAAATTGGGATCCATTGAATTTAAAGGGAAGCTAGGGTAGGGTGTGTACCGCAGACGGCGAATTATTTATTGGATAACGCGGTGGCGGCACGATGTTTACGACGGGCGCGTTCGATTTTGTAGTTCTGCTCTTGGGCAGGGAGTGTGAAATGTGAACGAGGAAAGCATCTCGCACATCGCACCCTGCTTCGTTTACAATATCGCGGGAAACTTGCGAGATATTGCGCTCCACCACTAGGGACCATGTTACGGCCTTGTTTCGGGGTGGATATTGAAATATTGAACAACACAGGACGAATTTATTGAATGGTGAATATTTTAATAAATATTTTGCAAATGCTGCACTACCACGTCTCTTCCAACAAAATACAATACTCGCACTACGTCAGACTAACCGCTCGACAGTGAAATACGAACGGCTATCAAATATAATATTGTCACGTTTTTATTTATTTCGGCGAAGTGTACAAATCAAAGAATTATTATTAATTAAAATAAATGTTTATTAAAACGATAAATAAATATTTAAAAGATAATAACAATGACGATTACTATAGGATTAGACAAATATTAAATACTAATTAAAACTAAGAATTTCATAAACTAGTTAAACAAAAACACTAAGATTATTTATTTATTGAACAATTAGCCACGCATTATTTCCACTATTTATTTATATCACGTTCAACTGACCGACCTTCACAGCGTCTTTATACTTATCTGACTCAACAGCGTCTGTATATTTAACTGCCCGGACAGAATTCACTCCTTTCACCTCATTATCTATTTATGTAACTAACTAACTAACTGTCATTCTCACGGACTAACTGTTCTAACTTCCACAGCTTCAGTATCACCGACTGTCTATATACCACAACTCTTCAATACCACTACCGAGTATTCACTTCCACAGCTATCCCAGTATACCAGTAACTTCCCGAGTACTCCACTCGACAATAAACTGCATACGCTCTCCACGATACTGATGTGCCACTCAACTCACTGACTCCTTACTGCTTACTATCTATGTAACTGTCCTTCTGACGGATTAACTCTGTCTCCACACAAATACGTCGTTTATATAGTGGCTCTAATATTTCTGGAATACTCTAGCCTCATCCCGAATGACATAACATGCGCGGGTAATTACGCTTATCTCCCCCTTGTTTACATAACTTCCCGCCTCACGTCTTCTGCCACCGCGAGCCGCCACTATGTTATCGATCGCCTACCTAGGCTCCGCCTATTTCTCTAGAAACGTTTCTATCGAAGGCGTCGGCTCGCACGCACTGGCTGGGGGCTCGCGGACAAATGTCGTAGGTACCCTCTCACATTATAATATTGTTTAGATTATTATATTCAGTATGTTAAGTAATAAATATTTTGAAAATTATAAACTATTAAATTCACTACAAGGAAAAGTTTATTTTGGTGAAAGATTAAAAAATAATTACCTCCAAGATAATAATTCTAATCAATAAAAAATAAGTAAAATATTTATAAATTCGAAATGAATTTGATTATTTTAACAATGTTTTTGAAATTCTCTCACAATTGTTATCATTTGATTATCTGGTTTTGTGAACATCATCCTACAGAAGTTTTAAAAGAAGCAAAGATATTGGCAAAAATAAGATAAAAAGTTTACTCTTATTGGCTGATAGTATGAACAAGTGATTAAAGGTGATTAGCAAAGAGATAGCTAGCAATGTTTTATCTCTGTCAATCGTCTAGAATTATTTTAGAGAAAAATATTTCGAATAACAGTTATAGAAAAATTAATAATTGTGCACATCTTTTTTACTTCCTTGTACGAAGTAAAGGAAGTATTATAATCGCGAAAAATTTCGGTTTTGAGATTTCAACGGAAATATCCAATTTGACCATCCCTGAATCAATTTTGACTAATTTCGTCGTGCGTATGTATCTCGCATAACTCAAAAACGGTGAGCCGTAGAAAGTTGAAATTTTCTATTTAGGACTGCTATAACATCTAGTTGTGCACCTCCCTTTTTGGTCATTACATAATTTCTAGAAATTGTACTTTATTTGAAGCCTATAATAGATTTTAATGAAAAACTATATTAAAATATAATCTAACACTTTTCAAATTTGGTATATAAGACTTTTATGTCAATTGGAATAACATAGTGGATTTTGATTAAAACAGGCTAACCGGAAGTGATATATTACCTGAAGTTGTTAACAGTTTTTCTTGAATAAAATGGTTTCATTTTGATTTTAGAAATAAATACTTCAAATAAGAGTTTTAGAGAATTAAATTCTGCGTCTAGCACATCAAGTATTATTAAATTAGCCCTTTGTATAAGCGAGATATGTACATTTAAAACATAGATACTTTTTGGTTTTTGTAATGAAGCTTGCTATGGATTAGGACAAAAAATAACAAAAAAATAAAAAATAGATGTTAATGTCAAATTATGTCAAACACGTGCAATTTTATAATTGAGTCTATACTTCATCTTCATATTGGTCTTGCGTACAAGGAAGTCGTGTGGTGTCCACATCAGATTTTTTACTTCCTTGTACGAAGTAAAAGAAGTATTATAATCGCGAAAAATTTCGGTTTTGAGATTTCAACGGAAATATCCATTTTGACCATCCCTGAATCCATTTTGACTAATTTCGTCGTGACGTCTGTACGTGCGTATGTATCTCGCATAACTCAAAAACAGTAAGCCGTAGAAAGTTGAAATTTTGTATTTAGGACTGCTATAATATCTAGTTGTGCACTTCCCTTTTTTGTCATTACATAATTTCTAGAAATGGTACTTTATTTGAAGCCTATAATATATTTTAATGAAAAACTATCTTAAAATATAATCTAACACTTTTCAAATTTGGTATATAAGACTTTTATGTCAATTGGAATAACATAGTGGATTTTGGTTAAAACAGGCTAACCGGAAGTGACATATTACCTGAAGTTGTTAACAGTTTTTCTTCAACAAAATGGTTTCATTTTGATTTTAGAAATAAATCCTTCAAATAATTTTTTTAGAGAATTAAATTCTGTGTCTAGCACATCAAGTATTATTAAATTAGCCCTTTGTATAAGCGAGATATGTATATTTAAAACTTATATAATTTTTGGTTTTTGTAATGAAGCTTGCTATGGATTAGGACAAAAAATAACAAAAAAATAAAAAATAGATGCTAATGTCAAATTACGTCAAATACGTGCAATTACGATACTTGGGTCTATACTTCATATTGGTCTTGTGTAAAAGGAAGTCGTGTGGTGTCCACATCAGATTTTTTTAAAGTATTTTTCTCAAAAATAATGCATCTAAAACAGTGCTCGTCATCTCCTCGCTAATCACCCTTGATCATAGGTTTGTATCCTTCATTATAAATTATATTTTTCTATGATCGATAAAAATATGCTTTTCGACCGACAAAAAAGTGAATAATTTCGTAGATATAATGATATTAGTAAAAAATAACATTTTTTTTATTAATTACTTATAAAAATTGATTCATCTTTCTGATCGTAGAAAAAATATTGTGTATACCTCTTATGAAAAGTATCTTTGCATACCATAACTATCTTAGTTGGTAGTTGCAACCCTTGCTACACTAAGGCAACAATCTGTGGCCTCGGTCTGTAAAAATTTATGCCCTCGGTATACAAAAATAACTATTTTGAGTACTGTATGTTACTCAAAAAAATCACATTAGAAGAAACACATCGCTACAATATTAGTCGCGTTCTTTTTACATGATCTCAGTTCGTTTTAGCTCACCTCAGTTGCCTCACTAATTTTGTTCGTTCTTTTTATCGTAAGTGAAGTGAGACCGAAGTGAGAAGAGTTCCTCCCACCTTCCTGATTCTTAGTCACTTCAAGAGGTTGTGCTTGTCGAGTTTTTAATCTTAGATGAACGGTGGGTATAAATGTTTTGCTGTCACAATTAGTTTCGTTATTGAAAAGGTTAATTGTTTATTCCTTTAATAATAATAATATTTTATTGGTTATTTGAAGAAAATGACCGATAATATTAAAGATATTTTACTGGAGTTTAAGTAATGATTATTTAAAATTTATTATGTTTTAAGTGTCGAGTTCATTTATTGTCGTTCTTTTTACTTCACAAAATCTCAACTCAGATAAAAAGAACGCGACTATCATCTCATCTTCCCATAGATCACCAATTCTAAATCAAAATGAGGACTAATGTATAGTTAACGTGATCAATTTTTTTTACCTCAAAACGGGACAGCACGAAGTGGGAGGGGGGGGGGGTGTAAACGTAGGCGAATTTTTTTCCATTCAAGGTCAAATGCCTTATAATTGAAAGTTACATTTTTTCAAGTGATGTAAAGTTGCACGTTTTTCCCCTTTCATGTACAAAAATTAATTTCCAGATCACTAAACATTTTAGAAAAGAGAATATATTTAACGGATTGTTGACTTAGAACAAGAAGATCACAAATACGTACGATCGAACGTCGTATCACACAGTATATCAACGTAGTATCACACAAAATATCAATAATTGTAAACTGTCATAAAATTGAGATGAACTGATGAGCCATTTAATTTTGTAAAAAAAGAACTTATTTTACTATTTATTCAAAAACAAGGTCATGGTAACAATGTATTAATAATATGTAACTTGAATTTGCAGACCCATTTGTTTTATATTTGTTGGCGGAGCAAATCAGTTTCAAAATGTCGGATCTAGTTTTCAAGAAAGAATGTAGCTCATTACATGATTTGTTGATGTTAGTCTTGGTAATCAAAATAAATCAAAAATCAAGGTATAATAAATTGCCGTTTGGTCCGTTTGCAAAAGCGGGACATTTTTGCTCTGGCTGGGGATAATGGGACAGACAGCCTGAAAGCGGGACTGCCCCGTCCAAAGCGGGACATATGGTCACGTTATGAATAGCCCAATGAAAGGAAAGAACAAGAAAATAACATAATACTTAAAAAAATTATGCATACATATTTAGGCAGTTGCATTTATTGCATTATATGTGATAGGAACAACTTGGAAGAAATATTAGGTAGATATTAAAAATTAAAATGAAATACAAGTTAATGGTGTCTTATAGTGCCTTTAGCAACGACATCTAACACACCTGGCACGTCGTCATTCTAACATCCCGTGTGCCATGCTAATAGACGTGGCAGTGTTGCTATACGACGTGCAATATGACGGTGTTAACTCTAAACTCTGTCGCTGCTGTACTCTTGCTTTAATTGTGTTATAATTAAACGTTTTACCGAATTTATTAGTAAAACGTTCCAAGTAGTGAAGCCGCACGTCAATTATACCTTCATTTTTATACTTTACGATTCGGGTGTTTTTTTATTATTATTCTTTATGCTAATGATATTGGAAACGGATGCAGTTAAATGTAACACCCGTGCGCGCTGTAAAAACTGCAGCTAATTTAAATAAAACTTGAATTAAAAGTAAGACAAGCAGGTAGTTATCTATGAATAGCATGTTGTGAGGATATCTCGTGTGCATATAGGATCACACGCATGGAATATGTAACTGATAAAATATGGACTTCTGTTGCTTGCTATTGCTACCTTGTAATAACATGTGTTACATAATACGTATTACAAAATATTCGATTAGACGATACTTTGATTTAAGGAAAATATATTGATTTGCTTTTTACTACAACAATTAACATAGCTTAAGCTCATAGTGTGCCGTGATGTTTTCTTCTACAGGCCGGCCAATATTGGAACTCATTCGGGTTGCGCAAAAGATAACATGCGATAGCACTATGAAAAGAAAGAAATAATCAACGAATTCTAGTTAAATGATTATTTTTACAGTCCGTGAAACGAGTACATATCACGCCCCATACTTCTTATAACTTATACTTATCATAAGTCATACTACGACGACAACCGAACACGCTTCGTTTTCTATCAGAAAAATATTTGAAATCCGCATTACTCAACTAAACTTTTATGCAAAGTGACAGATCTTCAACCTTAAACATAAAATTAAAAATATGATGTGATATGTTTCCATTAGTTTTATTGAGATTTTAACAATATTTTAAGAATAATAGAATAAAGGATATATTATACTAATAATAATCACAATAAACAGTTAAATAAGTGACATATTACAAAAATTAGAAGATCAAATGCCATTTTCACAAATATTGGAATATCATCTGGTTAAGTAATCAGCTGATGGATGTTGTCGTGATAGCATTTAATTTTCAACAGCGAAATTTTTCTAAGAACAGTACGTTAATTTATTTATATTCTTATGCAGTGCACAGCTACAAGATTCTGATGTTCTGATTTTAGCTCATTGGAGAAATAAACTTTAAAATATTGTGTTTTGTAAAATTGATGAGCTACTATACCGAAATACGAGTACAAAACCTGTAACATTGTCTGTAATCATCTACAATTGATTTGCTGTAAGCAGAATCTCATGGTATTTACACATCGATAAGAATATAAGAAACGGAAATTTCAGATAGTTTTGTTTCAGTTCTACAGTATTCTTACTAATATATATTTTTTTAAATAAACATGTGTATTGTCATGTATTTATCAGTTTTGCTATGTTCATTTAAGCTAAAAAAAGTTAATTGGTCTTATATTTGTATAGGTACTACAAATATGTGCCTACTTTACCATTTTATTAATTGTTGAATACTATATTACATCTTCATTCAATTCCAAAAGTATTTAAAATGTAATAATATTTTTTTAAGTATCTGACAGATCGGTAGATAAATTTCTTTTAAGAAACTAGAGAGTCATCTATTCTCGTAATGTTGAACCTATCTTTCTACTGCATATGTATTTTTTCCCAGTATATATCGAACTTTGCCGAGAGGACCCGAGATGAGTATGGCTTGTGAGAAGTAGAAATCGTGCAGAGTATGAGCTGTGAGAAGTATGGATTGTGATATGCTCCCCGTGAAAAAAGTTGAATAACCGTTCGGGCACTTCCGCTCCTCTTCGTTCGGATTCGTGCTTACGAAAGATACTGGTAGGTATTATGCTTTATGCATAGGCCTGTACAATATAATTTTCCTTTCACATTGCCATTGCGTATGCAACTTTGAAATGAGTTGCTATACTGGGGTTATTTGAAGTTTATGACTTGCCCCATGAGTCTTTAGCGAGTTTCAATATTTATTGTGCGTACATTTTGAAAAATACTTGTTAATTGATTTCATTTTGGGGTTCCTACAGATTGTTGTAAATCTGTCTTGTAAGTAACGACCAAATTGTTTCAATGTAGAATTTTAAAGTTAAAGAAAAGTTTTTAGATAAAATAATGGTGTGTAGTGCAATTTCGGAAGCAGCCGCCTACAGACAGTACGTTCGACCTGTTAGAGGTTCATATACAAAATTGCCTGCCGAAGTTAATTGATTCATCAATTTACATAATGTTAATGAAGATATTAAGTTTTGGTCTGACCCAGCTTCACATAAATAAAAATCTGATGTGGATACCACACGCTTCCTTGTACGCAAGACCAACATGAAATACTCGTATAGACCCAATTATAAAATTGCACGTATTTGATATAATTTAACATAACATTAATATTTTTTTCAAGCGTCGTAGAAATGGCATGTTTTCTGACTTGATTCACAAGGTAGAAGTTTCATTTCTACGTCGCTGGAAATTTCTACGCCGGCGGAGTAGAAATAGCTAATTTCTACTCCGCCGGCGTAGAAATAAAATAAATAAATATCCATAGAAACTACATAAAATTAGTGAAAAAAAGAAAAGTAGTGCGTTTGAAAAAAATTTTTAATGTATCATTCGGAATAAAAGTGCCTTTGTGTGCCTCGCATGCAATTCCATGCTTACCACACAAAGTATCACTTTTACTCCTAATAACACAATATACTATTATACTTTTTTGTCCTAATCCATAGCAAGCTTTATTACAAAAACCAAAAAGTATATAATTTTTAAATTTACATATCTCGTTTATACAAAGAGCTAATTTAATAATATTGGATATATTATTTGAAGCATTTATTTCTACAATCAAAATAAAACCATTTTATTCAAGAAAAACTGTTAATAACTTCAGGTAATATATCACTTCCGGTTAGCCTATTTTAACCAAAATCTACTATGATGTTCCCATTGACACAAAAGTTTTATATACCAAATTTGAAAAGTTTTGGATTATATTTTAAAATAGTTTTTCATTAAAATCTATTATAGACTTCAAGTAAAGTACCACTTCTGGAAATTATGTAATGACCAAAAAGGGAGGTGCACAACTAGATGTTATAGCAGTCCTAAATACAAAATTTCAACTGTCTACGGCTGACCTGAATTATGCGAAATAAAGATTTCCGTTGAAATTTGAAAACCGAATTTTTTCGCGATTACAATACTTTCTTTATGTAGAATAAATATTTGAGATCCAACCTAAATGTTTAAATAGTAGAAATGGGCCTTAGGATCCAGGGGAAATTTATTTAAATGAAGAAGGAATTGCGAAAAATTCATGGACCTCGCTGGGATTCGGATCCCGTTTAGGCTCTGGGTTCGAATCCCAGCTAGGTCCATGAATTTTTCACAATTCTTTCATTTAAATAAATTTCTCTTGGATCCAAAAGCCCATTTCTACGATTTATACTTCCTTTACTATATACAAGGAAGTAGAAAATAAATAAATATATCATCACGGCATATTACCCATTGCTGGGTGTGCCAATCTGCTTTGTACACAGATTTCGGTAATAATGATGACATATTTGTACCATGCGGATATTTAGCTGGCATCACGTAGGTACAATGTCCGAACACAGTGCTTGGAGGTGAAAATAATTCTTCTACCGTATCCAGGCGAGACCTACGGAAACTTTTTAGGCGTTACTTATAACAAAAATGTATGACAATGTACGCAAAATAAATTTTAAAAGTAGCCAAAGATTCATGGTACAAGTCAGAACAAAACTTCGTAGTATGAAATAAAACGGTTCACTAGCTCTATATTAAATATGAATGTTAAAGACTGCAATACTTCTTGACTCATTTATTTTCGGCCGCTACGATAGATGCCGAAAATAAATTATTATTTGACTGATATCCAGTAATTACTCCTTTACGATTAATATTAAAGCTTATGCTATGTTAATTGTTGTAGTTAAACCATATCGTCAATTCTATTTTTTTGCGAAACTTATGTGACACATATTGTTTGTTGGAACAGTTTAGCTGCTAGTATGCTATGCCGTCTGTAGCTTTCGTGTGGGCTTCATTTCAAACTTGCAAATTCAAATTACCGGACACTGCATTATGCACTTTGCTTACTTTGTTACACAAGTAATAAATTGCAACAGCGCAAAACAGCAAAATAACAGCGAAATATGGAACTTTTTATGATTTTTTATATGTAAATAATAAACATCTTTTTCAACGTTTGTTTATTCTAGAAAAAGGATGTAATTTAATTTAAAACAGATCCTGGTAGATAAAATATAACTGTAACAACAGTTCATATTAAGTGATTGTATCTTTTTAATAAGAAATGATAAATAAAACAAAGTATAAATATAAAAAACTAATATACTGATCTTTATATAAAACAAACACGGAGTGATAACGAGAAGAAAAAACTTCAACATCTTACTCTTCAGGTTATTTTAAATTAAAAAAGTATAACCATAGAACCAGAAGACAAAGTTTTATAAAAACTAGTTAATTTTTAAATTTTGTTAAAAAGCCACGTTTCCCATTGCTGGGTGTTCCCATTTTCTGAACATACAAGTAGATTTTTGAATATTTGTAACAAAACCACCTGGTGAATCTAAAGGTAATCATACTTGTGATTTTTGTACTGTTTAGTTTTTTGTTTCTTTTACTTGCATCTTTTATAGTAACAATGCCACAATATCTTGTTTTTCTTAAGTTTAAGGGCCGTGTTACTGCGAAAATCATAGGTATATGCATACACAAACACAACCGTAGACTGTAGCTATGTTGGTTCTTTAATGTTTTGTTATAGTTTAGTGGAAATAGCCAACTTGAATTCTGAGAAAAGGTATAATTTTTTTTTCAAAAACTATTAATCCTGTTGTACAAGATGCATTATACAATATTAGCTGTATTTCTTTGGACAGTAATTCGTAATCTAAGTTATCAAAGTGAACATGATCAAGAAGAATAATGTTTTTTCTATCTCGCGCTACCCTTGGTGAGGAAGGTATAGGGATCGCGCTAAAATTCGCATATCGAGGTTTTGGTATATGAGCACATTTTAAGGTCCTTAGAATAAAATTTTAACACTTTCTGTGTGTATATGTATACTATCATTCAGAAAATTTTGAAACCTTGTATTTCGAACTTTTTCTTATATGCAAAGAGCCCATTAGATTTTGGTGTAAATCGTATAACCGAAAATGGCATTTTACTTGAAGCTCAAAATAGTTTTTGTTCGAAAAATACCTCTAAATGTTATTTTTTCGAGATTAATATTATTATAGAAATTAAAGATTATTAAATTTTCTACATGTTTGCATTAATACTTTTTCTACATCTTTTATTGATAAATTTATAAAATTATCTATAATTTAAATCCCGGATCCTACGCTTTAAACAAACAAAACTCCTTTTATTTCAATGTATGTAACTGATATATAAATGTCACTGTTAAAGAACTAATCATTTCAAATTAATAATAGTAACTTTTTAAAAAGAAAAAAGTAAATAGAACAATAGGTAAGGAAATCAATTCAGTTTCCAGCAAAAGATTAATAAAAATTAACGGTTCACAAAAAAGTTTAACGTAATCCTCATTTTTGAATTAGTGAATTCTATTCTATTCCGGTATTTAAAATTTAATCTTCATTTTATTATCAAAAAGGTAGTTACTTGGATTGGATTAGACTATATATTAAGAAATAAACTGCCAAAATTAGAGTAAAATTCGCTAATCCAAAAATAAGAATTAGCTTAATATTTTTTGTGACTCGGTCTGTAATTGTCGGGAGGTATTGTGTTAGCTACACCAGATTTTTCGTTTTCTGTTCTCTATCAGTAATCTTTCATTTGATCACGACACAACATTCCCCTTTCCCTTCTGAATCAACCTTTTTTTAAGATCACATGTAGACTGAATCAAAGAATAGAGTTATAAAAACGGCCGATGAACAATTTTTGTTTCAATATGGTCCTCAATGCTTTCTTAAGGCCTGTGTCCACGATCCTAGAAATCCATCCGAGTTCTCGAATATAGTTCGCAATTCGATATCTCGGATCGTGGAAACTACCAACTCGGACGCAAATATCGAATAGAAAACTAGAATGAAAAAATGCGTTGTCCCATTTTTTCGTACAAGTTGCTAATTTCATTTAACTGTTACCAATTTAAAATCTTGACGTTTGATGTTTGATAAGCTTGAAAATGACAAGGTTATAAAATATTATATAATTCTTCTCATTTTTGATATTGATTATAAATAATTACTTATAAATAAATTAATATATTCGTTGTAAAATTTTTATTTACTTACTGCCGGGATAATTTCTTGGTTATGTTTTATTAGTTTCTAATATTGGTAGAAATGGCTGAAACTAACTTTATAAAATCGACCAACCTGACATCTGTAGTCATACAAATTCAATGTTTGTGATCAAAAAATGTGATCGAGAACTCGGAACTATTTCTAGCATCGTGGACACGGGCCTTTATACAATAAACTATTATTAGGGAAATAAAATTACTTTATATAGTTTCCATATATAAATTATTTTTCGTTAGATAGATTTCATATTCTTCCTGTCTGTTGTTTCCTTGATATTATATTTAATCCTGATTTAAAAGAATCAAGATTAAACGAATCATGACTTAGAAAATCTTAATCGTAAGACGAAGAAACACGGCTTTATATTTATCTTTATGTAAGATGGTGATGCTAAAAACTTATCCAAGTAAAGCATAAATTTCTCCGAGTATTAGGTTTAACAGAAAAGAAGATATGAAAATTAAAATGATAAGAAGAAATGCTAACGGAAAATAAGAAGATCTGGATGAAATTTGAAGTATGTTCAAGAGATTAAGAGTGGTGGTTTATCTCGTATTGTCTATGGGCAAATGGCATTAATAAGCCGCTTACTGGTCGTGTAGCATTTTCATCAAGGCAGCATCTAATCTCGTCCATCTTGTAAATCACAGCATTCTCGGATTCCGCGGAGCGAAACAAACGGCGGTCAACTCAGCCGTTGTGTATCCGCAGCCACAGCCACCTATCCATACCATACATCGAGAAGTAATAAATCGTGCGGCAGTGGTAAGGGTCGCACTCCACTCCAACAGCCCGCAGCATTCCCGGCTCTAATAAAACAAGCGATTAACGTTGCTCGGCATCGCCGCGCCCGTTTATCAAGATGCACAATCGACGAGCAATTACAGATGAAGCCGCCGCCTAAGATCCGATGATGCCCTGTGCTGATAATAAACACGTTACGCGTGCGCAAACGAATACTATACCACCAACATGCTTCAGTTCGTTATTGCTACGAAAGATTACAACGGACATGAAAATGAACACGTTTTATTACAAATCACATGGAAATTGTAAAATTTTCTGCAATGTTCTTATTCTTCATTGTCCTTTAGTTTGCAATTCGTAATTCTTCATACAGATGATGTGCAAGGCGAAACATATATATCTGTCATAAAGGCAACAACCAACAACACTTGATCACTTGAATGGCAACACTGCCATCAGATAGAACACGATATTATAAAATTAGCGATGTGTGCTAATCCTAGTCAAATTTGAACCTAGCACAATTAATTTGTGGTTTAAAATATTAACCTAAGCACACATTTCCATTTTACAATTTATAACGATAAATTCCAAAGACTAGTTTTTAACCAATCATGATACAAAACACTTGAAAATTCAACTAATAGGAACAATATTATACTGACTATTTCACTCATAAATATATAAACCAATCCAAATTCAGAATTCTACCTAGTTTCCTAGTTGCCAAGTATCATTTCGACAAAACAGCGTCATAAAAAAATTTTCGCACCCTTTAAGCCAATAAGATGTCGTACTTATATAAGTAAATGAGTGTTAATAAGCGAATTTTTTTTGACGTTTTAGAAACATATTGTTTACATACCTGTCAAAGTGTGTATATTTTCATTGTTATCAGTTTTTATTAAAAACGAGTCGATTCGGACATTTAAAACGTTGAAAAAGTAAACTTAAATATAACACCTCAAATCGCAATAAAAATTAGAAGATTTTTATCAAGAAAAAAATATATATATAAATGATAACCTGATTTTAATAGTCATCCGAATAGCATTCGTGGTTAAATTTTACCTGGAAAAATTTTCCGATTGTTTTACTCGGGCCTGTTGCCAATTTACCTCGTGACATTGATAAAAAATCACTCGTTTTAAAATTACCACTTATGATATTATATATGACTATTTCACTCATAAATATATAAACCCATCCAAATTCAGGATTCTACTTAGTTACCAAGTTTCATTTCGACAAAAAAAAACCGTCACAAAAAATTTTTCGCCCCCTTTAAGCCAATAAGATGTCGTATTTTTACAAGTAAGTGAGTTTTGATAAGTGAATTTTTTTTGACGTTTTAGAAACATATTGTTTATAGTCCTGTCAAAGTCTGTATATTTTCAGTGTTATCAGTTTTTATTAGAAACAAGTCTTTTCGGACAAGAATCTATTTAAAACGTTGAAAAAGCAAACTTAAACATAACTCAAAACAATAAAAATTAGAAGATTTTTGCCAAGAAAAAAATTATATATCCAAAAATAAGGATTAGCTTAATCTTTTTTGTGACTGTAAATGGTGGAAGGAGGTATTGTGTTGGCCACAATTTTTACCTTCCGTCACCTTTAGGTAAGGAAGGTATTGTCTTTGGTCAAAAAATTCGTTGGTGAGTTTTTGATAAATAAGCGTTTTAGGGTCCCTAGAATACGATTTTACTACAATTCCAAAAATTATAATTCTTTCGTACTCTTCTTCGTTACATCCATATGAAGAGTTGATTAGATTTTGGTTATAATTGGTCAACCGGAAGTACTCTATTTTGATGATTTTAACAGTTTTTCTTGAAAAAACTATGTTAAATATCATTTTTCACATTTAATGTTATTATAAATATTAAAGAATTTTTTATTCTCCATACGACTTGAATGCATTTGATACTTCATATTAAATGGATATAGAGTTAAAAAAATTATAAAGATATTAAATATCTTACATTAACCAGCTATGCTGGAAACAGCTGCTATATTAAGAAAATTCTGATTGAAAGGTGTCAGTGCAATTGACAGTATGTTTGTGTTATAATTTTTCTGGAAATATAGGATCTTTTGATAGAAACTTTCTGTATGGAATTTGTATAAAACACACACAACTGCCTTAAGGTAATGTACAAGAAATAGAATCTTTTGCAAAGAACTTTCTATATGACATTTATACAAAATACATAGAACTGACGGAAGGTAATGTGCTGGCCACATCAGATTTTTTTATATTAAACTTAATTGTAGTCATTTATTATTTTTGCCAATTATTGTCATTTAGGTGAAATTTTTTTATTTAAAGTCACTACCTATTATTAAAGTTATGTTAAAATAAGAAGCATAAATTGAGTGAGTTGAAAGTTATTACATTACTATAGAGATATGTAAATAATAATTACATTTTTTATTTATTTATTATATAATTATGAAAATGACATTTGTGTTATTCAAAACTTTGAATTTTAATTAGAAATAAATAATTAATTATCTAACTATAAGTTCATCTGATATTATATCCCATAGGATATTTTATTTTATATCAAAAATTAATAGTAACTACCATTATGAATAATGTGTGTTAAAACGGTAATATATTACTATAAATAAATTAGAATTTAATTATAATCGAATTAAACTATATACGTTTGTAAATGTACGTATTTGTCACAATCCAGATTATAAATATCAAAAATGATAATCGCCAAACTCAACCGTTTGAAATTAGCGAACTTATATCATTCTCCATCTACACGAAAATTTAAAATTTGTGCATGACATTATGCAAATGGCAGCGATGGAATTGTGCGACTAGAAGAAGTGTAATTTGAGCTTTAGCCACAGCACGGCCTTTCAATCTAGCGGTGATGTAGTTGAGCTTGAAGCTCAGCAGTGTTTTCACATCATATCTGCAAAACTTTTAATCGCGTTAAACGCGCCGCGAACAGCAGCACGCACAGGAAATGGCCGGCGGTTTTTGCGAGCAAAAAGAGCGATGGCCAAAGGGCAGCTGCCCCCGCTTGCCTTTCTGCCTCGCCGCCTGAGCAGTGGCGGAGAACACGACAAATACACAAAGACAAGGGGCCTGTTTCTCAAAAAATACTAGTTTACAAGTTAAAATTTACTAGTTACAAGTGACATTTTTAATAGTACTAGTTGTGTTTCTGAAAATTATTTTACTTGTTTACAAGTTACTAGTTTACAAGTTACAAGTTTACAAGTTACAAGTTAATAGTTGCAAGTGAAATTTTATTAGTCAAGTAAAATAGTGTTTCTGAAACATTTTCAATAGTCTAGTAATAATATTTTGTCGGCTTTTCAACTCGTCAGAGTTATAGCCCTAAATCAAATACTTTTTTATTTTTTATATTATTACAGTTTATTACACATATTATAATTAGTATTTGAAAACACTTACAAACATCCAAGCCCCTGGTGGGAATCGAACCCACAACCTCAGGGTCGAGCGGTGACGGTCGCTTCGAGCACTGGTCGCTGCCTCAATCCACACGACCACTGAGGCGGCTCAATAGTCTAGTAGTTTTTTTCTAAATACTAATATATTTAATCCAATAATCTTTAAATCAAGTGTTTTAATTTTCTGACTGACGTTGACATTTTCAAGTGTCACATTGAAATTAAATTATTTTTCAATAAAAATGTATACGCTTGATACGAAATTAACTATTTTGGGTAGGGATCGACCGATACCGATATCGGTATCGGTATATCGGCCATATCGGTCTTCTTGGCCGATATCGGTATCGGCCGATATGTAAACCACGATATCGGCCTATATCGGTATCGGCCTAAAAAAATACAAATTGCTTAATATTTCAGTTGCTAAGGATTTTTTAAAGGAAATTAAAACAGAAATGCTAAACAAAAACAAATCAACAGTTTATTCTTATTCAAAATTTAGGAAAAAAGTCATTAAAAATGTAGAAGTAAAGTTACACAATAAGTTAAACAAATTAATATTTAATGTTAAGTTTTGGCAAGTTGTAATGTAACAAAATTAAGCTTTCTGTTCTTTCCGGAGTTAGACGATTTCTTGCGCTTTCATAAACATTTCCAGCTGTAGAAAATAGCTGTTCACTAGCAACACTACTTGGCGGTGGTGCTAAATATATTATTGCAACTTTGTACATCAATGGAAAAATGTCTTTTTTTGCATTTGCTCTGCATTTTTTTGTGATTTATTTATGGTTAATGCGTGTAACGGTAAAAGTATATCATTATAAATCACTTATACCTCATTTATACAGCAAAAAATTTACGACAAAATTTTATGGCCGATACATCGGTATCGGCCGATATCGGATATGAGTATATCGGTATCGGCCGATATCGGTATCGGCCACAAAAAATCATATCGGTCGATCCCTAATTTTGGGTGTGATTCGAGATGCTAAAGGTATTCTATATGGAGCATTCTCTAAATAAATTGTCTAAAGCAGTTAAAGTTAATAAATGGACAAAAATCTGGCAAACTTACCACGCTTCGGGTTGAGTAGACAAGACAAAGACTACAAAAATATCAGGCACACATTTTGGCCAAACTTAAAAAAGTTGTATTTTTAAGGATAATGCATGGTTTCTGTTCATATCTAGCGCAAAAATAGGTACCAATAAATTAATTAATGTTTCTAAATTATTTGCCGTGAGTAACCTCTCATTCATATGAGGTTTCTGTATGGACTTAATTTATTCTTGCTTTAATTAGTTTTTGATGACGCACTACTTCTTAATCACTAGACTCAGAATCACTTGATCACGTTATTATATTATTTAAAAAAAATATATTAACACTAAACAACGACAGACACAACAAGAAACTGAATTAATATTAACAAAGAACCATTGAATTACATAGGAAAAAGAAATAGTAAATACTAGTTCCCAACTTGAAACTAGTATTTTACACTTGTATCTTTCAGAAACAAAAACTAGAAAACGTCACTAGTATTACTAGTGTAGGGACTAGTAATACTAGTCCCGTATTTTTTGAGAAACAGGCCCAAGGACAATAGTTTCTTTTTACAAAATTAGTAGAACTCGTTTAAAAACGCAGGTTTACATTTAAATTAGTTCAATGTTGAGATTGACTTTTTTTAAATAAATTTATTCCTTTTAAAATTCTAGTTCAAGCCGGATACGAGGTTTAACCTTTAACACCAGCCCGGGCAATCGTGGCTGTTCCGAATCAAAATGAATCCAAATTTGAAAAATAATTTCAAATGGTTTTTAAAAGATTAAAAATATTATTATTTTTCCTTTAATTATCTATTTAAAAATTACAGTAAAAATATTAATATTCCGGCAGGCCCGAGTTTAAGGTTCGGCCCACCGGGCATTTGTCAAATAGTGGCATCAATTTCTGTACCAGTAACTACATTTAAACATTTATGAAATAATTTCTAATTATTATCTATGCTCGGTGAGCAAATCTGTTATTATTGACAGATTAACTAATATTAATAAGCAGTACAGGAATTATAAAATAAAATAAGGTAAATTTTTGACCAACCTCGCCTACTATCAGTCCAATTTGGCCAACAGAGGCATTGCAGATCTCAGCATCTCAGGAAATCAGTTACCACTGCTAATAGGAACGTTTGCTGAAACAAATTTCAGTTATTTCACTATTTGTCCACTGAAAACTATCGCACATTAAAAATTCATATCGAGAAAGTTAGTTTAACACTAGGAGAAACAAATAGGCACTATTTTAACACCCCCAACAAAAGTTTTTCACGAGAATTATTATACTTACTACGAATTTGTATGTCACGTATACACTGACAATACAGGAATAATAAACAACACACACCGGTCTTAATATTGACTAGAACTTGTCTGTTAGTCGATATATGCTTTCACCTAACGACACGAAATTTAAATAAAAATAATAATGAATTACTAATTCAGTTAAATAACTAATGTAGAATTACAAATAAATTATTGTTATTAATAAAATTAAAAATCGTTTACCTAACGTTAAGTACCAAACTTTTAATTTGCGAATTTTAAAACACGAGTAAATGTCTGAGTTGTGATCAATGATCAATATATAGAGGTCTAACACCGGCCCAGAAAATAGTGCCCCAATTTGGAATTACGGTCGGCCTAACTTTAAGGTTCGGTCCACCGAACATTTGCCCGGTTACCCGCTGGCCGTACCCGGGCTTGATTCTAGTCTACAATATACATACAGTGTGTTCAAAAAAATTCCTAACTCGGAGTAGGCTATGTGCAAAGAAACGTATGTCAATTAATTAAATGTCAATTTGACATAAGATATTGTCAAAAATATTTTGTATAGAAATCAAAGCTTTTCTTCCTGTATCTTATTTTAGAAATGGAAAAAAATTAGAAAACGGCGAAAGTCAATATATTGTATCCTTCGTTATTGTCTTTTCTCTTTAAAATTACATTTCAAGATCAATTTTGACAACTTGACGTTTGAATTTAATAATGATCAGACACACGTTTCTCTGTTCATAGCCTACTCCGAGTTAGGAATTTTTTTGAACACACTGTATAAGGCTCGGGCCACACTATGCTTTTTGGCGGGAACTTAGAAACATAAAATTTGTTTGAAGATTTATATAATTATATATGAAAAATTTACAATTATAAAACAATAAGGATATTTCGCGTAAATCAAATTTTACAATGTGATTAAGTATATTAATTGAAAAAACAAAAAAAATCTATAATGAAAATTATATTTGTGATAAATTTTAAATTACAATTAAAGTTTGCTGAACAGATTGTGTAGATTGCCTTGAGAGAAATACATCGGTACTGATTATATTTTTTTTATTAAATGTCACTTATTTCTTCAATATCTATCTAATTTTATGTTATATTGGCATTCTTATCTCGAAAATTTAGTTATATTAAATAGTAGGTAGATTAGGCAGACAGACAGATAGAGAGCTACATGCTTGATGTATAACCTCATAATCTAAAAATTGTGATTTCTCTTTGAGAAACATAATCATTCCAAATAATTCGTTTTTGAACAATTTTACTATTTTTTTCGCGGCTTTTATAAGATGAAGTATATTGCAAACAACCTACAAATGATATGAATTTAGTAACACTGCAACATATTGCGGATGTTGGCATGCGTAGTTACATTATTTGAAGCTTCACTGTTTATTTCTACAGAAGTCAACCCGCTTCATAAAGTCCAAGAAGTCTGTTATTTAAATAGGCTAGACTTGTCGTTATCAAGCGGCTTGAAATATAAATCTTGATCATTTATTTCGAAGATTGAAAAGGGATGTACTAAATTCAAACGGCTTCAAAAGTCAAATAAAAAATAATTGTATGTTCCTATTTAAAATAAAAAGTTAATTCCCGTAATTTGAGAACTACTGGTCGATTTTTTTTTTACTTTATACAAGTATTACTCTAAAATAGAAATTTAACCTTCTTCATAGCTCTTAGTTCTAGAGGAGGCTATATATGAACAAAGAAACGTAGGTCAATTAAAATGTTTTAAATAAATGTCAATTTGAGACGAGATATTGTCACAAACGTTATCTAAAGAAATCGAAGTTTTCTTCTTGAATCTTGTGTTAGAAATTGAAACAAATTAGGAAACGGCAATTGGCAATACTGTATCCTTCTTTGTTATCTTTTTTTCTTAAAATTACATTTCAAGATCAATTTTGACACCTTGGCTTTTGAATTGAATAATGATCATATGTATGTTTCTCTGTTCACCCTACTCCGAGTTAGGATTTTTATTTGAACACCCTGTACAATCAAATCCACATTTCAAAAAGGAGTTCTGGAGTGTGGGTTTTAAATAAACCCACGTATTTTCGTTTAATAATCTTAAAAAAATAATAAAATCATTTAAAATTATTCGAATGTCCAATGATATTAATCAAAAATTACTTTTATGGCCATTATATTTTATTTATTAAACATGACTGATGTCAATCTTAACATAACTACATATATTAATTTTATAATTTATAGGTCTTTACATTTTTGTTTTGGATTATAATAAGGTCAAATATCATTCCATTGCAATATGTTTCGTAATAACAGAAAATATTTCTTGCAAAATTCAATTTTTATTATTTGTTAGTTTAAAAACCAAATCAACTTTGAATCATGATAAAGAACTACATGACATGAAACACTTAATCACGATTACCAACAGCAACAAATACAGGATGTTTAAAATAATTAATCATAAATTCGACTTATATTATTAAACAGTTAATTGACCATTTACGTGAACAGAGAATCTCTGTATTTTTTTTGAAAGCCATATTCTTGTTCTTCGCAAGAATTTTTTTCGTTCCTATGCCTATGTGTCGTTGCCTATGACTCAGGTTATTACACATTACACACAAAAACATTTTTAAAAATATTTGTTTCTTAATCACTCCAAATAATTAGTTTTTAGACAATTTTACTAATTTTTTGTCGCGACTTTTATAAAATGAGGTAAATTGCAAACCACCAACAAATGGGCTGATTCTTAATGAAAACAAGACCCAACTCTTCTTTTTTGATGACGTCATTACAAGAGTGAAGCGTGCGATTTTCAAGATTCCTACATGTAGTGATTAATAGGAAATTTTTCTTCTTGGTATTGACTATTACTGTCTATGTTGGTACTGGGTATGAAATGCGAGGGATCGGTATTGTGTATTTGAATTTAGGAGGTAGTACTAGCTGAACAAATAAAACACAGATTCTTGATTTTTACCTCCCGCTACCCTTGGTAAGGCAGGTATAGAGATCGTGCTAAAAATCGCATATCGAGATTTTGGTAAATTTTAATTTTAACACTTTCACTATGATTTCTGTGCATGTGCACGTGTGCGAGTGTGCATGAGTGCGTGTCCGTGTGTGCGTGTGCGTGTGTGTGGTGTGTGCGTGCGTGCGTGCGTGCTTGTGTGTGTGTGTGTGTGTGTGTGTGTGTGTGTGTGTGTGTGAGTGTGTGTGGTAGGAAAATATTACATCATTGAATTCGGAATTATAAATTCTATAAAGAATAAGCAAATAAAAAAATATATGTATGTTCCTATTTAAATCCCGTATTTTGAGTACTAGTCAATTTTTTTATTACTTTATACGAGTATTACTCTAAAATAGAAATTTTACCTTCTTTATAGCTCAAAGTTCTAGAGATAGCAATGGGGCCCATTTAAAACAAACATCTTATACAATTAAATCCGCATTTTAAAAAAGAGTTGTGGAATGTGGGTTTTAAACAAACCTACGTATATCTTAAAAAATAATAAAATCATTTAATCTTACCTGAATGCCCAATGATATTAAACAAAAACTTACTTTTATGGACATTATATTTTATTTATTAAACCTGACATGTTACATGTCAATCTTAGCATAACTACATAATATTAATTTTATAATTTATAGGTCTTTACATTTTTGTTTCGGATTATAATAAGGTCAAATATCATTCTATTGCAATATGTTTCGTAATAACAGAAAATATTTGTTACAAAATTCAATTTTTATTACTTGTTAGTTTAATAACCGAGTCAACTTGATCATGATAATTTGACATTGATGTATGTCGTTTGATTTTGTTAAGATGATGTTTGAAAGTAGCGGTAGTGGAGATAAAAATACCAGAGAAACCAGGATTATTTCGTGGTGGTTCGTGGTCCGACTTTTTACCAGCCTTTTTCAGGAACCGCGTTCCGAATAGAAACCTGTAAATAAATTCAGGACTTACGGAACACTAAACCGTAAACCTGATCAAACTGGTTGCGTTACGGAACATACTATTAATCGCGATTACGAATAGAAACAAATACAGGATGTTTAAAAAAATTAATCATACATTCGACTCAAATTATTAAACAGTTAATTGACCTTTTTTGTAAACATGAAATCTCTGCATTTTTTTAAAGTCATATTCTTCTTATTCTTTGCAGGAAATTTTTTCGTCCCTACGCCTATGTGTCGGGGACTATTACTCGGGTTATTACAGATTACACACAATCTAAAGTTAATATGGTAAAATGGCGTTATTCTCCAATCTTCTGTGCGGTGTGAAGCCAGCGCAAAAAGCAGTGAGTTATTAAGAGGGAAGTTATCCACTTTTATAAATAATTTGCCGGGAATATATAAATGGGTCGCCCGAAGCCATCAGTACTTATTTCTGTAATGAATGGTTAGAATTCAGGATTAATGTTGGCATTATTCTACCAGTATAATTGTTTTATAATTAATTTAAATTTAATTAATTTGTCAGTATGTTATTACTGAAACTGAAGCACTTAATACCTGAATACTAATTTACCTAGAATGATAATTTTACGAAATTCGAAACAAAACTCCACTAAATATGAAAGGTAATTTAATATTTTTTAATTTATCAACGATTTTGAACCTTGATGAAAAGTAAAAACTTTTATATAAATGTATTGGAACCTACATTCTAACGGAAGTATTAAATTTAAATGCTGCATGCGTTAGATGATCAATGATCAGTTTAGATTCAATCGATCAGATTTAATTTTGTTTCTGACTGACGTCCTCAACGGTTCAGATATACAGTGTGCTCAAAAAAATTCCTAATTCGGAGTTGGCTACAAACAAAGAAACGTATGTCAATTAAAAAATATTTAATTAAATGTCAATTTGACAAAAGATATTGTCAAAAATGTTAACTAAAGAAATTAAAGCTTTTCTTCTGAATCTTATTTTATAAATGTCTTATTCAAAATAACATAAACATAAATATTTCAAAATAACACTAAGTTTTACTCAACTTGCATAAATAACTATGTATAGATCCATCATTTATGAAAAAATAAAAAAGAAGCATCTGGACTTGCTTGGGTTTTTTTGGGTATTTTGCAATGACCCGATGATAATTATGAAACTGGGGATGAAAATTATGTTTACAAAATAAAATTAGCTATATTAATTAACTTCAAAAAAAATCTCAAGCCACTCACAAAAATATTATCAAATACAATTATACAACCTTATATTCTTTTTCTTGTTTTGTTTGGTTTTTGACAAAATCTTATTGCTCATAATGTGGTGTGTTCGGACTCGAACATTATAGCACCATAAATCGGAAACTTCCATAAATCGGACTTTTCATTTTTTTCTTAATACCATACCATTACTATGATTTAAAAGAACTAATGCTGGCCTAGCGTAAGTCGTAACGTAACGTACCATACCGTGGCGTATTGTGACGTATTGTAACGTGTAATTTTTCTATGCTATTTTATACAGAACTTTTACGGTAAGTATTTTCATGCTCTGTCGATATAAATGTACGACAGACTTGTATTTAACAGATTAGTTTATTCATAAAATTCTATATTTCATTTACATTTCCATTTAGTATATTAATCAAAAGTTTGACACATGTCACTCACGTCAGTTTCACAAAACCAGACTATTCCTAATGGAGTACTTTTATATTTATTTATTTATTCGTATCGAACTAATACAATATACCCACATGCATATAAAAAAGTACTTTTATATTTATTTCTATTTAATATATTAAGCTAAACTTTGACATATATTAGCCACACAAAAACAGACTGTAGCACAGGGCAGTACTAATTTTCGTAATATTACAACGTTCCGTAACGTAAAAAGATAAAAGTTGGCGATTTTTTGTTTTTGATACGTTACGGCACGGCACGTCACGTTACGGCTTACGTCTGTATAAATTATCACATATGTTTGCATTATTTTATTCTTTACGTTAGGTTACGGCCTGATAAGTTACGTTACAGTTTACGCTGTATAAATCCAGAATAAAACAAAAGTGAAAAGGTGTTTTTAAGGGCCACAGGCCGTGGACGAATGCAGCATAGCATCATGAGGGCTGTTGTCACGGAAAATTTATAAATAACACAAAAATTGTCAATATATGACAGGAGAAAGAATTTTCAGAAGCTATGAATGTCTAAGTTTTATGTCATTACGTAAAATCTTGAACGCCACGCGGCCGATATGCAAATAACAGATTTAGCTAATTATAAAGCTCCCTATCGCCTGAGTTTATAAGCTTCACCTCCGTCCGCACTGAGAAAAATGACTGGTTTTTAGCAAATAAATATTCATAATTAAGGGGTACTTCATTCATTTAATTATTGCAACTTTGGAACAAATACAATTAAATCTTTAATATGAAATGTATTTTATTCATTAAGTTATATTATTTATTTGACCGTCATTTATTTCATTAAATTAAATTTAATTTTCTCAAATAAACTAATATATTTACGTTTAGCATTTAAAATTGAGATTTTTTAATAAATAAATTTATAATTTTCTGAAATATTTATTTGTTTCTTGTAATATGTATAATATGTAATTGTTTAGAATTAAATTCACAATATATTTGTGTAAACTTTATCTTAATTACAAAAAAAATAGTTTTTATTGTATGAATCTATTTTTATTTGTCACAAATAAATATTATTTGTGGCAAAATAATATTTCCATTGAGTGAAAAATGTTCTATTTGTCAAATGACGATTTTAAGTGAAGTGACTTGTATGGACTTGTTTATTTGTTGCACGTTGCATCTTGTTTATGGTGGTGCTCATTTGTGACAGTGTTCATTTCTGGCGATTTGTTTTTCATTCGTGTGCTAAAAAGTAGTGAATATGGGTGACGAAACAGTGAGAAATGTACTACTTGAGTGGAGTTTTGGATATTTGCTTTGCATTCAGTGTATCTTTTATACCAAGGCACATGCATCGGTATCTGTACAGATTGTGTATTTATACTTTTATAATTTTTTATTATATGTACATTAATATACTTAAGGATTAAATTTGTGTGTTAATAAAAATATGGTGTACGAATAAATTAAATGTACTAGTCTTTATTTAATTATTTTCCTCAATTTTAATCTATTTAGAGTGGACAGGTTATGAGAGGTAGATATGTAAATTTGGTTCAAATAAATTATTATATATCCAATAATAATGAAATAAATTTAGCGCAATTAATATAATTTTTAACGTAAATAAATGCATAGTTCTCATGAAATAGAAGATATAATTGATCTCAATATATATTTATTTGAGACAAATAAATGCTTCAAATAAATAATTACATTGCTTCAATTGTAGATATATTTGGATCTATTCAAGCTTAGGATTTATTTGTAACAAATAAATTTACAGTTCACGTAATTATATCTTTTTCTCAGTGCGTTATTTACTTTATATCGGCCTAAAACTTTAATAGCTATTTGGGATAAAGAGTATTTTCAATAAAAAATATCAAAAATATTTACTGTTTTTATTCTACCCTTTAATTTTTAAAGAAATATCGCAGGTTTTTATTTTAAGTACATCTCATATTGTTTAGTTTTTGATGTGTGACTGCAAAAGCATTTTGTTTCCATTAAATCAGCGGTACAAATAAAACAAGAATAACTTATTTCAGCAGCGAAAACATGATTGTATTTAAATAGAGTGGGAGGATTGCTCACATCCATCAAACCAGTTTATTTATCCATTTGTTTAAACACAAACGATTGGCCGGAAATTTCAGATGAAAGATTTATTAACATTGAAAACACAACGCCATGTTTTTGCAATTTGCTACTTGAAATAATTGTTTGCTTTCGTTTCCCCATCACTACATCAGACAAAATAAATGGAATTTGTTTTTTACTGATGGGAAAATATCAAGTTTGACTTAATGATAAATATTTTTCTATCAACGAGTCGTCTTAGTCACTATAATTCATTAAAATTTCATCACATTGGGAGGATTTTTTTGGTTACAAAAACCAGATCACATTTCAAAGAAGTTTCAATGTCTAGGTCAAAAACTCAAAACAGAACATAAAAATATTTTAAAATTAAAACAATGATCTATTAACTTTTTATTCTTTTACCGGTTTCAGGATATTATTCCATTGTTTACATGTACAAAAGTAGGCTGGTAACTAAGTAATAACTGTATCTGTATGGTAATATTATTACCATACTGACTTGTCATCAACGGTCTACAAAGTGAAAATAAAATAAAATGAAAATATAATGCTCTTCATTAGTACATACAGATAACGTTAGCCTATCGTTCTAAATACGGTCTATTTTATTCTAAAGTAATAAACATGTGGAACAAAGCACATAATTTGAATATTTGTCATATTGACATATGCCAAAATAATTGTTCTGTTAACCATAGCACTCTGAAAGTAGCATTAATGAGGGAATTTCAAAAAATGGTATTTATCAATAATGTCTTAATTTTCTGAAACCGATAAACTATTGAACAAACCACGGATGTTATTAATCATAACAAGCCTTAGATGTCTTAAAATCCTCGCTCTACGAGTTCGGATTTCAAACCGACATCTTGGGCAGTTATGACGTGATTGAAATATAACACAAATTATTTACTGGATGAAGTATTACAAAAATGAACATTGATGACGTTTTTGTAGAAAACTTGAAGTGTTGTATTACACTTTACGATAAATCGACCGATTTATTGTTCGACTGCGACCTTCAATTTATCGGCACGTGTAAAACAGAAAAATCGATTTTATTTACGAAAATAAATCAATCAATAAATTGATAAAATAGAACGAGTTCTATTAACCGCGGTATTCCGTCGATTTTATGGGAATTTTTGGTTACTTTTCTAGTGCCAACTCTATAATATTTGACTTTTCACACAATATTTGACGTGTACATTAAGGTTATAAGTTTTTATCAAGAAATGGCAAGATATCGATGCTTAACACGTAGAAAAAGAATCGAAAGTCTAAAAAAGATAACGTTTGCGTTAATGGTTATTGAATATTTGAAAAACAAAAAATGTAGGAGAAGGTGGGTGAGACCATGTTTTGATACAACTAAAAGAAATTTACCTTTATTGAAACTATACCCACTTTTACTCATTTTTACTTCCTGGTACAAAGTAAAGGAAGTATTTGATATAGTTAATGTTGGGAACTAAATTATAGTTGAATGAAGGATACTAAAGGCCTTTAAGTTCCGTATTGTTGTTGATATTATTTTATTTTATTCAGACGTTTCGGTCAGTATTTGACCATCCTCAGTGCTATAAAATGTGTCATAATTCAAAAATACAAATATAAATTACAAAATACAATTTCCGCAAAGATCAACTTACCAATTTTTCAATTTAAATTAACATTATTACATTGAATGTTATTATAACAATTTATGTAAAATCATCTTAGATAATAGATTACTACAAGAAAATAAAAAAATGTTTGTATTAACAACAAAAATTAAAAATATGAGTATTGTTAACTTACCACATGAAAATATCATGTTTCTTAAAGTACAGTTTATGAAATATAAATGAGGAAAAATCCAATATTTATTGAGTTGAGTTATCTTTGCGTTAATTATATTTTGTAATTTATATTTGTATTTTTAAATTGTGACACATTTTATAGCACTGAGGATGGTCAAATACTGACCGAAACGTCTGAATAAAATAAAATAATATCAACAACAATACGAAACTTAAAGGCCTTTAATATCCTTCATTAAAGAAAGTATTGTAATCGCGAAAAATTTCGGTTTTCAGATTTCAACGGAAATATCCATTTTGACCATCCCTGAATCCATTTTGACTAATTTCATCGTGACGTCTGTACGTACGTATCTCGCATAACTCAAAAACGGTAAGCCGTAGAAAGTTGAAATTTTGTATTTAGGACTGCTATAACATCTAATTGTGCACCTCCTATTTTGGTCATTACATAATTTCCAGAAATGGTACTTTATTTGAAGCATATAATAGATTTTAATGAAAAACTATTTTAAAATATAATCAAAACATTTGAAGTTTGGTATATAACACTTTTATGTCAATTGGAATAACATAGTAGATTTTGGTTAAAACAGGCTACCCGGAAGTGATATATTACCTGAAGCAGTTTTTCTTGAATAAAATGGTTTCATTTTGCTTTTAGAAATAAATGCTTCAAATAAGAGTTTTAGAGAATTAAATTAATAAAATTTGTTTAAATTTAAAACTAAAACATAAAACTATAATTTCGATTTGTGAATGAATCTTAACAATAGTGTCTGCATTTATATAATGCAATAATTAATTAATTAAGTGCAAGTGTTTATATAAAAATGTGTTTATGTACAATAAATTTTTTAATGGAATTAAATATATTTATATATCATACCTACCTACTCACTCGACACCGTGTATAACATTTATACTAATATTAGTAAATATTTATAAAAAATATACACATTTTGATAATAAAATACAAATCTTGTGTAAAAAAATACGAAATGAGTACTATTTATACACTGTAATCAGTGTATATAAACACAAAATTGATGAAAATATACTCTACAAATAGGTATATTTATACACTAAAATTAGTTAAAGAAACTCACTATTTAGTGCACTAATAACCACATTTACTTGTGAAAATAAACACTAGTTTGATGAAAATGTACACCACAAATAGGTATATTTTTTCACTAAATTAAGTTAAAAATGACACTACACTGTGTACTAATAACCGCATTTATTTGGTTAAAATAACTCATTTAAGTGTTAAAAACTACACGGTATAGTAGTATCTACTAAATATATAGTGTTAATTATTAACACATATCTCCGTGTTGTTTATTACCAAATGTCGATGTGGTAAATTCTACACTACAGCTGGTGGATCTATATAGACCACATTTAGTGTAAAATTTAACACGGAATTTTTTGTGTGTATTGGTCTTGCGTACAAGGAAGTTGTGTGTTGTCCACATCAGATTTTTAATAACATTGACACGTACACTGCACAAAATTAATAAACAAAACGACTGAAGTCAGAAATTTACTGACATTCATGGTACACTGAGAAAAAGATATAATTACGTGAACTGTAAATTTATTTGTTACAAATAAATCCTAAGCTTGAATAGATCCAAATATATCTACAATTGAAGCAATGTAATTATTTATTTGAAGCATTTATTTGTCTCAAATAAATATATATTGAGATCAATTATATCTTCTATTTCATGAGAACTATGCATTTATTTACGTTAAAAATTATTTTAATTGCGCTAAATTTATTTCGTTATTTTTGGATATATAATAATTTATTTGATCCAAATTTAAATTCCTCTCATAACCTGCTGTTCACTCTAAATAGATTAAAATTGAAGGAGAATAATTAAATAAAGACATTTAATTTATTCGTACGCCATATTTTTATTAACACACAAATTACATCCTTAAGTATATTAATGTACATATAATAAAAAATTATAAAAGTATATATACATAATCTATACAGGTACCGATGCATGTGCCTTGGTATAAAAAATACACTGTAAAATGCAAAGCAAATATCCAAAACTCCACTCAAGTAGTATATTTTTCACTATTTCGTCACCCATATTCACTACTTTTTAGCACACGAATGAAAAACAAATCGCCAGAAATGAGCACTGTCACAAATGAGCACCACCATAAAGAAGATGCAACGTACAACAAATGAACAAGTCCATACAAGTCACCACTTAAAATCGTCATTTGACAAATAAAACATTATTCAGTCAATGGCAATATCATTTTGCCACAAATACTATTTATTTGTGACAAATAAATATAGATTCATACAATAAAAACTATTTTTCATTGTAATTAATATAAAGTTTACACAAATATATTATGAAATTAATTCTAAACAATTACATATTTGTAAGAATCAAATATATATTTCAGAAAATTATAAATTATTTATTAAAAATCTCAATTTAAAATACTAAACATAAATATATTAGTTTATTTGAGAAAATTAAATTAAATTTAAATGAAATAAATGACTATCAAATAAATAATATAACTGAATGAATAAAATACATTTCATATTAAAGATTAAATTGTATTTGTTGCAAAGTTGCAATAATTGGATGAATGAAGTACCCCTTAATTATGAATATTTATTTGCTAAAAACCAGTCATTTTTCTCAGTGTAGCCTTGATTCCAACAAAAATAAATTGATAGAAAATCGTTCTCAAGATTTCTACGATAAATTGATCGATTTATCCATCAATAAATTAAACGATTTATTGTTAAGTGTAATATAGCCATAATTACAATATTTGGACTGTTTTTTTGTCATACACTCTTCAATTAAAATTATTTCTTTAATTAATTTTAATATAAACTGAGTGAATTGTGATTTTTTGTAAATGGCTAATTTTTACGTATTATAGGTATTCATTTTTAAGTTGGTAAAAACGTGCAAAATAATTAAACATACAAATTGCCATTAAAATCTTCATTAAAATTGTCAGGCGGGCTTAATACTGAAAAATGTACGCAACCTTTTTAAAAATGTAAATTACAATTATGAATTAGCAAAATATGTTTTTAATTAAAGTTTGTTCAAATGAAAAATTAAAGATATAAAGTGTGATAAGGCATATTAATTTATTTCGTTTTATTTCGTTTTTTGCTGAGAAACGTCAGAAGACAAGAACAAAATGCTAAGTGATGCACAGGAAATTGCAGCGGTTTCCGATAACTGAGGGACAAGGTGCGCTGTCAAATTATAATAATTAGGCGCGTAAACGTGTTGTCACATTGTCCTTATCGCGAGCACTGCGCTTGCAATTAAACATTTCGCGTTTAATTATATATGTGAATAATAATCGCAAACGGTACCGACATAGCTGACAGGATGTGTGAACATACGCACTCGCTACTAGCGTGTTTTTGTTAGGGATGCATTTAATATTTTATTCTCTATTTGGCTACAAATAAAAACGAATAATTGAGAAGCTTTTGGCAAAAAAAGAGATAATTAAAGAAAAAACTTTCTAGCTTCCTTATTGTTAAAGATTTCTGTAACTTTATTTAACTCGGAATTCAGTATCGTGATTAAATATCACTCCAACTTTAAAATGTAATAAAATGTGCCTAAAACACTTTTCGCAAAAAACAGTTTTACCAAATTGTTTGACATCCTTGAAAGTAGATGTCGCTGTATGTAAGACAAATTTACAATTTTTGAACGATGGTTGATGGTTGTTTTTGTCAAAAACTCTTCAATAGGGTTCAATACCATAGTCAAATTTTAACTATATTAAATAAGAAGACGAAAATATAGATAAATTATTGAGTATTTTGTTTCAATATTAATTAGGTCGAAAACTACAAGCGATTAAAATTGATTACTAATTAGGTATGACGCGTTAGGTCCTAAAATTTGATTGGTCGCCCGATTTTAAAAAGGAAATTCGCGCGTCTGTTGCGGTCACCTTTAAAAGATTATGAACTGTCACATTGTTGTATAACCTAACAAAAAAAATCTGGTGTGGCCAACACAATACCTCCCGCCATTTACAGCCCGAGTCACAAAAAAGATTAAGTTTTTTGGATTAGCGAATTTTACTCTAATTTTGACTGTTTATTTCTTAAAATATAGTCTAATCTAATCCAAGTAACTACTTTTTTTTAAACCCCTCAACAGGATTAAATCCCAATTACAGAGTGGGTTCACATTGGCACACGTCCATGCCTTAGTGGGATGCGAACCCAGAGCCCCGAGGGCGCTCATGACATGAGGCGTTGCTCTAACCATTGAACCAGCGAAGCTATAATAAAATGAAGATTAAATTTTAAATACTGGGATAGAATAGAATTCACTAATCCAAAAATGAGGATACATACCTACATATTTACTTATGCTGGAAACTGTATTGAATTCCTTTTCTATTGTTCTATTTACTTTTTTCTTTTTAAAACGTTACTAATATTATTTTGAAATTATTAGTTTTTTGATAGTGACATTTATCTGTCAGTTACATACATTTGAATAACTGCGTTTTGTTTGTTTAAAGCGTAGACTCTGAGATTTAAATTATAGATAATTTTATAAATTTATCCATAAAATATATAGAAAAAGTATTAATGCAAATCTATAGAAAATTTAATAATCTTTAATTTTTATAATAACATTAATCTCGAAAAAATAACCTTTCTGAATGATAGTATTTGAGTTAGAGGATCCACACACACATGCACACATACACACATACACACATACACACATACACTCATACACACATAAACACATACACACATATACACATACACACAGACATCATCGTGAAAATGTTAAAATTGGATTCTAGGGACCTTAAAACGTGCTCATTTACCGAAATCTCGATATGCGATTTTTAGCACGACCCCTCCCTACACCCATTTTAGTAATAATGATATATACGAGGGTCTCTTTATTATTAAGAATATAGCACAAGAATAATTACAGTACCTACATATACAACCTCATCTGGTTTTCATAACGGCTAAGATATTTGTATTAGTTTTTGTAAAACATTAATTGCTTTCCAATGTTTTACATGTATTCCTGTAGATAACTAACATTGAATGATGTGTTTTGAAAACTTATTTCATCATTTCATCCAAGAGAAGTGGAAGTGGGATAGAGTTGAAAGGAACCAACGATATAAAGTGGCAATGCGGTAAAATCGTATAAATAAGATTTTATTGTGTTTTGTAGTACATTGATTTTTACAATTTATCAGGTGTATCCATATTTTTTTGGATGGTACTGGCTTTTTTCTTTATGTAGGTAGGTATGTGTTAAAAGTTTTTAATTTTAAGTTAAATTTACTACAATGTCAACTTTTTGATTAAAAAATATTTATACAAGTTATAATTGAAGGAGCAAGTGAATGAAGGTGTTATGTTATAAAAACTTGTTCCTGAATAAATTAAGTTTAACTGTCGCACATGCCATATGTAACTTATACAACCGCTACAAAATTGAAGTTTTTCAGAAAATGTTACGTAACACCTTCATACACCCATCAATAATTATTTAATTATGAAATTTAAAAAAATATATTAATAATAAGAAAACAGTACCTACCAAGAAAATAGTATGGTACTATACCTATAAACCGTAGTCAAAATTTAACCATCTTACATAAATGAGAAAGTTTGACCCTACATCAATTTTTTTAAATGAAACGTTGACGTAAGGGTTTGTGTCTATAAACTAAGAAGATAAAAAATCTAATTGTTAGTTGACCGTTATCTTCAATGCGACGCAGTTTCTTAATTGTAACGTTTTATTTATTTGGGTGAAGTGTAAATATTAGACAATTATTATTAATTAAAATAAAAGTTTATTAAGACGATAAATATTAAAAAGATAATAACAATGACGATTACTAATATTAAACAATTATTAAATACTATTAAGACTAAAACTAGATAACACTAACACTAGTTATTTATTTAAACAATTAACAGAACTATTTATTTACACTGTTTATATCACTTTATATTCAACTGTCAGACCTACCGACCTCCACAGCTTCTATATCCTCAACTGACAACAGCGTCTGTATATTCAACTGCTCGGACAGAATTCACACTTTTCACCTCACTGTCTATTATTTATGTAACTGTCCTTCTGACGGACTAACACTCTATGTGAATGAATGAATGTATGAATGAATGAATGAATTAATGAATGTATTCGCACACACGCCCTGTTTTCGCGTCAATGTTACCAACCTTAATTAGCCAAGAAATATCTTATGAAACGTGCATTTTATACAATTTTTTTCTATTTCGGCCCTTTCGTCAAAAATATTTAAAAATATGTTACTTTATTTTTAGGAATTTTTATTTTGCTTCATTAATATACACTTTATGAAACTTATTTGGATGTCATAAAGAAGTCCTCCAAATGAGTTTCACAATAGTACATTAAGAAACAAGTTTCATAAGACATGATTTTAACGCACGCGTCATTCTTAGTAACGAGTGAATTGCCGCGAGTTTTCTAAGGGGACAAGTGCGCTTAAATGTTTAATGAAACGTGTATTTTACACAATTTTTTCTATTTTAGTCATTTTTTCAAAAAATCGACGTTATTTCATATCCGGAAATTTCAATTTCGGTTGTTTAATGTCCTTTGTGAAACTTATTTCGATGTCATAAAGAAGTACTTTTTGACATCCAAATGGGTTTCATAAAGTACATATTAAAGAACCAAAATAGAAAACGTACATAAAAGAACCAAAACAGAAAAAAGTAAATTAATGCGAAATAGGATACATATAGTATAAAAAATACGTATTACAATGTCCACTTGTAAGACTCGTACTTCGCGTAAATAAGGATCATTGTAATAGTTGACTTTTAACATACTATAGTATGAATTTATTGTCTATACTTCATTTCACGAAAGAAAATACTGGTGAGAAGATAGGAACAGTTTGATCTTGTTTATTGATTGGGTAATACCCCGATATTATCCAATCAAACAACCAGATCAAATTGCTCCTATCATCCCATCACTATTTTCTTACGTGAAATAAAGTATAGTGACAGATAGATTAGACTTTATTTCGTAATAAAATTTGGACCGCAAAATTTTTCTCAAACCTTTTGTTACATACATTATTAGGGAAAATTTTATTTAAATATTAATTCCTTCGCAATCTACAATCGATTGAAAGTTTGTATAGAATAATTATCAGATGTATTTATATCTTTTGGAGACAGAGCTTGAATAGAAAGGAACTGACTACAAGAACTTCATTAGGAATAAAAATTCCTCTCGTTTTATTGTTTCTCCAGTAGCAGTCGTTCACACTCCCTATTTCTCTTCTCTGTTTCTTCTCATAAAAGTGTGTTGTTTGTGGAGCTCGTGACGTGAAACCCAATCCTACGTACGATGCATCTCACATCACGCGTTTAAAAATCTTGCGTTAGACGCAGCGGGACGCAGCAACCAGGACAAGAAACGCAGCAGCACGGTAGCAGAGTTATGAGCGAGAAAATGAAGAATTTTATGGCGTACGAGTTAAGAGATGAAGAGATGGGTTATTGGAGACGGACAAAGAAGAACGAGAAGTTTTAGTAGTATGTAGTTTGATAATTTATATTAAGTCAGGTTTATGTGATGCCACTGGAGTTTAATTGTAAAATATTTAAATTGGTATGGATTAATTATGGCTATCATTTAAATGGTCAGCAAAATATTGAGGTGATCTAACCAAACCAAAGCCAAATAAAACCTCACCTAGTCATTTTTTTTCTCTAAAAAGTTCTGGATGACCAAATATATAAATGGCGAATCATTTATAGTCTGGACGACTATTTAGGCGCGCCAGAAAAAATATATATTAGTGGATCCACTATTTATTTTAACAGTAATTTGGAATATTATAAACGCGTCGTAGGAATAGTGAACTGAACTGCATTCTTTCTACTTGCCAAGTAAAATCGTCCAGATAATAACTTCCCATTAGTAATCTTAACTGTAAAAGAGGGTCTAATTTCTAAGGAAAAAGGCAATCATTCAGAAAAATACCGTGCCGAAACAAAATAGTATATTCTACAATATGTAATGAAATGGCCCATATTCCACACGAGCAAAAAGTTTGTGGTTTGCGAGTGTGAATTATGCCATTCCAAACGTGTTGTAGACTATACTTTCTCCAATATTGATTGATTATAACAATTATCAAATACCATCAAATAATGTTTTTGACACCAGTCCATAAATTGCTTATAATAACAGCATTTATATCTTTTTTGTTTTTTTGTTTTTTTTTTTTTCGTAATAATTGGCCCACTGTATCTTTAGCATGTTCCCTTATATTTGGTGGCTTACATTCTATATCTATATCTTCAATGCCACTTGACATTTTTCTCTACAAAATGTTATTTAGTTAATTTTCAACTATAATATCCCGAGGACATTGATAATTACGAAATAATTTTATGACAGTTACCGAAAGCGCGTTGCTTGGTAAACGCCCGACGCCGAAGGCGGAAGGATGTTACCTAAAAGCAACGTGCTTGAGGAAGTTGTGATAAAATTATAAGTATTTATCAATGATCAAGGGGTATTCGGTGAATTTTTTTTTGCAATTTTAATTAAATTTACTAAGAATTTGTATTTAGCAAAAAATTTATAATTATAAAATCACCCAATAGATGTCAATAGTAGAGCTATGAACATATTCAACGTCAAATGTGTAACGATAATAATATTGACAATGACATGAGAAGACCAGACACGTCCAGTTTTATTATACAAACGTTTAATAGTAACAATTTTATTAATTGAATCATTATTTTCACTGCCATACCGTGAAAATGACATTTTCAAATTAAAACAATTAATCTTTAATTATCTGTCAAAAAGTGTTTGTTACTTATCAACTTAGTGACATAAGTGATAATTGTCTTAGGATAATTATCAGTGTATGTTTTGATTGGTAACTTTCGCACACGTGATCTGAAATACAGGAATTCAATTGGATAATTTTTAACCAAAAAAATTTCTAAATAATATATTATTATTATTTAGATAAACTTACTGCTCTAGAGATATTCAAAAATCTATAGAAGTTAACAGAAAACTCCAAAAGTGTTTAAAACTTCAAAACGTCAAACGCGAATTCAGAAATAAATAAATGTAAAACAAAGAGTCATAACCATAGCAACCTAACCAAGATATTTGATATTCCCCGCTAATATGCGGCTAAAAAGACTTTATTTGTCGAAAGCCATGTGGAATTATTCCAAACGGCATACGGAATTATACCACACGGTTTGTTGGAATAATATTGATTCCAACATAATTTTTAGTTGTGGAATATGTAGTTTCCAAAATAGTGTTGGAGAAAAATTATATTAAGTACCTATATAATACCTATATATAATTTTGGAAAATCTTGGAAAATAATCAGCTATTAAAAAATCGATTTAAACCTTGTTTCGATGATGCTTAAGGACTAAAGCCCTGTGAAACTATAAATTCCTGAATTTAATATTAATTAATAATACAATTGGACAACCGACCGTAGTAGGAAATATTTTTTTGTTATTGCAAATATTAAATTTTCCATCTGTTAGATATAAATTCAGTCAACATTCTGTATTTTTTTCAACTTTATAATTATCAATCTAAAAAGTAACCTTACTACTAAACTTGCTAACTAAAGAATTATTTTGTTGCTCATTTAATTAATACACTTTTTTAATGTGAAGTAAATTTTTAAAACTTAGAGTATGTACAATTTATAATATAAAGGCATTTTTTCGCAAAATTCAATTATTTATAGTTTAAAATGGATTAGAAAAAAGCTTTCAGATTCGGGCCATACTATAAGACACACATTTCGAGCAACAAATGAACACACAATGCAAAAGTTCTGGTAAATGTCTGGATATGAGACAACAAATTTCTCGAACATTCCTTTTCGAGAAGTAACCAACACAATTTATGGAACAGTTTCCATATTACATATATACAAAAGAAAATAATGTGGAGCACTGAGAAATCCCGGCAGAGAAAAGTTAATAATTAAATATAACTCATTAACAATTACAATTTGAAATAGTTTTGAAATAAAATTACATGAAGACATCAACAACTTTTTCTGTTATGTGTAATAGGAATTGGCAAATTTATATAATTTCAGTTCTCGATCAAAGAACATTATTATTATATTATTAGTTTGCAATTATTTCTTTCCGGTATTTATTCTACAGTAGAATAGATAGGAACTAATTTATTTACAACAAAATTATACTCTGTCTAAATAACTATGATTACCAAATAATATATTGCAAATTCATTTAAATTAGTCATTAGCATATTTTTCCTGGACAATTTAGACATCTATTTAGTTTGTGGGTAAAAACAAACAGTTTTCTCAACACATTTCAATATAATTACTTGGAATACGGGTTGACAAAAACAAGGCCGAGCATAAGTGACAAAAACTTTATTTTTAACAGGGTATTAGACGCCTAGGTAAAGCGGGCAGCATAACAAGGTATGTAATTACTCTGAAGATATTTCAGCAACGGCTCTATGTCACATGCGGGCCCTTGAAGGGCCAGGGAGGCGTTGGACAGGTGATTAGCTGTCGCATTCCAGGAAACAGATATCGCAGCTGATACCCGTCATCGTCAGCGGTCAGTGCAGTGCTGCCAGAACCCTCTACTGGCGAACACGTGTACTACAAGCACTAAACGACGCTTCGCGATACACACTAATTAACCCAGAGTATAAAATTGTCGGGGAACTTAGCAGATATTTAGGTATTACAAAGTACGAGTATTGTTATAGGCGAACGCAAAGTTGAAGGCTGTTTGTCTGATAATCAGAGTTCCAATCCGACGGAAGACGGTTATTTCAAATTATTTATGGTCTAAAATATCTCTTCTGAGTGTGCCAACCTGCTTATATTCGCTGATTTCGGTAATAACATACTACGTAATATCTGTAGCATTGAGGCGTTATCAGGTGCCATCTAGGGTTCTCAAATTTTCGTGCGATTTGAAAATTGGAAAGATTTTAACGTCGATCAAAATCAAAATCGGGTCATCCTAAATGCAACGCACATAGCCACGTTAGCCTGTTTTAACTGCTAATAATTTGCAAACTCCTTCGATTGAAAACAAAACTGAAATTTAGCAAATGGCGGGGCGGGGTTTTATTATAATCTTCCTTTATCAGGCCTGTATCCAGAACTTTTTTTGGACAAGAGGCTTTTAAAAAATGAAACACGTATTATTACAAAAGTTTAGAACAAACAAAATCTATAATTTAGTACTTTATGTACCAATAAAACGAATCAACTACAGAAGCAATCTTCTCATCTTTTTCCCAGCCATAATGTCGATCACTTTGTCTAATAATATGATTTTTACTAAACTTTCAGACATTAAGAAACATTTGGATAAAGTTAAGCTAAATTCCAGCCCCTCGAGTCCCTTCCCTGGCTACGTGTCTGACACACTGTCTACAAAAGTGATCAAAAAGATAAAAAATGATAAAAACACTTTGCATTAAAACTTGCTTAGAATGATATTATTTTTACCTCCCGCTACCCTTGGTGAGGGAGGTATAGGGATCATGCTAAAAATCGCATATCGAGATTTTGGTAATAACCACGTTTTAAGGTCCCTAGAATCCAATTTTAACATTTTTACGATGATGTCTGTGTGTATGAGTGAATGTGTGTGCATGTGTGTGTGTGTGTGTGTGTGTGTGTGTGTGTGTGTGTGTGTGTGTGTGTGTGTGTGTGTGTGTGTGTGTATGTGTGTGTGTGTGTATGTGTGTGTGCGTGTGTGTGCGCGCGTGCGTGTATGTGCGTGCGCGCGCGTGTGTGTGTGTGTGGGTGCGCGCGTGTGCGTGTGTGTGTGTGAGTGTGGATCCTCCACTCTAACTCAAATACTATCATTCATAAAATTTTGAAACCTTGTATTTCGACCTTTTTTCTATTATAGAAAGAGCCCATTAGATTTTGGTGTAAATCGGATAACAAGAAATGGCACTTTACTAGAAGCTCAAAATAGTTTTTTTTTTCGAAAAATACCTTTAAATGTTATTTTTTCGAGAATAATGTTATTATAAAAATTAAAGATTATTATATTTTCTACAGATTGAATTAATACCTTTTCTACATATTTTATAGATAAGTTCATAAAATTATCTATAATTTAAATCCCGAAGCCTACGCTTTAAATAAACAAAACTTCTTGGTTACGTAGTTATTCAAATCAAATGTACGTAACTGACAGATAAATATCACTGTCAAAGAACTAATCATTTCAAGTTAATAGTAACGTTTTAAAAAGTAAAAAGTAAATAGAACAATAGGAAAGGAAATCAATACAGTTTCCAGCACAAGTAAGTAAGTATTTAGATTAATAAAAATTAACGATTCACAAAAAAGTTTAAGCTAGTCCTCATTTTTGGATTAGTGAATTATATTCTATCCCGGTATTTAAAATTTAATCTTCATTTATTATCAAAAAAGGTAGTTACTTGGATTAGAGACTATATTTTAAGAAATAAATTAATAAATAAAATAAGATTAGAGTAAAAAAATTAGAGTCAAATTTGCTAATCTAAAAATAAGGAATAGCTTAATATTTTTTGTGACTCGGTCTGTATATGGCGGCGGGAGGTATTGTGTTGGCCACACCAGATTTTTGAATTAGCTATACTGAACTGTTTACTGTTTCCAAAGTATTTATTTTTATATTCTATCAGAAAAATTTACTTTCAGCCATACCGGATAAAATTGTAAATCGTTCAGTGAATTAGAGACGTCAACTTTCTATTGTGCAGTGGTTTTCATGAAAATTGGTGTATTTGTGTTTTAACATTTACTGATACAGTCTTCGAAGGTGTATCCAATATCCATTTATTGATATAATAGTAAATATATTTAAAAAAATTCTAATATTTAAAGTGAGGTCAATATCTCTAAATATCAAAATTAGACAAAAATTACAAAAAAGAACACTTTTTAAATCATTTTGAAATGTATATGTTTGAATTTTCTTATATTTTTACTTCCTTGTACAAAGTAAAGGGAGTATTGTATTCGCGAAAAATTTCGGTTTCCAGATTTCAACGGAAATATCCATTTTGGCCATCCCTGAATCCATTCTGACTAATTTCGTCGTGACGTCTGTACGTACGTACGTACGTATCTCGCATAACTCAAAAACGGTAAGCCGTAGAAAGTTGAAATTTTGTATTTAGAACTTCTATAACATCTAGTTGTGCACCTCCCTTTTTGGTCATTACATAATTTCTAGAAATGGTACTTTATTTGAAGCCTATAATAGATTTTAATGAAAAACTATCTTAAAATATAATCCAAAACTTTTCAAATTTAGTATATAAGACTTTTATATCAATTGGAATAACATAGCAGAATTTTGTTAAAACAGGCTAACCGGAAGTGATATATTACCTGAAGTTGTTAACAGTTTTTCTTGAATAAAATGGTTTCATTTTGATTTTACAAATAAATGCTTCAAAAAAGAGTTTTAGAGAATTAAATTCTGCGTCTAGCACATCAAGTGTTATTAAATTAGCCCTTTGTATAAGCGAGATATGTAAATTTAAAACTTATATACTTTTTGATTTTTGTAATGAAGCTTGCTATGGATTAGGACAAAAAATAACAAAAAAATAAAAAATAGATGTTAATTCAAATTACGTCAAACACGTGCAATTTTATAATTGGGTCTAGACTTCATCTTCATATTGGTCTTGCGTACAAGGAAGTCGTGTGGTGTCCATATCAGATTTTTTTAATGTGCATTAATAATAATAAGACCTTTAAGTACCAATGTTCATTTATTTTATTTGTTGTTTATGAACGTTTCGAGCAAAATCCGCTCATCTTCAGCAACTAACAATTAATGTTGTATAAAATCAAAAGTTGTAGCAATACATGTTAAATGTTTTCATAGTAGCCAGATGGAGCATGAGCCTCCAGTTCAACAGTGCAACATGCTGCTAACACGGCCCATAATAATTTAATTAAGATGTGTATATTTTAGATAAACAGAAATTACTTTTTACCCTCGCGAGTAGGTCTGAAAATACATACATTATGCATTACATGACATGTAGGTAGGAAAAGGTAAATATGTAGTAATAACCAAATACCTTATAAAGTACTTTAGCGTAGTTGTGACAATTGTTAAATACACGAGTGTGTGTCATCGCTCTAGGCTACACTTACAGGGTAGTGCCGGTTAGTTCCGCCGTCCGCCGAGCGCATAACGGTGGCGCCACACACACTTGTGCTCGTAAACGTATCCCGCATGGTTCATTCCATTCCACTTGGAATTATTCCGTTAGCACGCAAATTGATGGAACGATACCAGTGTTTTCCTAAGTGATGTTATGTAACCACGGGGGTCAACTGTCGGTCTCACAAATTTATAATAAGGGTAGCAGATTTATATCAAGAGTTTTATTTACTTGAATTATTTGTTCTCGAATTTACACGTATGTGCTGTTTCCTTTGTGGCCAGAACACGCACGTGAGATTATTTCATAAAGTTTTTATTTCTAATTAGAGTGGAGTAGAATAAACGATATGAAATTGCTGAGAACAATATTTAAGAAAGAATTTAGATTACATTATTAACTGTGAATTGTGCGATCAATATTGTAAAATGTTAATAAGAAACTGAATTTCAAAAGATTAAATTATTTATACCTACGCCCATGTACACAAAATACATTCGTTTCAAAACAGTTTGTTGTCGAATTAGAGCACACGGATGTGTATGTGCTTTTTACAAATTATTGCATACTGTTTGAAAAACTGAATCTTGAAACGAATATATTTTGTATACTTACATTAACCCTCGGACGGTGTGGTGGGGTATAACATACCCAACGACTACTTCATTGATGTATAACTTTTGAAATACGCATGCCAGTACCATGTACGTTCCAGTAGCTTGAATAACATTGAAATGAAAATATTTAAAGTAATATGATTACTCTACTCTTACTATAACGCATGTTACAACGACGTCGTTTTGAGTATAGTATACCCTACCACACAAATGGCGTAACTTTTTAAACAAAGGTAAAAAGTAATCCTATTTTAATTGTTACGTCTTGTAATTTGTGTATATTTTAAGCTTTTATTTTAAATTTGTTTACCATGGTGATCTGTTTCGCAGCTAACTTCAATCATAGCGAACGTTGAAGTTGTAATTTTTTTAAATTTCCAAAAGACCCAAATCTGAAGTATACGTGGATAAACACAGTCAGGTTAGTATTTGTTTAAAACAGAACAAAACTTTATAAAGTGTTTCTGAGCCATTTCAATATCAAACAAACATAGGTTATGAGCGCCAAACGTTAAATTTTGGTTTAACATAGCAACCGCCTTAGCAACGAAAACGCCATTTTCTTATTTGGAAACCTTCGTGACTGAACGGGTCCGTTTAAACAAACCGTTAAGGCCCATTCTGAATAAAAAAAATAGCGATAGTGTAAGAATTAGGCTTGGGCCACACTATGCGTTTTGGCGGGACCGGTAAAACCGCATCCGGTTAAACGGGATGGATCGAACATCGTCCACATATATCCCGCTAAACAGGACGGTAGCAATGACAACCCGATTCGGACACAGTCGGACCAATGTCTAATCAGTGCAGAGCCCAAATACTATACGTTGTCTATTAAAAAACAAAACCAGACCTTTGTGAACGCTCGCATTATCTCTAATGTGTTATAGTTGTCATGCGGCAAATAGACCGTCCAGTCAAACCGCAACATGCTGCGGTTATCCGGCAACCGGAACGCAACCGCATCGGTGTGGACGAATTCATTTAAAACAATAAGTTGTTGTCTTCCCGGTAAACCGGTCCCGCCAAAACGCATAGTGTGGCTCGGGCCTTAGTGGCATCGGTAGCGTATGAAATTTATAGTGAAAATAATTTCCGTTCACAATGAAAAATTATTGAAATTATAGTTTCTAGGAATTTTTTATTATAAATTACTGGGGTGCAATGTTGACAGTTATAGCTGTCATTTTATTTTTGCACAAAAAGCAACTGACGTAGATGATGACTTATTAATTACACTTATCCACAAGCACTTCATTGTGTGAGATAAGCGAAGAGATTAAGGAATTTAAAATTATTACAAAAAATTAAAATGTGTGGGCACAAATTGTCTTTGAAATAAGCGAAAATGATAAGTTACGTGTTCACTTTTAATTGTGCAAAGTTTATTAATAAATGATCCTTTTTCTGTTGCTCATTTTATCTTATGAAATCAGAAATCAGATGTCAATAAACGTCAAAACTGTCAAAAAAATTAAGCGGTAGCGTAGTGGCAACGTAGAAGTTTGGAGTTTGCAAACTCCTACCGCTGCCATTGCCACTGCGTTATTACTAATTTTCTTAATGTTTTGATGTGAACGAATACATTTGCTATAACGCATTCAATCTTTTAACCAGGCCACTACCACTGCCACTAATTCTACCGCTACGTTAATTTTTTTGTTGTGAATGATACTTTAGGTCTGACATTAAAAATTCAGAAAATATATCCATATTTGTTCCTATACTTTTTAAAACGTCTTGTATATCATGAAAATAAATGAAAAACGCAAGCTTTCCTATTTACAAATTATAAAAATCTGATGTGGACACCACACGACTTCCTTGTACGCAAGACCAATATGAAGATGAAGTATAGACCCAATTATAAAATTGCACGTGTTTGACGTATTTTGACATTAACATCTATTTTTTATTTTTTTGTTTTTTTTTTGTCCCAATCCATAGCAAACTTCATTACAAAAACCAAAAAGTATATAAGTTTTAAATTTACATATCTCGCTTATACAAAGGGCTAATTTAATAATACTTTATGTGCTAGACGCAGAATTTATTCTCTAAAACTCGTATTTGAAGCATTTATTTCTAAAATCAAAATGAAACCATATTATTCAAGAAAAACTGTTAACAACTTCAGGTAATATATCACTTCCGGTTAGCCTGTTTTAACCAAAATCTGCTATGTTATTCCAATTGATATAAAAATCTTATATACCAAATTTGAAACGTTTTGGATTATATTTTAATATAGTTTTTCATTAAAATCTATTATAGGCTTCAAATAAAGTACCATTTCTGGAAATTATGTAATGACCAAAAAGGGAGGTGCACAACTAGATGTTATAGAAGTCCTAAATACAAAATTTCAACTTTACCGTTTTTGAGTTATGCGAGATATGTACGTACGTACGTACAGACGTCACGACGAAATTAGTCAGAATGGATTCAGGGATGGCCAAAATGGATATTTCCGTTGAAGTCTGGAAACCGAAATTTTTCGCGATTACAATACTTCCTTTACTTTGTACAAGGAAGTAAAAAGCTTGAATTTCAAGCCAAGCCATGTTTTTTATTTAAAGCCAATCTACATGGCTTGGTAAATCGATATTAGAGACATTCATTTCTTCGTTTCTTCAATTCTTTATTTCGAGAATGGCACTAACAATAACAATACACTGTAAAGAACTATCATACAATATGCAAATTTAGTATTCCAGTATATTACTTCACTTCAGTATCCTTTAATTAAATTCAGCAGCGGTACTATTACACGAAACAAAATAGTAAATCCCGCAGATAGGACCAGAACGACCAACTGTCATCCAGACAGGCGACAAAGCAATAACACTCTAGTGAAATCAAGTCACAGGGTTTCCTACAACAATACATCATCAGGGTCCGGGCGCGGGCGTCCCCTCCACCGACGCCCCTGGTCGGCAATAAACGTTTCCGGGGCGACGCTCTCGTTATGCTATTATACAAATGATAACATCACATTACAGCTCACTCAATAAGTCAGTCAATCCCTAGCTGAAGGAGAGGCTGAAGCTGCTCTGCCGCGCGCACGCCAATGATATTTCAATCGGGTGCTACAGCGATGAACATTTGTGCGGCTGGTTAATTCCCAGCAGCCGAGTGTCGCCGCGGCTGCTACATATTTTACACATGGGCGGCTCGTCGCCAAGGGGCCTCTGATAGATATGTTGTTGTTAAACACGTCAACGGGACTGCACTGTTTCAATTGTAACTGTCCGGTTGAATGAACTGCATGCGATACGCATTTGTTAACAGGAATTGTTGAAAGACTAACAAATTCTACAAAAACGAACATTATACCCATTATTCTTTCCCCAGGAATTGTTTTGTGGTTTGTAAATAAATGTCCATTTTTGACTAAAATTATATTGATTGTATAATAGATCTTTTCATTATAAATTATCTCTTTCTATCGAATCGAATCGTACAATATTAAGTTTAATGTTAACTATTAGAGACATGAAAAATATTGCAATCACTAAAATACTTGGGTCCTTGGTGAAAATTAGATTCATTTACCATTTTATCTTTACAAAGCTTTTGAATCTTCAATTGAGAAGTTCTTTAAACTTGTCATTTTACGTTCTAAATACAAAATAAATAAAAACAATCATAAGACAAGCATGTAACTATGATTACCCCCATTATCACTGCCTTAGTTAGTCTATCTCTTTTAAAAAATGAAATGCTTCGTTCGGCTATATAAAAAAAATCTGGCGTGGCCAACACAATACCTCCCGCCATTTACAGCCCAAATCACAAAAAAGATTAAGTTAATCCTTATTTTTGGATTACTCTAATTTTGACAGTTTATTTCTTAAAATATAGTCTAATCTAATCCATGTAACTACCTTTTTTAAACCCCTCAACATGATTAAATCCCAATTACAGAGTGGGTTCACATTCACACACATCCATGCCTTAGTGGGATTCGAACCCAGAGCTCTGAGGGCACTCATGACATGAGGCGTTGCTCTAACCATTGAGCCACCGGAGCTATAATAAAATGAAGATTAAATTTTAAATACCGGGATAGAATAGAATTCACTAATCCAAAAATGAGAATTAGCTTAAACATTTTTGCGAATCGTTAATTTTTATTAATGTAAATACACACCTACATATTTACTTATGCTGGAAACTGTATTGAATTCCTTTTTTTTACGAAAAACCGGTAATTATTCACCGAAATAAATTAAAGCCAGTTTTCTAAACAATTTCAAAAGAGAAGGGAAAAGTACACATATCTATTATACTTCTAACACTAAAATGAATGGAAAACCCTTTTTTTAACAAGCGTAGATACACAATTTATAAAAATAAGAGTTTTTTGTTTCCTCGGTGTATTTGATAACAGGTTAATGCAAGTAATTTAAAAACAGGTTTAATAAATGGAAAACTTGTTTAAACAAAAAGTTCTCGATTTCGATATTTTATTTATAAAAATCTGAATCAATATAGTGATACTTACAAAATTACAATTATTTTTAGTTATTCAAATTTTAATTTTCTAAGTAGGAAAGGAGTTATTTGAAGTACTTATTATTTCATCCTTACGATATACAATATTATATTTTAGTAGAGATCTGGCATCAGCTATCTCAATAAAAAGTATATTTATTAAGTGATTCATTAACTGTTTCAAATAGAGATATTTTTCCTTGGACGCTACTGGTGTTTGGGGGTTTGTCCGCCGCTATTCTCGCTCAGCGGGCATAATATTAGGGCAGATATTAAACACAACTTGACCGAAACATCGATTAGTGTCGCGGGGTGAAATGCACCCCCCTAAGGGCACCACACTACCCCGGCTGATTTATCGCGAGGGGTCCCCGGTCTCGCGTTCCGGTTCACTTTAAATCGTGATTTAAATTAGCTACGACGTGGTGCGGGCTCCAATCACTGGAAAATTGAATCGCACAAGTGTCGCGTATTTCCACTCCTGCCCTGCCCCCAGTGATAACGAACGCCGCTGATGCTGGGGAATCTGGCCTAGCGTGAAATGTAATATTAGTTCATTGTTCACATGTTATTCCCTAATACCAAGGATGGGTGGGAAGCTGTTGAAGTAAATTGGAAAATTATGTTCCGATTACGACTAAATTTATTCCTTTTTTGTGGTGGATTTGTCAATTTTGTTTCCGGGTAATAATCACTGGAAATAGATTTCTATTAGCATAAATTATTTTAGCTAGACTTATAGGTTACATATGAAGATAATTTGTCGATATCTCTTCGTTTTCGAAATTTTTTTGAGGTGTGGAGCTAGTTCGCCTCCTTGTGGTGCACCCTGGGTAACTCTAAATAAACTAGCACAAGCCGGCGACCAGATACCCTTGTTAAGGGTCTGACGGTCACTACAGTCGTCACAATGGCTCAAACAGTGGTGAAGTCGCAGCAGTTTCAATAGGACCATCTGGTTATCTAGAATCGGGCAAACAAGATGTTACTACATAATCTTCAACGGCATCTTCTACTAACTCGAGCAACTTAGTCTTCTTCAAGTGTAGCATCGGCCTTAGGAACCCCATCGTAATAAGTGCCAATTCCATCAACAAATTATGTTACTGCGGTCTCGTGGCCGCGAGCCTGAGTGTCAGATCGCGAATCTGGACCCCCGGGTTCGATCCCGACCGAGGCCAAATATTTCCAATTTTAAATGGCACAAAATTGACCCCTGTGGTGCACTCTCCACACCAGCAATAACTGCCCGTGAGGTGAAGCCTGGTAAGCGCCCGCTCGGTGCACATATTTCATCATTACCGATATCTGTGTACAAAGCAGATTGGCACACCCAGCAATGGGTACTAAGCCGTGATGATCATATTTATGTGCCTGTACTGCCATAAGATAATTAAAAATAAGTCGGATTTTGTTTCAAAATTAGGAATATGGGTCTTTTCGAGTTTAAATTAAGATGGAGTTAACTATACATGTTTTTAATGGAAAGATCAATAGTCATTACTTGTGTTTTGAATAGGTTCTGGTGCTGTTGGTTTAGTTTGTAATCTAGAAGTTTGGTTGTCAATTTAAATTAAGAATCTAAAGAGGCAGTGAAATTAATTTGTCAATCTTATATATTGGCAGTTCAAAGATAGTTATATATGTTTCCGTCGTGAATGCAGTTTGCAACTAAACTAAGGCTTGGAGAGCCGAGGTGCTGCAAGCATTCAAAACCGAAAACTGCACTGTACGACTCGAGGTGCATATGAGATTTTTCATCATATCTTATATATCATTTTTTATACACATCTGTCGTATTAATAATAATTAATGAAGGTAGCGGTGTTTTAGATATTCTTGAGAACCAAACCGCACATAATTATTTCAACAAAAAAAAATCAAATGTGTTATGTGTCAATGTCAGTTCATTTTATAATTTTGAGTAATAAATTTATAACTATTTAATCAAAAACATGTCTCAAGAATACAAGTAGCGGAAAAAGCATCGTCCCATATTTTATTACCTGGGAAATCCCCACAAAGATATTTGTAGACAATTTATTTTTTTGCGCTAGGTACCTAATGAAATATTTCAACTCGTTGCCTATGGTGACTATCTCCTGAATATAAACTGTCGCTTAAGGTGCATTCACAAATGAAAATTAGGGTTATGGTTTTGTTTAGATTTAAATCATTCATAAATGCAAGTTTAATTTAACTCTAATTTGGTTTTGATAGTAATACACATGTATGTAAATGCTTCAAACACAAAATTAAAATATCGGTAGAGCAATACTTAATAGATACCCGTGCGCCGTGAAACTGTCATTCATTTGGAATTATTGGTTATATTTCAGCAATTAAATTTTGACAGTTCTATGTTCCTCTCGCATTTGTTTGAAAAGCTGATTCCACCAAGTAAATACTAAATGAAGATGGGTGTATGTATATACCTATATCCTTTTACACTTGTTGTCATTGGTGAAGTTTATGACGTCAAACTAAATCATAAACCTAAAGTTTGGACTTTGCAATGTTTGGCTTTATGATTCAGATTTAGAGACACTAAATTCTGAAGTGTGAATGGAGTCATTACATAATATGCGGCAATAGTCTTTAAATCTAAAGTATAAACCATAAACCTAATTTGCATTTGTGAATGTACCTTTACTATCAACAAAACAATGACATAATGTCACATTTTCGTAGTAGCATGACGAAAAATTCATTACTCATTGTAGCCTACAATTAGGGCTCCCAAAATTAAATGTTGTCGATGACGCGGGAAAGAGATTTAAGTTTTATGCTTAAAAAAATTAACATAAATATGTTAATGATGACAATTGAAATATTCCTTATTAAAATCCAAATAACCTTTTTCGAAACCTCTGTATTGTAATATGTATGTACAAAAATTATACAGGGTGGTATCTTGGACGACGCAGCATAGCGGTTTCAATGATAAATTCTTAATGTGCAGTTATTTGCTCCCCTAATTATATTCGAGCAAAATTGTATTTAAGTTTTTGTTACAGACAAAAATACAGCATCCGAATATGCTCTTGTTTATAATTTTTCAATTTCCGGAACCGTAATAAATAGTCAAAAATAATATTTTTACAAAAATCATGGAACAAAAATTTAAATAAAAACGCAAACTTCTGTCGCTAATTAAAGAAATCTTAAATTTGGTTCTCGTCAAACAACATTGTTGTAATGAACAACTATTACATCGTTGTCATCAACTACAATAAAGATATTTATTCACAATCGGTTAGTAATATGATGATTTCTGACTTTTAAAAAGTTGGGAAGTTAGTTATTGTTAACCTCATATTCCAAGAGGTTAACGTGAAGATAGCTGTGGTTGGAAAGTTGACACTTTCCAACCTCAGCTATACTCACGCTATACTTTCCAACCTCGAGGCGGGAAATAGCTGCCCCCGCTTTGAGAGATCAATGCGTATCAATGATGGGTATTTACATATAAACAAAGCATCTTTACAATTTATATGATAAAAATATTGAATAAACTTGTAAATAATACAAGTAATGAATGAAATTAATATTTAAGGTTAGAAATCAAACAGACAGTTCGTGTGACAAATGAACAATTTCAGACCATTCGTTTATTTATGTTAGGTTATTATTATTTAAATATTAATTTTTGATTTCAGATTGTGAATAAAATAGTATACGAACCTCGGTGAAAAGTTTCATTGTCTCGGGCTATAGTTAACCTCGGCGCTTCGCGCCTTGGTTAACTATCTTCGACCTCGACAATGAAACACTTTCCACCTCGGTTAGTAATATACTATTTCATTTTCCTCGTTTTTAACAAAAGTGCAAACATCTGTCAAACAATTTTGACGTTTAAAATTATTTTCAAAACAAGGATAAAGAAAACACCTTTAATGTAGTAGTTGATTACAACAATGTAATTTGACGAGAACGAAATTTAAGATTTCTTTAAGTAGTGACAGATGTTTGCGGTTTTGTTCCATGGCATCAATGATTTTTGCAAAAATGTTATTATTGTTTTCGACTATTTTTATGGTACCGGAAATTGAAAAAATATAAACATTAGCATATTCGGATGCAGTATTTTTTCCTGTAGCAAAAACCTAAATACAATTTTGCTCTAAAGTAATTAGGGGAGCAAATAACTGCATATTAAAATTTTACCATTAAAACCCCTATGCTGCGTCGTTCAAGTCACCACCCTGTATATAATCTTCTCCAATGTAGGAAATCTATTAAACCTTAGTGAAATGTTGAAATCACTTCAATCTAACTTTCCCTTGCGGAACACCACAACCGTAACGCACACAATGGTATTACGTACAAAAACCATCACACATTGCACATCGTCCCTTGGTCGATCCCACGTAAACCGGACGTCAACGACAGTCTAGTTGCTTTTTCACCTCACCTCTAATCCTCGGAGAAGTCGACGAGGCGAAAACTAAAACGGCAAGAGACGAAACAGCCGGATGCTTCGCTCGGTCTATCGTAATTAGTCATTGTTCAGTCAGTGTGTCAGCTAGTGACGATCACGCGACGACCGACCAAATCTCAGGTGGGATGGAACAGAAATTACTAAGTGCTGTTTTGTCCCAAAATATATTCAGGGATTACAAGTATGGTGTTCCATACATAATTGATAATTCATTCCACTATTTTTACCTTCCGTCACCTTTAGGTAAGGAAGATATTATCTTTGGTCAAAAAATTCGGCGATGAGTTTTTAATCAATAAGCACGTTTTAGGGCCCCTAGAATGAGATTTTACTATTTTTACAATGATGTCTGTATGTGTGTGGTGTGCGTGGTGTGTGTGTGTGTGTGTGTGTGTGTGTGTGTGTGTGTACGGGCGTGCGTGCGTGCGTGTGTGCGTGTATATGTGTGTCTGTGTGTGTATATATATATATATATATATATATATATATATATATATATATATATATATATGTGTGTGTGTGTGTGTGTGTGTGTGTGTGTGTGTGTGTGTGTGACAAAAATTTGCCCTGCAATAACTCTAATACTATAATTTCAAAAATTATAATTCTTTCGTATTTCTCTTCGTTACATCCATATGAAGAGCTGATTAGATTTTGGTTATAATGGGCTACTTACGTGCCATTTTTTTATTTAATATTTTTGAAGAGACGATAAAAACTTGCTACCCATACTTTTTCTTTTGGCAAAATTTTCATTAATTGGCCACAAAAAAATTAATGAAATTTTAATATTTAAATTACCGCCATGTATGACGTAGAATTACGCCGAACCAATGAATGGCTGTAAAGCAATAACATCGGTACGTCCAATAGCAATGGCATGTGCGCGTAATTTAAACATGACAGACCATCTGTTTGACGTTTGAATAATAGTTTGGAGGTTAATATTTTCGCTTATCATTTTAATCTTGTACGAGTATAAGCTAAGTTAAAATCCCTCAAAATCCTACTTAACAAATCGAAATACGTAATAAAAGTAACAGAAACCACGCAAATTGTAAATAATAAAAAAGAGAGATAGTGACAGAAAAATGAACTAATGTCTAAATCAAATTAAAACTCGCACTCGCTCGCCATCTACAGGTTACATTCTTAAATATGCATCCCTTTCTCCAGTTCAAAATAATGACGTCAAAGAAAATTTTCTTTCTTAATTTATAAAAAACAAATAATTTTTTTAAACAAAATTTATATTTTACATACGTTTTCAACTTTAGGTATTCAGTGATAGATATCAGATTTAACAGGTTTTCTTGAAAAAACAATTTTAAATATCATTTTTTAAAATTTAACGTTATTATTAATATTAAAGCATATTTTATTCTCTATACGATTTGACTGCATTTTATACTTCATATTAAATGGATATGGAGTTAAAAAATTATAAAGAAATTAAATTTCATAAATTAGCCAGCTATGCTATAACTATGGAAACAGCTACTATATTAAGAAAATTATGATTGAAAGATGTCAGTGTCAAGTGCAATTGACATAGGTAGTATGTTTGTGTTATAATTTTACTGGAAATATATAATCTCTTTCTAGAAACTTTCGGTATGGAATTTGTATAAAATACATACAACTGCCGGAAGGTAATGTACAAGAAATAGAATCTTTTGCGAGGAACTTTCTGTATGAAATTTGTACAAAATACATAGAACTGACGGAAGATAATGTGCTGGCCACATCAGATTTTTTTAATTTTATTTATGGAACTTCTTATAACTTACTGAAAGCGTTCTGTAGTTCTAGATTTACCTATAGAGAGATTTAATTGCTATTCAATAAGCCGTAAATCTCATTTTGTTCTTAACAATGGAGTTCGCTAATAACCTCAATTTTTTTGTGTAAACTTGTAACTTTGCCCGCGCGGTCCAAATATGTCATCATAATTACTGAAATTTGCCTACAAAGCAGATTGGCACACCCAGCAATGGGTAATAAGCCGTGATGATATATTTATTTATTTATTTATAACTTGTAAATAATTATTAAAAATATGTATTACTACACTGAAAACTTCTAAAAACTGTTTGCTTCGAGGTTTGCTTCAAGATCGTGAGTGTTTGATATTATTATTATAGTAAACTGATGCGAAGTCATTCGCAAAATTTTCTATCTGTCCTTGTTTAACAGCAGCGGGTAGTGTTTCTGACGAGACGAGACATTCTCGAATCTCGTCTCGTCTCGTCTCGAAATTTCTCGTCTCGCCGAGACGAGAAAGCTTTTTGAACTCACGAGACGAGACGATACTTACATGTCGAGATTTTCGATTCTCGACAATTATTCCGAGATTTCTCGACAATTTTTTGTATTTTTAAAACTACCGTTTTTTATATTTTCATTGGAACATTTTGTAAATTTGTATTAAAAAATTATCATATTTTTTAAATTATAAATCTAATACAGGATCGGGCTAAATTTTCTTAAATAAAACTATCTATATTTAGCTACAAAACGATCAGATAAAGCAGAGGACATTTTAAAATTTTGGAATAAGCATCAAGATATTTATCCTAATTTAACCAAAATGGCGCGAGATTTTTTAAGTGCACCTGCTACTTCCGTACCATCGGAAAGATTATTTTCGCAAGCTGGTCTAGTGTTACGAAAACATAGAAATCGGCGTAATGAAGATTCTGCAAAGAGCATTTTGTGTTTAAAATCATGGTTAACAGCAAACTTTTTAACTGGATAAATAATGTAACAATTTACACCTCCAGACGTTAAATTTTAAACTTGATTTAAATAAATAAAAGCAGTTCGAATGTTTGACAGTAATGTCCATTATTTTAAATGATATCTATCTTCCCTTTCATTATTTTATTTAAGCAAAGCATAAAATTTGCCTTTTGGTGGTGCAAATTGCCTGGCTGGTAGTACACTACAGCGAGCAGTTGATTAGCATTGTTTTATCTCTCAACTCGCTTATTAATTATTTTAAAGAAAAATACTTCAAATAAAAGATGCATATAATTAAATTTTTCTACGACTGTTATTTGACCAATTTTTCTCCAAACTAATTCATAAACGTTTGACAGAGATAAAACAATGCTAATCAACTGCTCGCTAATCACCCTTACTTAATTAATGTTTATACTAATAATTAACATTATTTCTATATTACATATTTTATTATTCCAAATAAGTTTTGTTAACTTGTTGTTTATTTGTAACTGTTCATGAATAAGAACATTTTTTTATAATTATAGTAGTGCTGTATCAAATTACTCTGTCTCTAGCTTTGTAATTTGTTGTATAGGTATAAAATTGATACTGAAGAAAATAGTTGTCTCAATTTTTTTAATAACCCTGAATATTATTTATGTTTTTATGGTAAATATATAGGTAATAATAAGTTACATATTGGATCCATTAAAAAAATCGAGAAATCTCGTCGAGATTCTCGGCCGAGACGAGACTCCATTGTTCGAGACGAGAAAAAATCGAGACGAGAGTTAATTTTTTGTCTTCTAGACGAGACGAGACGAGACAATGTAGTTTCTCGGCTCGATCGTCTCGTCAGAAACACTAGCAGCGGGTAAACACAAATTATCTTTTAGTAACTTTAAAACATATGCGACATAAGCAAGCTGAAGTTAAAAGTTAGTTTAAGTCACTAGATTTTTAAGCGGGTTATGTCACTGCGAAATAAACGTAGTCTATGAACGAAACCTGACATACACTTCACAGAGCCTGGTACCACCGTGATAAAAAAATATTAGCACAATCGAAAAAGAATAATAATTCAATATTTCATTTTTATCTCCCGCTACCCTTAGTAAGGGAGGTATAGGGACCGTGCATAAAATTGCATATCGAGATTTTGGTAAATGACCACGTTCTAAGGTTCCTAGAATCCAATGTATGTGTGTACCTATATGTGTGTGTGGATCCTCCACTCTAATTCAAATACTATCATTCAGAAAATTTTGAAATATTGTATTTCGAACCTTTTCATTGGAAAGAGCCCATTAGAATTTGGTGAAAATCGGATAACCGGAAATGGCACTTTACTAGAAGCTCAAAATAGTTTTTTTCGAAAAATACCTTTAAATATTATTTTTTCGAGATTAATGTTATTATAAAAATTAAAGATTATTAAATTTTCTATAGATTTGCATTAATACTTTTTCTACATATTTTATGGATAAATTTATAAAAATTTCTAAAATTTAAATCCCAGAGGTTACTCTTTAAACAAACAAAACGCAGTTATCCAAATGTATGTAACTGACAGATAAATGTCACTATCAAAGAACTAATCATTTCAGAATAATATTAGTAACGTTTTAAAAAGGAAAGTGTAAATAGAACAATAGAAAAGGAATTCAATACAGTTTCCAGCATAAGTAAATATGTATGTATTTAGGTTAATAAAATTAACGATTCACGAAATATTTAATATAATCCTCATTTTTGGATTAGTGAATTCTATTCCATTTCGGTATTTAAAATTTTATCTTCATTTTATTATAGTTCCGGTGGCTCCATGGTTAGAGCAGCGCCTCATGTCATGAGTGCCCTCGGGGCTCTGGGTTCGAATCCCACTAAGGCATGGATGTGTGTGAATGTGAATCTACTCTGTAATTGGGATTTAATCCTGATGAGGGGTTTAAAAAAAGGTAATTAGTTGGATTAAATTAGACTATATTTTAAGAAATAAACTGTCAAAATTAGAGTAAAATTCGCTAATCCAAAAAACTTAATCTTTCTTGTGACTCGGGCTGTAAATGGCGGGAGGTATTGTGTTGGCCACACCAGAATTTTTTTTATTAAATCTCGTATTGAAACTATTTCAGGACATTCTAGCATTACCTAATCTTCCTGGGCCAAAACACCTATCTCCATCTTGCGTGTGGAGCTTGCGTGCGTGCTCGCTTGGACGATCAGCGGTGCGAACATCTCACAAGGAGATTGCAAATTTGCACGTCCACGTCGTCTTGCAATCCAGAGAATCGCCTTCGCCTGGTTTCAGACTTCACTGACTCGCTGTTTGAAGTTTGGGCCCAATGATCCGACGGCCCCGGATTATGCTAATTAGAGACGATGGCTTTACTGGGGACTCAATGCGGTTCACTTGCACTGATTTATACGGCTAGTGCCCGACTTAGCTGCTTCGAATGGGGACATTATTCTATTCTGTTGCGCCAGTGAAATGACAGGCAGAAAGGGTGGAGATTGTCTATTATGATGTGACGCAGTTTTCATTATACTATTGTTGTAAATATTTGATATTATAATAGTACATTAAAACACAAGTATCATAAGGCAATCTGTTAACGTACGAGTCCAAGTTTGGAAAACGAGCCGCCAGGCGAGTTTTACAAAGGACGAGTGCGTCAACAGGCCTTATGATACATGTTTTTTATACTATTTTTTCTATTGAGGTAATTTTACAATTAGATTTTTTAAAAAAAGGACTTGTCAAAAGTATGAGTTGGTGTTTTTTTATCAGTTATGTTGGTAGCGCTTCCCGCTAAAAATTGAAATTTCACATTTTGACAGTTTGTGTATCTTGTGATTTTGTCTGATTGTTTACATTAAAACATTGTATCAAGCATTATACAATTATGAAAGAGGAAAACCAATACATACAATGAACTCCAAGGTTTATTAATGAACCATCCTGATTTGAGATATCGGTGGTTCGTGTTGGTTACTATCATAAATAAAACTTGAATATGGGATTGAAGGACGTTATGTGGACCATCGAGCCTTTTTTATTAAGAAAACAACATATAAATAAAACTCTTTAAATAATGAAATACTTTAATGAACAATTTATTATTTATTAATTACTTTCCACTATTTTGTCAACACTCACTGCTCAGTTGCACAGATAACGGCAACAGCTGTTCTTACACTTTTTAATACAAAACATATATGGCATATATTCGATAGTTCGCCACAACGTGGAACTGGAAATCATGGATTAAAACGTCAACTTTTCATATTTGTTTGCTAGTAGCCGCCACAAATTGAGTAGACAGTGTCAATATTTTCAAGTAACGTGCATCATACATGGAATAACAATACATTCAATTCAAAATTGCATTACCATAAATGTAAATTGTAATAAATAAAACTTACCGTTTTAATTATTTTGACAAAGTAAACCTGAGCGCATTGTTTCTTGTTTCATAATTTTTTAGTTGAAGTTGAAATTTTAACTTCACAGATTCTTATTCTTTCTTAACTAACACAGCTATAGCTATAAATTTCTTTTCTTTCTAGTCCTATCACCTAGAGACAGGATAAAAATCCTCAATTAGAAATAATATTTTAACACAAACAATTTACCATTTTGAGGTTATCTGTCAGTTATGAAAGCATGACTAACACCTCTAGAATACAAAAGGCGCCAAAAACAGTACGTTTATAGATTTTCTAAACGTCGTGTTTTCAGTGAAAAACAGTGCTTTTATAGAAACATAAGAACACCGAAATAGAAAAATTAATTTATCGTACTGATTCAGATGCAGAATTTTATGCTCTACAACTTTTAATTGAATCATTTTTGTTTAAAATAATGTGGAGGCGTACTGACAAACTGATTTTACATGTTTAATTCATACACAATATTGCCAGATTCAGATGTGGTAATGAAGAGAGAAACAACGAATACTGGCAGGCTAAGCGGG